>NIJG01000042.1:366475-378075 GCA_002201625.1 Euglossa dilemma | reverse complement strand
ATTTATAATTTTTTAATATTATAAATGTTTGAATGTTGCATATGTTATTTATAATTATTAATTAATCACTATTACTTTTGTTAAAAAAAACATAATTTGAAAGTAATTAGATATAAATGCATGTGCTACATTTATTAGTGTTTTAATAAAATTGTAATAACTATAAGGAACTTCTAAGTTCATTATGAACTGAATTTTTAATCAATTTCACTAAAAATTCACTTTTCCACAAATTCAATTGTACAATGACGAAATATAATTATGTTATTTTTGTAGGGCGTGGAACATAATGCATACCTGCATTGCAAATACTATTTCGAAATACGGTGTTACATTTAATGGTAATTCGAGCCACATATTAAAAGGAAGTATTCTCTCTGTCTTATTCTTCCCATAGTTTGCTGAAAAATTAAATCAGCACGCAATTATAATTATGAACAATATCCAATGTACGTAAAATAACTATATAGATATAAAGTATTTAAATCTGTCTTTCCTTCAAATTTTCTTTACAGCCATGCTTCTACATTCATTTTAATTATATCTATTAATTTTTGTCTTTTATTCAATCTCATTATATCCAAATAAACGTGATAACGTTGATTGAAACGTCTATATACTACACGTCGAGAAAAAAAAGAAGAAAAAATTAATTATTAGAAATGTTCACCAGTGATCTAAAATCCAGACTCCCATCAGTGCTACTTCGAAATTCGTATTTTGATAACGTTTCTCATTCGTTTCGTTAATCGATTATCTAGACCCCTCACCCAGCAGCGGTCCTATGACATAAGTGAAAGCTGTTGTGTGAGCAAACAAAGTGAAGATGCAAACGAACAGCGTACAGGTACGTTTACAATTATCCATGACACTCTGCTCGTACGGGTCATAATTTTCGTGCCAGAAGTGCGTTTTACTGTAACCAAGCATATCGTGCAGCTCGTCGATATATATCAACAAGTCCAAGAGTTTCACCATAACCAAAATGATAGTTACGATGTTGCACATGATGTAAATGCTATCCTGAAATTCAAAAATCGTAAAATACTCGTGCTTCTTTGCTAACCAATTTTTGCTTCTTCAAAACATATTTTTTAACATGTAGATTAACCAAGGAAAATTGCTCCATACGTTTGCATATTAGACAACTCTAATCCGCAAAAGATCATTAACTCTTTGCGGTTATCAGATTTCGCTTTTGGGAGCATTTCGCAATTACTTTTCCGTAATTTCTCTGAAAAATCATACGTTGTTATCTCATAAGTTGACCGAAACATTTGAATCAAGAAGCATAAGTTATTGTTGTGATTTATATAGGTTCCCACTGCGGGAACACCGACTGCTAATATCCATGTTTTGTTATTGTTATGATTTTCAAAGGTTTCCATTACGAATCGCAAAGAGTTAATATCCGTTTTATCTACTATATATCACCGTCATATCGATTAACTATTACGCTTTGATACAGTAAAGGAATTGTTAATAATTCCAATAAGCCAATTTCGACGTTTCATACTAATTAAATCAGCCAGGAACCGATTGAATATCCAATTAACGTCTAAAAACAATTTTTCTGAAAATTTTATTTGTTCGAGCCGCGTCATTTTTTACGTGGTGGTGTTCATTGTTGCAAATAACACAAAATTCACCACGATTCACTCACATTCAAATCTCCCCAACTGAAGTACAAAGCTCTCATCTCGTTCGACAAGGCAAACAGTATAGAGAAGAGCGTATATGTCATGGCGATGTTCCTCCAACGTTTCTCGTAATAATTAGTCGCCAGCCAATAACCGGTGAATTTCAAGTAGAAACTCGCCACGCTGACAGATAGGTCCTTGAATTTTCTCGAGCTCATACTAAGACTTTGATAATAGACGTCTCCGATCTCCGATTACTCCATACCAAATGAATCTATGTCGCATATATGTCACTTTTATCAGTCGGTCATGCTTCGTCAAACACTTCTTATCGTTTCGCGTACCTCACATTGTGGACAGCTGGTCATTTCGAACGTCATCATAATTACCGTACCAATGGAGAAAGGAAAAATGTGTCGGATCGATGAATTATGCACGATTTCAAGGTGACGGTACTTGTCCAAAGCTCGTCTAACAGTTACGTTGCTCGAAGTGCGAGAAGAATGAAGTGTGATTGAAATTCGACCACGTACTTATTATTCGTGAAATAATTTGTTCAGCGAAAACTGTTTCTGTTCTCTTACGTTTTGTATCATTAATGTCGTGTATGTGTGAAGAGTATATGTAACTTGTACCGAATTGGAGGTATGAAGGAAACATTTGGAGGTGAGTGAAACTAGATTTTGGACTAATTGTTCAATAATATGAAGGAAAGGAAACGGAAGTTTATATTTTGCGTGTACAATTATATTCTTAGAAATATCGCGTGTAATTATTTGATAATGATTCAGGAATGACTAATAATCGAATAATTTGGAATAACGGTTTACGTATGAAATAATCTGCCCTTCAATGAAGGCTAAAATTGGCGGAATGTGTAAGGAATGTTAATCTTGTCGATCTTAAGATTCTGTAGATATTGTATTGTAGTTATTGTATAATAGTTCCTATATGAAGAAATTAAAATGAGATAAATATGTAAGGTGAACTGACACGCGCAAAATAAATTATAATATGCATGTTATATTTAATTATTAACTTATTAAGATAGTTATTATGACGTGCGAGGCTAACTCTTACATATCCTACAGTCTAATTAATCATTTGATTTATAAGGAAAATATTTTATGGCAACAGCTCATAGGGTTCTGCAATATTTAGTAATATTTTTAACAAATATTCAAATACTATTATATATTCGTATACATTTGTTCTTACTCAAATTTCAGCGTGTAATGTTTCCTCCTTATTAATATAAATAAAAAGCTATTTTGAAAACCAGTTCAAATTGTTGTAAAAAAAAACTAACTTGTAAAATGAAGGATAGACCATACGATAATTTTATAGATATAAACTCGTTCATACTAAACACAGTGTCGCATATAAATCAGTCTTACAATCTCCGTATCTCTCTAATGTCAATTAAATATACGTACTAATAGTTTCAATATTTGAGTATCTTATTCAAGTACCAAAACAGCAACAGGAGGAACCCCGTTGCTTATATTTCCGTTATTAACAATAACCGTACTCATGCAAAGTTTCATTATGTTTCCTGTGCATCAGAAGAACGTTTCAGCAGGGTGAAATACGACATTGCCGTACTGAGTACCTGCAACGTTAAGTAAATTAAGGAAAGTTAGAAAAATCAATTTTGACTTTGAAATGAAATTAAGTCAAAATAAAAATATTCAAATAACATATTTGCTTCGGAATTTTAAATAAATTTGCAAAACACATATGTATGTAATAAAATTAACAACGATAATTTGATATCTTCACAATGGATATATAATTGTGATATCATAGGAATTTGATTGAATTAATTACCGCGGTGTAAGTTTCGAGGGAAACGGGGAAAAATTTTCCAGCCGTTAAACAACAAACCCTGTGCGATCTCATGATGACGATAATTAGATTTTTTCGTACAAAGACACCGGTTTTATCCATTGGCAGATTCGCCCATGGACTTGAAAATACTGCATTTCCAACGTCGACACTTTGTCGCATCAAACTGTCACAACTGTACGTGAACATTAATAGTTGAAAAAAGGTGCCACCCAAGTTAAGTACTAGACTGGCTTTCTTCGCAGGTGATGTATCCATCTGTATAATCATTAGAAAATTGGTAATATGTAAAACTAATTAAACAATTTTGGAGGATAAATTTATATATTTTTGAAAACTTGAGAAACGAACTGAGAATTTTCTTCATAGCGAATGGGATATTTTAAAACACAATGTGAAAATGGTAGGTTATTATTCTACAAGTAAAAGCAAGTCGTTAAATATCAGTAAAATTTTTTCGCTTGAAGCTTTGTTTTCCAGGAAATCGAGTTTGAACATTCGATGTGTAAATGCATACTCAGTTGACTTTGTGCACGTTCAATATGGCTACCGATGGAACATATACGACTGTAATTTCAGATTCGATTTCCTCCAAAACAAAAGCCTTAAACGAAAAAATTTTTTTCTATATTTCCGACTGATATTTGTATGTAGAATAACCTCCATGCGTTTTGTAATTTTAATTTGCAGACACGTTTATTAAATTGTTTTGGTTCTTAACATACATTTAATAGCATTGTTCAAATAATATAAATGAAAGGTTGTTCTTGATTCAAATTCATTCTATTCATCGAATCAATAACTCTATTTTATTACGAGTTAAAATTAAGCATATTATTTAAAATACGTTAAATACGAACCAGAAAAAGTTGAAATCCCAAAAGGCATATTACAATGGCAAGGAACATTACGTGACCAAGAACGATTAGAGTGAATATATTTTCCAACTTTACGCAATATTCGGTGAGCGTTTGATGGAGTTGCACGCAATTCTTCAATTTGATGTAGCAGGCATTCGCATAACGAGATAACTTTGTATCTGATTCTTGGCTGTTTAACTGTTCCTTAATCACGTTATCCAAATTCTTGAGTCTGTATTGTAATATACGAAACTGACTAGCAACGTGTAAATTCACGATGCACAAGAAATTGTCGAAACAAATGTAACATACACCGACGTGGTACACGCAAAGTATCTGTATAGATAAAAATCTTTTCCAATAACTTTTATTCTTCATATAATACAATTTATTTTGATTATTCTTGTAGCGGATGTATTTAAATATGCAACCGTAAAAAAATACCAGTAGAGAGAAGCGTGATCTTACGACTTAATTTACAATTAATTAATCGGTAATTCGCTGAATTTGAATTGTCCGTAAAAATATAAAGAAAAATATTGATTATAGAAAGTATTTGTACCTGTATAGTAAAAAGTATCTCGAAGTAAGGAGACAGTGATACAGGATATTTCACCCATAGGTTGAATGGTAATGCTCTATCAGATTCATTTTTTCCAATATTTTCTGACACATGAAAATAAATTTAAAAATACACAAATAAATATATAGATATAAAAATGAATAGCACAAAATATATAATTAATTCGATAATATATATAATAATTTATTCATGATTAATATGATTAATAATTCACATGATATAACAATCAATATTACTATCAACAATAATCTATTTTATTTCTTTATTAATAATTACACTGTTTTCCTTGGTGAAAGAAAGCGATGTATTGGACTATTATGTAAACTTTAGTTTTTGAAGTTTAAGGAGTTGGCGAGAAAATGAAAAATAAGGAATAATATTTTTTCTAAAACTCGACATACCTATAAGTGGGGGTATCATATATCCTGCACAAGAGCCTTGACAGCAGAAGCAGATAATAACAATGGTGATGGTGCATACCTTTTTACACCCGGTTAAAATTATCGTTTCTTGCGGATCCTGGTGCGGACGCCAGAAGTTCTGCTGTGTGAATAAAACCAACTTAAAGAATTCCATTTTATGCGAGTATAAAATGCCGATTTTTAACAGAACTATCGTCACGTATAAAATATTGCAACCGATAGAAACACACTCCTGAAATCATAAAGTTGCGAGTAAGAAGAATCTGAAATAACTGATTTATAAATAAAAGGACAAAATGAAGTGAGTAATCTTAGGCGAACTAATGTAGCAGTAATTTAGGAAAAGATTTTTTTATTTTATCGTATTTTTTAATTATTATACCATTCTATTTTATCATTACACGCGAAGCAAATAACTTTATCTCACTTTATCTTACTAACTCTTACGATATTAATTTTTAGATTCAGTATTAAAATAAAGAACTGCATTTAATTGTTATCTCTTCCGTTGAATTCGAATTATAAACGGTTGAAGGTCCGACAAAAATTTGCCATTCAGTCGTAATAATATTTCCTATATAATACAAGAAATGTCGAAGCAAACAACTTCCTCGTAAGATATTAATTTCTAGATTCAGTATTAAAATAAAGAACTGCATTTAATTGTTATCTCTTCCGTTGAATTCGAATTATAAACGGTGAAGGTCCGACAAAAATTTGCAATTCAGTCGTAATAATATTTTCTTCATGATACAAGAAATGTTGAAGCAAACAACTTCCTCGTAAGATATTAATTTCTAGATTCAGTATTAAAATAAAGAACTGCATTTAATTGTTATCTCTTCCGTTGAATTCGAATTATAAACGGTGAAGGTCCGACAAAAATTTGCAATTCAGTCGTAATAATATTTTCTTCATGATACAAGAAATGTTGAAGCAAACAACTTCCTCGTAAGATATTAATTTCTAGATTCAGTATTAAAATAAAGAACTGCATTTAATTGTTATCTCTTCCGTTGAATTCGAATTATAAACGGTGAAGGTCCGACAAAAATTTGCAATTCAGTCGTAATAATATTTTCTTCATGATACAAGAAATGTTGAAGCAAACAACTTCCTCGTAAGATATTAATTTCTAGATTCAGTATTAAAATAAAGAACTGCATTTAATTGTTATCTCTTCCGTTGAATTCGAATTATAAACGGTGAAGGTCCGACAAAAATTTGCAATTCAGTCGTAATAATATTTTCTTCATGATACAAGAAATGTTGAAGCAAACAACTTCCTCGTAAGATATTAATTTCTAGATTCAGTATTAAAATAAAGAACTGCATTTAATTGTTATCTCTTCCGTTGAATTCGAATTATAAACGGTTGAAGGTCCGACAAAAATTTGCAGTTCAGTCGTAATAATATTTTCTTCGTAATACAAGAATTGTCGAAGATAGAAGGTGAAAAGTAAATACTAGATGGAGCTAAGCATCCATTCCAGAATACTTACCGCAAGATTTCCCCAAGAATAATAGATGTCTCTGGACGCCATACATATACTAATGAAGAGCGCGCCGACTGTGTAGACCAACGCGAAATCTCTGCGAAATTGTTCATTTCGATCAGCTGCCAGCCACAGACCTACGACTTTCATCAGGAAACTTGTCCAAATTATCGAGATGTCTTTATCCTGTGTCGAACGCATGGCGGACATCGAATAAACGAAGAGAAACCGGCATGGTTTCGCGACAAATATATTTGATTGATTTTTAACGACGTGTCAGACACATCGTCTTTGATCACATTAACACCCATCAATTTGCTCAGTCGGTAATTATAGATTATGTTCGTATCATCTGTGTCTCCTCGCCTCGGATGGTATACGAGTTTCTCAACGAAGGTAGAAGTTAAATATTTATGGTCCTAGGGGAAACGACAGGAACACGCGTGTAACGACAGAAGGAATGTTTAACTAAACTTCGTCTACTGACGTTTTATTGTTTTTACTCGTTACGAACGGTAAAAGGCGCGTAGTGTACCTCGATTAATCTACTTCATTTCCTTCCAACGTTGAAATATTATATTGCTGCAGATTGAAGTGTTCTACATGCTGTGCACAAATGATAATTGGTTTTGTGATACATGCTATCGTTAGAGTTAGAGTTCGATGTATGGGAAATTGGGTTACGTGAAATGTTTTGATTTCTTCTTCCAGTTGAATAGAAGGAAGTTATTCGATCAGTGGGAAATTAGGTCTACGTATTGGCGGTTAGGTGAGGAAACTGTTTTATCGATTGGACAATGTGAAATAGGCGAATGATGTTCTATGCATTATTTGTTGAACTGGATGGAAAAGTGAATATTGTAATATTTTCACAACGTATAATTGTTTTGTGCACATGTAATAGAGATTGTTAACTTTTTATTTAAATTACTAATACTTACTAGTGTTTCTTGCCTATTGTTTGGATGAGTAACGTTAATGGAGGAGGTGTAAATTAAATATAAAGCACATGCACAGTAGATCCATGTGAACGATTGATTTCATGCATACTGAAAGATCAGTTGTATCAAGTATATTAATTGCTGTAATTAATTACTGTCATTAATCACTGTAATTCCGTATAATTTTTCAACCAGTTTTATTTTGCTAGTTATCTAAATACAAGTACTAAGGTTTGTTTTGCAGATATTAAAATATTTCTCTTACATAAATCGATGTACATACGTATAGGCAGTTAATTATCCGTTATCTTCGAGGATGATTCCCTCATGAGAGCAAAGTACGACATTGTGGAACTTATGAGCTGTAACAAAAGATTTCATTACTCTTCCAAGTTGTTCTATCAAATTTGATCAGCTATGTAGCAGGATTTTAGTTATAATGCACGTATAATTTCTTTCAAATAAATAATTATTGAAATTGTAAATGTAAAATATCTATTACTTATAAATTAACGATTACAACTAAATAAATAGAAAAAAGGTAAAGAAACTGAAATAGATTGTGGAATAGTTTTTTCACCAATAATCATCGGTATTACTGGTACCTGTTATGTCAAGTACAGAATAGAAACATTTTAACAATTAAACACATTTTAACATTTAAACGATTAAGGACAAAACGAGTTGCATACAGCAGTAGAGGTTTGTAAGGACACAGGAAAGAATCCTCCAGCAGACAAGTAACATGGTCTCATCGCCTTCATAATTATAGTCCTCAAATCCTTTCGTAACATCCTGCTGGTTTCAGTCATTGGCAAAATCATCCACCCGCCTGAATACGTTGCTAAACCGATATTCGTACTTTCCTCTATCAACCCGTTGCAAATGTATGTGAAGAAAATTATGTGCATGAAGCTACCGACCATATGAAAGAGGAAAATGAGCCGAGTCGAAGTGGATACGTCTGCCTAACACACATAACACATCATAAACATTCTTACGTTAAAAACAAGCTGCAAAAGAAAACAAAAGAAACAACGAGAGAAACAGCAGGTACATATACAATCAACATTTCTTCGAAATATAAAAAAAGTTACATTATAGAGGATCAGAAATGCTCATGACCCGCATTGCTGACATCTCGTTTACACTATCCAACGATATTTTTGCAAATCACTGTACGTTGTTTATAATATTAACCCATTGACTGCCAACTACGAGATATCTCGTGATAGATTGTAATTGGTCACAGAATAAGTTTACAGGCGCTTAAATGCCATTTTAAAAACTAAATATTATTGGATTTTTCGAAATTCTTTTAAAATATAATCTTAGCGCTCAAAGTAAAACGTTGTAAATTTTCCTGGCAGTGAATGGGTTAACTCTTTGGGGCACGGTGGGATTAAAAATGTCTCACCGTCTCGATGCAAGGTAATGCACGGTGGAACATTTTTGGACCATGGGCCATATACACTCCACCATGTATAGACACGGTGGGACTATTCAAGTCCAAGTTTATAACAACAAATTGAATTATACGTGATATCTTTGTTAACACTTAGCCGACCGATAGGGTAGATCTACCATTTTGACCTGAGGAACGCTTCTTTCTCTATAGAACTTCTTATTTCTATAGAGTACAACATAATTATAATAACATGCACTAATTTTTGAAGTCTTTTATTGCTCGTTATTACGGCTCTTTATGTTCGCGATTTCCGAAGGTGCATCTATCAGCCATAAAATTATTTTATTGTATAATCCTGTAATGCGCCATTGCATAAGCTCAAATGTTTCGAGACATATCGTACGCTGAAACAATATTAAATTTTTTGTTCCATATTTGAGTTACATTATTTATCCGTCATCATTACTGTCCTTAATTTTCTCACTCTATTACCTATACTTTTTGAATAACCATAAAAAAATAATTATTATAAACTTTTAATTTCGAATTTTGTATAAGTAATATGTGAAATCGTTGAACGAAATAAAATAATAAATAAATAATTATCGAACGTGTTTTGATTTCAAATAGCGAATTTAAGTCCGTGCTATCTCAGAAAAATGCGCGGTGGACAGCACAGTTTGGCTTTCCCAAACGCGGTGGAAAATGTACAGGTTTCTGTGGCGCGTGTGGTTGGCTAAGTGTTAATAAAAAATACTAATTTTCTTTAATTTGAAACGCTATAAAATTCCCGTGCAACATGGGTCTATTTTATTTTCTGAAATCCTGTGCCTCAAAGAGTTAAACAATCAAGCTATGCCTGAACATCGATATTAAATAACCGGTATTGAAATGTATTTAAAAAGAAATGCACTACATTGACACGTACCAGAATTATTTCGTAGCTGTCGAAGCACATCAGCACGCTGAAGACTACAACATGGCTGAGGATCGGTAACGCAAAGACGGCCTCGATCCTGTCACAGAACTCGATTAACGACTGGTGGTGTTCCACGCACTTTTTCAACTCTGTGTAACACCTGTTCGTGTAAGTGATTATATCCGTATGCTCGTCGATTTTCAACCAGAGTTTCGTCAGTTTGTGCTGCAGCATGCGAAACTGGTAGACCACGTGTAGGTTCAGCACGCACAAGAAGTTATCATTGCATATGTAACTGATACCGATTTGTTGCACGGCCAAGAGCTATGTGAATAGTCATTTTTCATGGGTTGATCTGCTATGTGGTGTTTTGTCATGTTTTGTGCGAAGATTAAGTCGCAAGTTAGTTAATTGAAATGGAGATTCGCGATACCTGCACGGCGAACATTATTTCGTAATACGGAGACACGGTTACAGGCAGATCGACCCACATTTTGAAAGGAAGTACCTTTTCAGATTTGTTGCTCGTCAAGTTTACTGAAACATAGTGAACCATGATCTGCATATGTTTTCCCTTTTTCTTTTTGTACATCATGTAATCTGTTCTTTTTAATTTATATACATATTTTTTTGTAAATAAAGAGTCAACTTGTTAGCAAAATTAATAATTATTTTGATGGATAAAACTGAAGTATTTTTATTGTTAATTTAGAGAAGCTTTAAACTCTTTGTGCGAATTCAACGAATTTGATGTATTGTATTAGAAGTTTTTCTCTTTATTAGCTAGTCGAAAGTTAACAAATATTCAATGCTGAAATTTTTAATTTTATCCTTCTGAAATGCTAAAATTATGGAATTTTTCGTAATTTGTGAAAATTAGGTTTCAAGATAGGTAGAAATTATTTTTCATTTTTTTTTGTTTTGTTTTTTTTGACTATATTTAATTCGGATTTAACACGAAACTCGAAATATCGTAGATATTTATTACTTTATCATTGAAATTGTTTCGTTACAAACGTATTTATTCTTTGTTATTGGTTATTATTTATTAAATACACTTACTTTCTTTTTTATCAATTTTTTTCTTTTTTACTTACCGGTGATTGGTCTAACTATATAAAAGCACAATGATGCTTGAGTAAGAACACATATAAGTATCGTCCACATCTTGCAAAATTTTCGACACTCAAAGAAGAGTTCCTTTTCGTCCTGATTATAATTTAAATGCCAAAAATGCTGCCGCGCATACACAACTAAATTCATATATTCCATTCTGTAAATGTTGAACATGATCATCTTGTATATTGCCAGTATAATGTTTAACGTGTTACAAAACAGAAAGATACAATGCTGAAAAAGATCATTTTCAATGTTTAATCAAACGTTTATGCGATATGTGTGCTTTGTACAATAATTATTATAGTAACATATAAGTTAATTATTTTATTAATTAAGTTTCGTTATATATACGTATATAGTTTTA
>NIJG01000042.1:343935-366447 GCA_002201625.1 Euglossa dilemma | reverse complement strand
ATTTTTATTTTTACAAAGGAATATTCAATAGCATACTCGATATGGATCCGAACTAATTGTAAGTATTAAAAGCACCATAATGAAAATGCGTAACAATAGAATCATATCAGAAATGCAAAATGATTTAAACATCATCGTGAAATAAAGAAACAACGCACATAAAAATCCCTTATGATTCCTAAGTAACAGAAACCTTTTACAAACTATTTAGCTGAAATATAAAACATGCCAAGGAAAGCAGAACATTCACATAAACCTTATAACATAGCAATTATTACAAACATACACGCACTTTATACTACCCAACTGTATCATACGACACGATATAAATGTAATCAATGCGATAACTACTAAAAATACAAGAGTCCCTAATTGCATAATAATAAAACAAACAAATTTATAAAACTTAACTATAATAAACTTTATCCATGTGGATTAGTCACTTCATAGCCACTTCTTGTACAATTTAAATTATCGACATTCACACGAGGAAAAAGAAAAGATCATCGAACAAAGCCATGGATTTCCATACTCACGTCCAGATCGTCAAAACTGTGGTAAACATCCACGATATTCACGTACACGCCATAAATCAACGCGGCGACGGTGTAGAGCACCGCTAATATCCTGTAACGCTTCTCAGTGTTATTTACGGTCAGCCAGTTACCCGTGAGTTTCATAAGAATCCGCGACAACTTAATTGATATATCTGTGTATTGCGTTGCATGCATGATTAGTCTTTTTTGTTTCTAGATCCCGATTCTTAAATCATACGACAACCGTCAGCAGGTTCACTGACAGCAAGTGCTCGAAAAAGCTTGGTTTGAAGTGACAACACTTTGATCAACATGGACAGTCAACCATTTTATGACGTATAATTGTCTCCGGCTGAACTTCTCCGAGTAAAATGGAAGTGGTATACAGCGGTGGCAATAAGTATGGAAAATCGAATTGATTAAATATGGATGCCTCAAAGAATGTATATTCGACCCTACCATGGAGGCATGACCAACAGTTTGTCATGTACCGATTGATCTGTTATTAGTAGCAATAAGTTTAACACGATGTTCGGTTGTTCAGTAACGGAGCTAGGTCAGAAAGTGCACGATCACTCTCTGAATTGGTGTATTTGTATAGGACACGTAACGATTTACCTTACAAGTCTTGTTAATTGTATTTTTCTTGGGTGCGTGATTATTAGATCGATGTGGAAACTAGAGAACACTGTGTCTTTTTAGGTAAACTTTATGGCAGGTAATTAAGTGACATTTATAAAGAGAAGATTGGAGGCAGAAGAAACGGAGAAAAATTTGAAAGTGATCGAAACAACCAGGTAACGATTTTCTATTAATTCTATAATACTTGATGGTAAAGATATATTAAAAGAATATAAAATTCATAATTTTATCTTATTAATCCTCTATTTTTAACCAATTCGCTTGAAAATTTCAATAATTACCATTGACCTGTAATATGTATCAAAATATACCATATGGTAGTGTTCATAATCTGTGACCATAGCTGAATAATTATCTCGGGTGATGACTTCTAAGAATCACAACAACGATAACATCGTCAAAGTAAAGTGGAGAAAAGTACCAGCAACTTTTAATAGAATTTACAATAACTAAAATCGTATGACAAAACAAAATATATATATGTTCGTTTGCGAAAAAAAAAGACGTACGTTTACATCTCCATTTTAGATATAGTTTGAGGCAATATTGTCAACCTACCTTATCGAGGTAAAACTTGGGTTATAGTTCCTGACGCTTCCGTTAGGGTAGACGCTATCTCGTTAATAGAAAAACACACCACACTACGTACAAAGTGTATTATTATATAATAAAGTTTTTCTTGGTGAAATATTTATTTTTCCTTTCGCTTATTCGGAAGAGTAACAACTAAAAGTCTTGTAATTCTTAAATATCGCGAGAAACATCGACCAAGCAGCCAATACCGACCAACACCTATGATGGTAAGACAGTGAACAGATCGTAACTGAAGTACGGACATAAACCACTGATGTCAAACGCGCTACTAAAGCTTGAAATTGATTTTATTAGAATGATAGAACACAATTAATAAAACAGTTCTTGGTTTTTTTTTTTGCAATTTTCATAAACTCATAAAAAGAAGATATACTCATATGTAAAGGCTTCAAATATACACAAATAATTTCTCTCCCGTTTGCTAACATTTTTTTTATCTCTGGACAATGGTCGTTGCAAACTGTCTATACTTTCTATACTATACTTTCTGTTTCTTAATAGTTAACATTTCAATTGGAAGATTTCACTGATAGTGCCGTCTCACTCGGTCTGCCGATGATCTTCGGCCAATAGCAATCAGTGTTAGCGAATTTCAACAGGAGTGGGGATGTAAACACGTTGTGTTTTCTTCTCGGTGAAACATAGTACTTGTCTAATTGACTCTCTTAACACTTAGCCGACCGCACGCGCCACAGAAACCTGTACAGTTTCCACCGCGCTCGGGAAAGCCAAACTGCGCTTTCCACCGCGGATTTTTCTGAGATTTAAACTCGCTATTTAAAATAAAAAACGTCCGAAAATTATTTATGTGATCAATTATATCTTACGGTAACAATTTCGTTCAACGATTTCACATATTGCTTATACAAAATTCGAAATCAAAAGTTTATAATAATTATTTTTTAATGGTAAAAGTATAAGTAATAGAGAAAATTAAGGACAGTAAAGATGACGGGTAAATAACGTAAGCTTTGTGTTCTAATAAAATAATTTTATGGCTGGTAGAGACATCCGGAAATCCCGAACATAAAGAGCCGTAATAATGGGCAATAAAAAACTTCAAAAATTAGTTATTATAATTATGTTGTACTCTATAGAAATAAAGAGTTCTATAGAGAAAGAAGCGATCCTCGGGTCAAAATGGTAGATCTACCCGATCGGTCGGCCACCGACTAGCTTGGAAATGGGTAGATCTACCCGATTGGTCGGCTAAGTGTTAATGTGTCTAACAAGATGCCCCGCAGGGGTTGCGGTGGGCCCTCTGATCTCACTGCAGTATAGGAATGACGACCTTACGGTGCATGAGCCGACCCCACCTAGGCCGAGGTGAGCAAGCATCTCATTACGGAAGTGAGGTATCTTTACGCGAGGTACGACCAGTAAGGCCCTGCATTCACTGATTGGTACCTCGGGAAACCGGTTCAAGCCCTGAGGTAACGGACTTCGGTCCAGTCCCCTCGCCGGTTGCTTGGGTTGGACTCGAGAGGGCAGTAGTAAGCCCATAACGCGGGTTAGTCGTCTTCGGATGGCTGGCACTTCCACGGGTGACCTGCGTGCGAAGAGCTCCGGCACTGGCCTGCAGAGTCAGTAGGGATTTATTGGGTTAGCAACTAAGTGATTGTGGATTTTGTCGACAGATGGACTTTACACTTTCTTTTGTTTTGTTAACGTGGTCAAAGCATCTAACCCATATTTTTTTCTTATCGTTTGGACTTCTACCTTTAATTCAGTAAAAAAATTATATCGATTAGCGCTTTAGTTTTGTTTTTATCCCAATTTAAAAATGAAAGAACAGGACGTGCACTTCAGATATATTTTATTGTACTACTTCCGAAATGGTAAAAACACATCGCAAGCATAAAAGAAGTTATGTGCCGTATATGGAAATGAAGCCTTGGAAGAAAAGCAGTGTCCAAATTGGTTTGCCAGATTTCGTTCTGATGATTTGTTTCGTTCCATGCAGAACTCCTTAAATGGTAAAATTTTTAATAACGCTGATGATGTCAGAATTTTCCTTCTTATTTGAAATCCGTAATCACTTAGTTGCCTACTCAAAGTTGACACGTAATGTCAATTGCATTCTACGGACTAATTAGTAGCTACGTGGTAAGCTCGGCCATGTAAAATCACGACACTAGTTGTCTGGCAAGACGTCTCTAACAAAATATTTTATTAATTTGTTTAAAGGCAGTTGCAAGTTTTCAGAAACCGGCTATTTCGCGTGTTGTTTTAATATTGGGACAGATGTAATAGCCCGGATAACAGGAACCATGGCAGAAATCAAGACACATTTACAGTGGAAGTATTTTATTATATAGATATATATCCTTTTATCATTTTCATTTGAGAAAATACGTATACTTATTCGCAACTCGTTATAGTTAATCCTTGCGGGGGCGTGACTCACTGTCGCGATCGGCCTCTATTCCCAAAAGCGTCGCAGCGACTGGGGCCCAAGAGTGGGGATTGGTGACGAACGAGATAGGGGAAGCAAATGAAAATTATTATTGCTACTTCCACCGTCGGAACAACGATTAAGCAGGGTGGACGAAACGTTCTAGAGGCTGATCGACAATGACTCGCCGTCCCTCGACAATTATCCGGACGCTATACTGAAACGTACAACAAACGAAGACCAGCCCACACGGTGTTCACGGGAATCATGGGGCCTGAATCGCCAAGTGTCCAATATCGTGATATCGTTACGGTGAGTAAAACGGGTAGGGAGGGTGGGCGTGGCTTGGGCGTTAGGAGGGGGAAATAGGCATCGACATTGGTAACGTTTCTCTGTTTCTGGTTTTCTCGTCTCTTTTCCCGGTTTTTTCCGCTTTTTTTTTCCTTTTTCATCATTTTTTTTTTTCTTTTTTTGGTTGCTTCTTTTTTTCTGCTTGGTACATATACACACTTCGTTACAATATTAAAACACTTATCAATTTCATTTGCAAACATTTCCTTACCTAGTATGTTTCTATTATTTCATTGTTATTCGGATAGTTTATCCATATAACACGTGTACTCATCAAAGCAACGTAAAAACATAACTGAAACCGTCGTTCTCTTAAGTTATCGCTTAAATACTTGTTTTTATTTTTTTTTTTTTTTTTTTNTTCTTTTTTGTTCTCCTCGTTTATCGTGGCTCGCGCGCGCTCCGTAAACCGAGGGACCTACACGTTTAGACTGTGGTGCACAGATATCGTTCTATCCGTGAAAGAAATTTGCCCTAAGTTTAGAGAAGCGAAGTTCCTCGAATTGCGAGACCCGATCCGTAGATCCTTCGCGAATCGGGAGTCGCAGCTCGTTTCTTACACTCGAGGGGCAATCGCAACGGCGATGATCTTCTCTTACGGTGACAATAATAATGACAGTAATAACGATATTAATAATAATCGTAATAATAACAATAATAATGGTAACAATTCTGAACAGGAGATGACGCAAGCGTATAACTGCCGTCTGCGGTTTCGATCTTTGTCCTCTACCGAACTGATCGAACGAAGTTGTTCCAGATCAGCTCTTAAACTTGACGCTTCAACGATTACCAAAGGTCTGTATTTTCTTCCATTTTTCTCCATGTTTTTTTTCTCATTTAACTACTCACCTCTCTCTCTGCTTCTATCTTGTCGCGATTAACGAACGTCGTTCATATAGATCGTCACACCGCGAACAGGAGTTATCGATAACATCTCTAAACGTTGAATCTCGAAGGGAATTTTCTCGAAAGCAATTAACTCTCTCTACTACGCACTAGGCTTATTACGTTTAATTACACAAGTTAGCTTGCACGACCACACGTGCGTGAACCTAACAAATGGCTATTATGGAGCTTCGGGTCTAAGGAAAGGAAAGGTTGGAAAGGTGACAGCCTCTGTTGGTTTGTTCCTATGCGTTCGTAGATGTCGCTTTGCGTGAACGATCGGGTGTAACAGGGTGAAGCATCTTCATCTACCTGGTGAAAGCTCGATTCGATGTAGGAAATGTTGCTCTACGTTAACACGTTCACTATCGCGTTGAAGACGAGGAGAAACTCTTTGGTAGAAATTTCATTTTCCGATTTATAAATTTCCACCTTTCGCTTTTCCAGGCTAGACACTGGCGTTTCGACGATTGGCCGAGCGTTTGCCTTGGAAATTGGCTAACCCAACCAAATCTTGGAACTGACTATGTGAAATGATCCTCTGGTTTCATCTACTTGAATAAGCATGTCCTAGTATGTGTATTGCCCCATGAGAAAGACATTTGGGATTTCTTGAAAGATTCAACATTCTTCAAAGTTGGTTAGATTCGGTTTGGCTAATTTGTAGCAGCAGTACTGTGCGTGCCTCGCAGGAAGTCTTGTTGAAGAAACGCAGGTCTAATTAGTCAGAACGATAAGGGAACATCCCATTTAATACACATTCTTGGCTTCAGCCAAACTATTGGCCAAAGTAATCACACATACGAATTGGACGCAGAATGCGATGAATAGATGGAGCGTCTATTCGACTTATTTCTCTCGCGAAACTTCATGCGAGGCACACACAGTATCTTTATATGAGAACTACATCACTGGGATATGAGAATGAAATTATCCATGTTATATAGCGAAACATTTTCAATGGTACACTGAGCCAAATGATCTTTTTCTTTCTCTCGCTCCAGCTCAAAAATAAAGAGGTATCACTCGTATGTGACATTGACAATGAACGTGTTAACGAGATTGCGTTGATCGAAATTGTGCCATTTGATTAGATGGTAATTCGAACTGTTTCTCGTCGAGAATCTTGGCGAAAGAATTGCCACTAGACGGCGTTCAAGACTCGATCCTCGATCTCTGAATAAGATTCGTTCCCGAGATTATGCTGACAATTTCAATTTCAGTTTCAATTTAAAAATTGGTTTCGCTGCTCTACGTCTACTGCATTTATGTATCTCTCTCGTGTAAATCGTAACGATTCGAACGAAAGGAAAACCGAAACTATTCGAGACAAAGGAATACATCGACAAAGTATATCGCTTTATGTTTTTCTTCTTTTTATCTTTTCCATTTTTTCTTTTCTTTTCTTCAGTTTTCTTCGTCTTCTTCTTCTTCTTCTTTCTTTGCATAGAGAAATTGTTGGAATTATCGGAATTATCGTATAAGTTCAAGGACTACAAATATATCATCGAGGTGATTGTACAATCTGGAAAGCTTAGCTGTAGCTCGCTGTCCTAGGTACTCATTGTCGTTCTTCAAAATTTCACGCACTCTTCGACATTTGTCTTCTTTTTTTTTCTTCTTCTTCTTCGCTATCGTTATTTTTTTCTTTTTTCATTTTCTTTTCGATGTAAATTTATAGAGAAATATCTTGTTAACCTTAGTCTGTGTAAACGTTTCATGTAAATCGATAGTAAATAATGTAATAATATCGTAATAATCATATTAATACAATACTCCTCTAAAATTGCCGTTTATTTACACACCACGCTTCTGAAAAATCTAATCGAACCCCGTATAGAAAAATATCCGATGAATTGATAGAGACTCGAGACATCTGCGGCCATCGTTCACGTTCGAAAGTTTTTACAACGTTCCACGCAAAAACTCTCACACTCCGTGCAAGTACGTTAGTCGGGTATCGACGTCATTTATCAATCTCATCGTTCTATATTTTTATATCACACTCGATTCTACCAAAGTGTTCAAATTTTTTCCGCGAAGCGCGTGCATTTGCGCGCATTCGAAAATCTAGAAACTTTCCAGAAACCACGTGCTTTGGCCCCATCGCTTTAAAGTCGAAAACAAACGAAAAAAAAAGAAAAAAAAAGAAGAAGAATAAAGAAACGGAAAAAAGAAAAATTAAAGGAAAAGTAATAAACATAAAAGTTTCCCTAATCATCTTACACGATCCACAGAGTTGGCGATTATAAAGTCAGAATGAAATCCATCGATATACAATTATCAACCTGATCAATGGTTACCCCTCTATAACCTAAGTAATATAATATGCCACTTGCATAACATATGTCGAGATAAATGCTAAATTTGGATTTAAGTTGATTCTACAAACAAAAATAATGATAACTGTGTAATAACTTTTTTTATTTGAAGCTTCGTTTATGAGAAAATCCAAGCTCAAATTTCACGAAGTAACGTGCACAACGCGTCCAATATGGCCGCTGGCAGAGTATCTACGACTGAAATATTAAACTCGGTTTTCCCTAAAACGGAGTTTTAAACGATAATTTTTATTTCACGTTTTTAACTTATTTTTGCTTGTAGAATAACTTGTTAAATTAACAACATCTTAAACAGTAGAATAACGATTAAATTTATTATACTATTCGTTTTAAGATATTTTATATACTCGTATATCTGTTTTATACTTTATTTTATTCGTTTACCATTGTACTATCTATATTTTATTAATGCAAAATTATACCAGCGTCGAATTGTCTATTTAGAATAAGTAGCACAGAGCCAGGTCAAAATAAAAAATTATAATTAATCGTAGTTTACTTTTTCAGCGAGTTAAAAAACTTCTGGTTATAGAGGGTCGAGTGAAAGTTTATGCAGACTTGGAAAACAATATGATCGATGAATATCTACGTTTCGTAACCTTATTTACCCGCCAAGAATGTATCACGTAGACGCAGTAAACAGAAGTAACACTCGATTGACTGATTCGAAAAATCATCTATCCGGAAATTACCATTAAAACAGATCATTTTCCTTTTTTTTCTTGCTTTAAGACCGGATCCAGACCAAATACGTATACATATGTGCGATTGGCTAACGACACTTGGTAGTTTGAACCGAAGTGATCATCAAGGTGAGTTTCTAATGAAATTTTAGAAACATGTTAATGAATTTCGTTCGTAACACAGTTAATAACTACCAATTTTATTTTACAGGTATAACGTTAATTTGTTTTTCAAATAAACTACCCAGTAATATATGGATTTAATTCTCGTGACTGGTCATCACGGCTTAAGGTTATCATCTCACTGTCATCTAACTTCGCAACACTTCAAATCAAGACTATCTAAGATATGATACTATGACTCATTTTTGAGTATGACTCTCGTTCATATACGCACAGTATATCGGTGTGGATCCAGCTTAAAGTTACATTATTTAATTACACGTTATTACTCAATATACAGCGAAGAGCAAAACTGAATTTATACTATTTTAAACATTAATAACTCTGCGAGCAGAAATCGTAAAATAAGATTTGTGGGGCCAATATAAAGGGCAAAACCTGTACTTTCGTTTCCCTTGATGTAATTTCTACTTAGAAATCTTGAGTAGAATAGGAGAAGGCAAAGAGTATTTCTCATTCGGAAAATTATAAAAATTCAAATGCTGGTAATTTCCTCAACAATTTTTTATTTTTCTTCTCAGATATAAATTACCAAGCTCATTCGAGCTTTCAGAAAATTCGAGTTTTCAAAAATGTCATAGAAGTGAACGTGCGATTTTTCGTTCCATATTTCATTGAACTAATCCATTATGACTGATGCGTGCAAATAGAACTGCATCCGGTGCATCCACCATATTAGCCATATTAATTTTTCAGTTATTATGGTGTCGGTACTATACTCTTCGTTCAAAATGTAATCATTTGAAAACAAAAAATCGCGTATTAACTTTCACGAAATTTCTACAAACTGAACACTTCAATGGTTCAATTCGTGGTAATTTAGACCCTGAAGGAAATTTTTCAGTGGAACAACCAGAGTTTGAATTTTGCCAATTTTTCAAGTGAAAATCTGTGTTTGTTTTTTACTATAAACACTTCTAAGTAGAAATGAAATCTGAGGATATGAAAGTACAGGTTTTATCCTTTATATTGACAACACAAATGTTATAATACAATTTCTTCTCACAAAGTTATAGATGTACAAATGTTAACGTAGTATAGATTCAGTTTTGCTCTTTGCTGCATAATATCACTGAATATAGTTTTGTCAGAGACTTTTGTGCTTCTTCGTGTTCTTCATGTAGTATGTGCGAGGGGATTCAAAGATCGAGACGCGTTTCTTTGGTATTCTTACAAACTAAGTAATGCGCAAGTTACCTTCTTGTTGGTTAATTAATCTTGAATTTAGATGGATAAATTATTTTTGCAAAGAACGAGTGTGTTGGTAATGCAGTAGCGAGGTGTAGAATTTTATGCTATTCGTGTTAATTTATGTGTCATGTTGTTGTACACAAAATAGCTCAATTTTTAATCAAATTTTCAAATTGTAATTTTATAAAAAGATATAATATTAATAATAATAATACTATATAATTTATAATAACAACTGAAATAATTAAATTTAAAGTATCTAGATTATGGTCATTTAAAGCTTTACTAAACAACTTTATATTTTCAAATATGAAGCTGTCTTTGAACATATCTCTCAATAGTACTAAACTTTCTTCTTTTTTTAATTAAGATATTATATAAGTGCAAAAACATATAATAAACGCGTTATAAATATAATGAGTAAATGTATAATTGTATCGTATTCAAATTGTTTTAAATATGCACATTTATGAAATCAGTTATTTCATGCGCAACAACTTAATGATGAAATAAATTTTGTTAAAGCCCATAGAGTATGAAATATTATACCAATTCGGTTGTTTGAATGAATACGATTACTCGATACAAATCTCTATTATATGTACCATACAGAGATGAGAAGATGATTAGCAAAATATCTTAACACATTAATAGTATAAGTTCTATTTTCATTGTTTTTATGTTGACGAATGATACTCTGATTTGATACTTTGTATAGTTCAGAGTAAACACTAATAATTTGTATAGTTCTCAGACGTACGCTTCTTGTGCCAACTTTCTGTCCAATCATAAACAGTGCGCTATACCGTACTAAGCTAAGAAATTGATGATGTCTAAGTTTCTCCATCAAAGTTTAGTGACAGAGTAGTAACAGACATATCGATCAATTACAATAATGATTAACATTGTTGACATACATTTATACAATTGTTCTGTATTACTCACCAACCTCGCTCAATTTCAATATAAGCTATTTTCTCCCTCTGTCATAGATGTTGTACGATCATTTCATAAATGCGACAATTTTAACTACCGATAAAAATATCCTATGCTGAATTCTCTCTCTAATCATCTTCTCATTTCCACACAATGCACAACAATTCTCACATTCTATCTATGTTCCACAATACCTCATATAATCAAACTCAATGTTACTTTCTTCTGTGCATCTCTGGTCAAAGGTAAACATCCCCCGGTTCTCTGCTTGTAAAGATGCAGAAAGATGCATCTGCAGTTCTTGGTTAGCATCGATACGCCGTGTGAAACAAGGAACGAAGATACAGAATATATAATCACCTGCTGGTGAGTCGAACGTTTGTCGCGCAAAGGAAAACTTTCATTCAGCAGTATTATCCGTCTTATATGTGTATTTGCCCGCCGTGAACGATAGCATAGGAACGGATACGGAGGTTATTTTTTAAAGTCGACTTAGCCTCGTTTGCAAACGAAATCGTCGGGCACGTTATCGTGCCATTGAGATATGGGCTTGGCGATTAAACTGGCCAGGCGTCGCGTCGTCTCGACGGATCTAACAGTATAATTGATTCGAGTTGTACAAAGAGGTTGCAATTATTATATCCAATAGCGCTCCAATTAGTTCCAGGACGACACCATAGATGTCGTCACTATTAAGTACACTCGCAGTACCGTTCACACTTCGCGACTGTAGGTATGTACGTATTTTCTATGCAAAGCAATGAAATGAAAAGAGATCGTTTATTAACTGATATGATTGTTTATTCACTATCAATTTATTCTTACTAAATTAATGTTTCAAATATTTGACAGAACTTTGATCTTGGTATGAACCATCTTCAATGACACTCGGTAATAGAAGAAATTACTGGACATCATATGGTATTAATCGAATTCCTTATCTCTTTCGGAATACTTCATATACTCTTGTAAGTTTGAATAATTTGTACTTTTACATATGACTGATTTTACCACCTCGTTATATTGCTTGAATCAACTATACAATCTTAGTGTTAGAATGCTACACTGTTTTTTTCGTGGTGCTACTAGTCTCGTAGGTCCACGTGATCCTTACTTCATAAGTATTAGTTGAGGAGAATTCTAAAGCAGGCGATTGAACTTTGAGAGTGTGGTTCAGTTATGATCACGAAAAGGATTCTTCGTTGTTCTTAGGTATCTCATGGATCGTGATGTGTTTGCCGTAGAAGTTCTTGTGAAAATCCAAGCATATTCAGTTTCAGATCAAATGTATCGACAGGTTTCGCGTCTTATGGTTCGTGTTTTCATTGACATAGTTTCACAATCGTCGACACGAATGGACGTTGCTATCTTCGTTTAGTTGTTATTCGTTGATTTATCATTTGCGTGCATCATCGATCGAGTATCCTCAATGTCACGCTCGTTTCTTCGTGCATTCTTTCGCGAGATAGGCTTGCAGATTGTGTTAATCAGGCGAGGGGAAGCTTGTTGTAGAAAAGTGAGTATCGCGTGTAGGTACCTGTTATCGATGAACAGGTGTATGTACACTATTGACAGGATGTTTAGAAATAGCATGATTCTTGAAGGATAGTCTGCTGACGCTAATGATAAATGATTTGCTCTGCAGATATGCAATTAACCTCATCAGGGACGAATTTATCAAAGTCAGAAACTTTGTTTACTCGTACAAATTAAAGGAAATAATGGACACACAAGTGAAAGAAACTCATGTACACGGGAATGTTTAAAATGGAAATAAAAAATTATTTAAATCTTGAGTTTAAAAACCTATGAGTGTATATTATTATATGCGTCGATATTTTCCAAAATATTAAAATAACGAGTTTTTTTCGTTTCCAATACATAAAATGTATTCTTTTGTATTAATGATTAATGTAATAGAAATTTGGATTATTAGTTTCAGTAATGGGAAAGTATAGTCAAATGTACAGTAGTTTTTTAAAGTAATTTAGGGATTATGAATTTATCAGGGCAATATGTTGAAAGTTTTTTGAACAGTAAATGATTAGGTTTACTATTTCCTACGTTTATAAAGTTAGTAATAAATTTGTGTAAAAAAATAGATGCAGCCAAAAAGCCTTCCGATTTATAGTACGATCTAGAATAGAGTATTTATAGCATAATTCAGATTATGCTTCCCTTTAACATCACACACTGTCTCGCTTTATAAGCCTAAGTTATTTTTCTAAAAATCACAAGAAAAATTTGTTAACACAGTCTGCATGTCGTTTTAATTCGTAAACAGCGTCAATGAAAATACTCGAATCTTTAACCCTTGTCAAACAAAGTAGTAACTCATTTTGGTATCGATTAAACAAAAGTTTTTTTTCTTTTCTAGCATTAATTTATAAATTCATATATTCGAATAATTATAAAAATCACGAGATAATTGATAATTATTTATATAAGTTTAATTGGACATCTTGTTGACTATTTATAAGTACAGTCAAACATAAGAATAGCTGAATTTTAACGTATACTTAATTTGTATAACCTTCGATATACCGATATACCGATTGCCATAGCTCAAACCATGCCGATATTTTGAATTTACGAGTCATCGCCTTTGTCTTCTTCCATTTTCGATACCTCGAATATAACATCAGTAACATCTGCGTCCATATTACAACATCACAAACCTTCTCGAACTCTTTCACGGTACATCCCATCGCACGTGAGAAAACAATCACGATCCAAGAATTCTCTTTTCGTCATCACGATCACGTACCAACTCTCGATTATCGTGAACCCTCAAAGTCCGATGCCTGGTCTCGGAAGTACACTGTATATCCGTACGAAAATAAACATCGTGCAATTTCTGAAATTGCAGGCGATCGTGTAGAAGATACGATTCGTTTAAAAAACAACTCCATCGAGTTCGATCGCCGAGCCAGTCGAGCGCCATCTTCCCATACGTACAGTCAATCAATCACAATTCTCACCTGTCTCGCTACCACCGGCTCTTAAGGACGTTAGGCGTGATCATTGGTATTATAAAAAATAGTATCAATAGTGGTACGTAAAATACGAAAATACACGAAATACCAACAACAATGTACAGCGTAACCGTTCGAATATCTAAAGTACTAACAGTGTAATTTACAGCGACGTTTCTGGTTATCAAAATAGTTGGAGTAACAGTTGTGAATAAAATCCGAAGCGTTCGATTAAGCCTCGAGCGATCGTTGATGCCCGGCTTTACAGCGTGTATGTACAATCGAAACGAACATTGCACGATCGAGAACGTTGTTTAATAAAGGATGGACTCGATGAGAGGACTCCTCCGGTGAACATGAGCGAAGAAGCCAGTTCCTTCCTTGACTGTGCGTACACGAAACGTGTCCCACGACGATGAAACGGGTGAAAAGAGCGTTCAGCTCTTGGATGAGAGCGTCGATGAGACGAGTGACGATCTCTCCGACGAGAGGTCAACGAGTAAGAACGAAGGTAACGGCGTTGTGTATATAGTAACAACATAGCAACGTTATACATACTTACGTAATATTATACGATAAGTTATATTATGTACATAGAGACAGCAGATAGACGTTTAGTTCCACGTGTACGATATATATATAATATACGTATGCTATTTATATAAATATCATATCCTTACGGTTTAGATCGTTAGCTTACAAGACGCTTAGAGTCATGCTTAGTACAGTCGCTTCTGAAGATGGCGCTGCTAGTAACTTTCAACTCGCGCGCCATCTCTCTTTTCATCTGTACTCTTTTCTCCGTTTCCCTCTTATGCACTGTTCTCTTGTATGTTTATCCTTTACAGATTTCTTACCTCTAAGAACGTCGCGCGATTTCATAGGCATCGCCGAGCCCACGGTAGATATGAATAAGTATTCCTCGTACGACCGTCTGTACAATTACACTTCGCGCGTTTTCGTTACATCTAGATCCCGTCTCGCCTGTATAAAAACCTTACGAAAATAGTTGCTCTATCATAAAACCCCCCGCAGCTTTTACGACGTTACCATGTTATATATCGGTATTAGAAAGGGGCAGCGTCTGACACGCGAAATCCTGTGTCGCTTTCGATCCCGTGTCCAACATTCTTCGTTGATCGTCGTTGGTTCAGCCTGACCTGGATGGATCATTTCTTCTCACTGATCCTCCAGTCCTTGCGCGTGTCGGATTCCTCGCGTAGGAGAACAATCGATAGCTGATCGATGGAGGTATCCTCTGGCAACGAGGAAAGGTGCTACGTGAATGCCCGGTAAAAGTCTCGTAGAAGACCAACGAAACACTCGCTGGAACTCGTCAGAGGGGAACAAACGCTTGTGGAAAATGAACACCGAACGTTTTTAGTCGAGATTCGACTGTTTCACGATTGCTTCGAATCTTTCAAACGAAATCATCGTGAAAGTTCTATTCAGGATTAGGTCTGAGTCCATTTGGAACTCGCAGAATCTCCCAGGTGATCCTCTCGATCCTGGGTATAGGTCTATCTACGATTCAAGGGAGTTGCAAGGCCACGAGAGATCCTCTCAGGCCTAGACCTAGGTCTCGAGAGATCACCGAGTGATCACGAGAGTTGCACGTAAACCTAACGCTAGACCCAGATCTATCTAGGTCTGAAGGGATCATCGAGTGACCACAAGGGTTTAATTCAGACCTAGACCTAGGTCTAACCGGGACAAAGAGGAATCGTCAAGCGTAACTGTAATTAGGATTTAAGAAGTCACCTGTTCTATCGCGTTCACGAGGCTGTTTCCCGGTGACGAGCCAGGCCGAGGCAAGGCTAACGGACAAATATGCGCGTATAACTTCTCTATGATAGGATTGGAGAGATCGAGCTCTAAAAAAATACGAACACGTGCCCGCGGTGAAGAATCAAGGACGAGCGTGTCATCTCACCGTAATGAATCCGGATGACGATGTAAATTAGATGAGAATGGCGTTCTCGTCGCAGACCATTCGCCGCGAGCACGTAGCATGGTCTCTGTACTAGCTCTAGACGGGAGCTGCCCTCCCGGAGCGTAAAAGGTGGTTATTGTCGCCAGTGACCGCGTTAATTCGTCGCACACGTAATCGACCGGGAATAACTGGTGAGAAAAAGGGGCGAGTCGGTCACTTCCGTCTTTCTCTGGGTCGCTGTCGGACACGCAGAGGGATGGAGAAGGTCGGAGGAACGGGGCCAAAGCGTAGATGGGAGCAGGCAGGAATAGGAGACGGAAAGTGGCAGGCAACGTTGATAACGCGGCAAAGACGAAAGCGTGTTGATGGTTGATCGATTGGATCGAGTCGATCGATGCAATGATGCCCGTTCCGCGCACTCTGTTCACTGTTCTGGTCGGTGCGCGCGAATCGGGTCCGTTTAAATAACCTCTTAGTCCCCGTGCGTTGACACACGTGACAGGCGTGTTTATCAGTGTACGTATGGCACCATAAGAAGTCCCAAAAAACGACTAGATCGTCTAACGTTCCGATAAGAAAATATATATATGTGTATGTATGTGTATATATATATATATATATATTATACTTGTTGGAGCCGACCGTGCTACGAATAATAAGTACAAGTAGTGTATATAGGTAGTAATCTGCTTCTCTCGCATGCGGAGGTAGTGTTTAATCGAAATTCGATCTCTCTCTCTCTATCTCTCCATCTTTGTCTCGTTCCTACATTCTCTTCCTGTCTCTATTCCTGCAAGCCGCGTTTCTCTATTCCCCTTTCGTCCTCCTCGCCCTCTCACTCGCCCTATCTCTCTGTCCCTATCTCGATCGCTCACGTTCATGCTATGCCAGTAATATGTAAGGTAACGTTAGGTGTTATGCAATTAGTGTCACTTAAATCGCAGCATGCAATGCACGGATAAATTTCTGTGTTACGTAGCCTAAGGACCTATGAGTAAATTCGCCGGGCCGAGCCGACGGTGCGCGCAGTTTCGGCTGTTTTCGGCCATCCTTGTCAAGCATACGACAAGTACAATTACAAATGGACCACCAAGTTCCAGAAGGATCGTTCGATCGGCCAACCAGCGACACGCGATCGCTGCTCGGGTACTCTTTCAGGTTTTACCACACGTGAACGGCGTGTCGCCCTATCGGCCGTTCTCTCAGGATTAATTGTATTCGTTCGCGAGTCACAGTATCACGAGCAAACCGATTGTGTCTGGCGTCGGTGTACAGCCGCGCTTGTGCGTGTGTGTGTGCACCGTCGAGAGACACGCAACAACGCCTGTTCCCTCTCTTGCCATGCTCACGCAACTCCGGTAGCCCTGCTACATCCCCTCTACACGCCGCTGTCACGTATCCGGCTAATTAGAAGCTGACAACTCGGTCCCTTCGTTCGTGGGTTCCTTAGAAATCTAGAAAGGTGCTCGTGAAAAACGTGAAAGCCTTCCAAGTATCCGAGCACCTGGACACCCGATACTCGTTCTTCCTCCTCGACCTATTCCTCAGATTCTCCTTTTCTTCTTGTCTCAAACGCCAGTCCTCGACGAGTATTCCAGGCCGGATACCTCGAAGCAAGGGATCCGTGACAACGGCAGTCAGGGGAACTGCTCGAAAATCCACGCTCCTGCGACGAAACACGATGCACGTTCGCGAGGATACGAAACGACCGATCGGAGAAACGTTTTGTTTCGCCTACGTCGACAATGGGGCACAGCGTACGATGGCGGATGAAGAACCGAAAGGCGAAGAGAAATGTAAAAGAGAGGACCGAGTGACTGGTTTCGCGGGTGAAGAAAGTGCTTCCATGGTTGAACTCCGTAATCGGCGACTTCCGATCCGAGTGACAATCGGTACGATCACGCGTGACCCAGAATCTCGGACCGGCTCACTATGAAGCCCGTTCCGGGCAGCCAGCCTCGGAATACTCGAACATCAAATCTCCTCGCGGTGCTTGCAAGTTTAGACGCCAGTGTGATTGAATATGTAGGACACGTTGCTCTCCTGATGCACCGGCGGCCCATGGAACGGCCGTCTGGTCGATGAGTTGTTGTTGTTATTGTTCACGTAGTACGAGGACTTCCTCATGCTCGTGGACGAGGACATCATGGCCACCGTCTCGTAGTACCTGATCTTGCCGCAGCAGCGCCCGCTCTTGAGGATCGCGACGAAGCCGCGCCGGTATTTCTTGTTGAAGAAAGCGTATAGGATCGGATTGATGCAGGAATTACTGGCGCCGAGCCATTGGGCGATTGGCGTTGCGATTGGCAGGATCTCGTCCTCTCTCTCAGCCACGTCACCGCCGAGCTTGATCACCGTGAAGATCACGTAGAGAGGTAACCATGACAGCACGAACAGTATCACTACGACCACCAGCATCTTAACGACCTTAACCTTCGATTTCTGCTGTATCCTTTCCATCTGAGCATCCTTCGTGTCCGATGGTATGTGGCGCCGCCATACTTTGATCCAGATCAGGATGTAGCAGAGCGAGATGAGTATCGTCGGAAGGACGTAGCAGAGAGCGAGATTACCGATCAGGAAGAACAGAGTGCCATCTTCCGGGTGGGGCCACACCTCCAGGCAGAGTCGTAGGTCTGGATCGTCGTCATAGATGGCGACCAGGTCGAAGAACAGAAGCCACGGGGAGGTCGTTGTCAGGGCGATGAACCAGATCACCACTATCATCATGCGAGCTCGTCTCTTCGTTATTTGGCATTTCAGGGGCCACCAAATTGCCAAGAACCTGTGGACAGACCGATCGATGTTAGCTTTCGATTAAAATTCCCGTTTCGCGTGTTCGTGATACAACTTGTGCGAATGTCTCAATCTTTTACTTTCTTCGGGTTATACAATGGGCGTTATGTAACGCGCGGCCTTTGAATTCGAGATTTCATCGACCACAAGCATACTCGTATAAGTATATTTCACTGAACGATGATTAATTGTAAATAAACAATGACGTAAGAAATAATTTGGAGAATCTTTATCACTGTCTATAGTCCAACGCGTGTATTGTATTAGAAAATTTGTTGTCTTCGATTTGAATTTAAAATTTTACGAATTCTTCATGAGATCGAGAGTTTCGAGCTTCTAGTCGCAAGCGAGAACAATCGAAATATAAAATGCAGGATAGAGTATTATCGAGTGGATTATAGCGATTAATAGAGAGCGATAAGCGTTAAGGGGAATTCTCAAGCGATGGTATCGAACCAGGCTGATTGATCCATACTGCATTTTTCGTTCGAAGCTCGTTTCATCGTTTAACCACGGACCAAGAATTCCTGGAACGTTATTGAACCCAGCCACGGCAAATTGCATTGGATACTTTTTTCCCCAAAGCTTCTGTCCCGTGTTTAATCCAATATCATATCAAACCACTTTTTCTCGTTTTAACCGTACGCGTGAAACTTCCAGGACGTTCGATTATTTCTTTTCGCTATATACCATTTCAATTACGTATAATTTCTTCGTAAAATGTCAACGTTAATTATTTCTTCCGACTTGGTAGTTCTAATCTTAAAATCTCAGACACCCTGTATACATGATGAATTCGGAAGAGAGATTCGAGATTAAAAATTCAAGTAACTGGTCAATCCACCGTCTCTAATTGGTCGATTATCCATATGCATGTTATCCATTAGTTCTCAGCTATACCAGTCCATAAAATATCCTTTCTCCGCGCTTTAATATTCCAGATTGAATTCCGCTGTCTCCTCTGTATAAATTATCAATTGATCTCAACCTTCATCCTGAAAAATCCCCGTACACCTAGAAACACTCGGTGTGCTCGAAGCGTACGTAACTGAATTTCACTCTACAGCCGAAGTTCTCCATCGTTTCCCATAAACTCCGCCGGTCTCACGACAGCATGCAGAAATAGACCCACGTACACAGACGCGAGCCTTTGTAAATCAGTCTACCGCCTCTAATCGTTATTTCGAAAAGTCGAACAATCCTATCTGCACGGTATCCATTAGCATAGGGCGTTCTCGTCGATCCAGGACTGTACGGGGCCTTAACGACGCTCGGGCACGGCCAACTCCGTGATTGTTTATCAATCACGAGGGATCGTGGAGGCTTTACGATGCCTGTGCACGGGGTTACACCTACGCAGCAGCGGAGTCGTGCTGCACAAAACGTAACCGCTCATTTTTCTGCCACCATTATGGAAATCTATATTCTATTCGCGGTTTCGAAAGACTCTCGTGTCCGTTACGCTCCGACGATCGCAGCCGCTGCGTAAGAATGGGTATAGCAAAGCGCGTTTCATGCGACGCAATGGCAATTCAACATTCCCGTATCGCGGTATGCGAAACGAGTCTTGCCCCGATAAGGTGTCGTTCAGGGGGAATTTATTGTGCAACCATGGTCGAACTTCGCGGATTCGACGAGGAATTTCGAATTCGGAAGTGCCATCGTTGCGAGAGGGACCTTCGTTCTTACGGTTCTATTTGTCGCGACGTGCTCGCGTGGTGGTTTCACAGGATCTCCGAGGATCTCTGATCCCGGGAATGCTGGACGGGTGTCCTCGATGTGAAATCTCGAGTGTAATATCGACGTTTCTACGCGAATTCAAGGGTTAATCGTGTTTTTCCGAAGAAAACAGCTGTGACACTATTTTTCCCAGGAAAAATACAGGATATACCCGTGCTATATACTATTTTCTCATAACTCAGACGATTTTCATTGGTCGAGCTTCTTTATTTACTCCCCTTCAGCCACGAATAATTATTTAGAAAATCCTTAGTCACGTTTAGCTTCGTCATAGGTACAGATATCGTCAGTCATTGTACAAACGATTCCATGTACCAACCTCGTTAATCATTCTTCATAACCACTACCTAAAGTAGCCAAACACTGCTCCAGTTTCCGTCTCAGATATTTGCACAGTAATCGTCCGTCTTCAGTGTAAATGAGATACCAATGAGAATCAAAGAGTCTTGGAAACGGTCGATTGATTGGTTATGATTGGTGAAAATAGTGGTACAAATGGTCATGGATCTACACAAGAAAATAAGTCTAAAATGTAAAAGGAAATACTTTTAAACGAGGCTTCGTTCCTGAGAAAATTAAACTTCTCAGAAAATCAGGATAATCAAGAATACACTTTCTCGAAAGCTCCTAAAGAAGGGAAATAACGATAAGTATCAGTGAATTTATTAATACAATAGCTTCGTTCATTTCCCTATCTTTTCAGATAAAAATAAAAGCAAATAACGCGATGCAGATACATCAACGACATAAATAATCGTCTATGATGCAAACATGACACTTTCAGCTTATAATGAAAATTGCAGAAGATCGTCAGAGAAGGTAAAGCTGTTATATTATAGCTAATCAATCTGGAATTTCCTTCGTCTACCAATCCACGATCTCGATCCGCTAGGAACCGATCTGAAGATCGTCAGGGGATATCGCGGACGATCAGAAGCAACGATAAGTGCACCTTGAAGGACCTGGCTCTCTCCGTCTTTGCTTTTAACCAAGAATCACAGTCGCGTCCTTCGATCGAACGACTATTCTTTGCTGTCGACGTTGAAGAGTCCTTCCATAAATCAGCGCATTGCGATACCGATCTATCGAACGTTCTCATCGACTTCTCTGCTTCCGAGGCAGCCCCCCTTCGTCTCTTCGTCTGTCAGGTGGGATTTGCATGTGTACAATGGGAAAAAATGGCGATTAGTCTCTGTCTGCGTGTCGCATGGAAGGAAAGATGCGGACGGAAGGTCGAAAAAATCGCTCGATTCGCGGATCCGGATTATCGAGCAACGAGGAAGGTCGCCGAGGGATCGAGTGGGGTGGACAATGAAGATGACACAGCTTTCGGCACGTGTATATAAAGAGTTCGATTTCCTTGGAGCTAACAGCAGTATCGACCCGCGTTCCTTTCGTGTTTGCCAACGGAAAAGCCGATAAAACGTTTAACATGTTCAAGCTGGCAAGTATATCCATCATATATGCGCTTAGTTACGCGTGCAGGGGTGGGTGAGTATGGCTGTTTGTCACAGTGGAGGTACTTAACTCGGTGATTTTGTTGGTGAAATATGGGAATAGCGGCTTGAAGAATATGGAAAGCTGTATTTTTGCCTCGGGAAATGTTGCACGAAAAGGATATAATTATATAGTGTAAAATAAAATGTAGAATGTAAAATAAATCGCTTAAAATAGGAAATACAAAATGTGGAATATTAAATATAAATAAAAGTCGAATAGATAAATATAAGAATAATTTTCATGTGTCGATACAATGTGCTGGTTATAACTTCTCCGTTCGTTTTACACGTGACTGAAATCGAGGAGAATATGTCGTTAGGAAACGTATTTGATTAAAAATTTTTAATTGCATCCAGCGTCAATTTCAACTGTATTGAATCGTTGAAGCTTTTGTTAAAATTCCAATTAATTTCTTTCATTGTAACACGAGTCTGCGTATAATGCTTTGAAATAACTATATTTTAATTATTTTCAACGTAAACAATTATTTGGAAAAATAACATATTTTTAGAATTTACTATTCTTTTTATACAAAATCTCGACGTGGTATTGGAAATTTTGGATTAAGACGTGTTGGAAGATTCGTAAGTGGTGAGGAAGATGATACAAGGAACCAAGTGAAAGTGCACGGTTTAATGTCAGACGTAGTTTGAATTCATTGAAATTGAAAGGTGTCTGATGATTGATGGATGAAATTTATACTAATTATTATTAAATATATGGATATTTTAATTTCCAATATTTTAGCCAATATGTAAATGAATTTATAAAAATTCTATTACAATTTTTCTTTTTTTTTTCTAGAAATAATATTAATATATATATTT
>NIJG01000042.1:329397-343783 GCA_002201625.1 Euglossa dilemma | reverse complement strand
TAATTTTAATACTGTAATTCTTTAAATCGATGATCAAATTTCTTACGAATCTCGTAAATCAAATAATTTCCATGGTAATCCATGAGATCCGATTTTTCAAGTACATATGCCTTTAATTGCTCGTCGACACGAGTACGATTTTAACATTATTTTCTCAATGAAACAAAATCGCAATTAAGTAAAGTCTCAAATACGTTCCGTTCCAAACTTTCACAATTAGCAGCAATTCGATTTGCATAGAATCCGAATCGCGATTGATCATTTGACACGGGACCGTTCCAACGATCAGTCGCATTCAAAGGCAAACACCGTGTTAACGCGTACCGATACACGTGTGTGTGTCTGAACGGAATAATTAATGAGATACGTAACCGTACTATGATCACGTTAAACCGCACCATAATCGCTTTATATTCATTTGTAATACGCTTGCTACACGTGTAAGAAAATTTCATGCTTCGAAATCCTAATTTAAAAATTCATTCGCACATTAAGTTGATTCATATTGAAATAAACACCTTTGCGGTATATTTTTAATCGCATATTTATCGATAATAGTTTGAAAATAGAATGAATAATATAACATTGACACATCAGAATCAATTGTACTGATTGTAAGGAAAGACGAAGTCCTTTGCTATAATATGAGAGACAGTCTGCAACAATAATTATTTCATCGCTAACAACCATAAAATCGATGACACCTTAATTCTTAACACATTGCTTACGAGTAACGAGATATCTCGTTCCCAGGTTTCTTCGATGATTTAAGGAATTAAACATAGATTTTCTTGTTAGATTACCGTGGTAACAAAGATCGCGTTTTAATTTGTAAGGAAACAATTTCATACCTTATTCGAATATAATGCAGATAATACAGAATATATACGTAATGTGTTAATAGAAGAGAAGGATGATTAAAAACTGAAATTTCATATTAACATATGATTTATTTTTCAACAGATCCTGTTATTTGCAATGGCCATCCTGGCAGTGTCGGCAGCACCAGCACCAGTGCCACCACTGTACACACACCCACTGGTCTATCCGCAACCCTACGTGAAGGTGCTACCTCTTCATCCCGCGACTCTGCCTTTGTCCTACGCCCACGGCTACAAATGGTACCACCCAGGATCAATCTACTACTACTAACAACACAAACAACCCAGCCTCTCCGTGATCTTCACTCGAGAACCCGACTATCGGACTAACAGAAGACAAGCAATCATTTTGTACCCCTCGAAATAAACTAGCGTTTAGAGTAAAGATACACAGTAGCCGCAACAACGGCCGCAGTCGAATCGAACACATTTCCCTTTGCCAGTCAACATCTCGTTCGCTGGTAGTCTTTAACACTGGCTGTAAAATTCGCGAGGCAGTTGGCAAGTATCCCTGGACTCCCATCCGAAGCTATCGCGAGCGATGAAAACGCGACGAGTCAAGTCCAACTGCGTTCACTGCAGGAGGGTGAAAGATCTCTCGCTGGGTCTACGACTCGCGATATGTTTATGGAGGTTGGTCGTAAAACTCGCAGAGAAGATACTCGAGGATGGGGACATGTACGACCAGGTCGCGAGATATCGTTACACGTGTCTCATGCCTTTATCGCGAGATTCGTGGCCATGATTCACGGGGTGAATGAACGAGATGATAGATATCGCGAATACGCGAAACTCATGTTATTTCTTTCATGAGAGGAGCCTGTCGAGTAAGGATGAGTCGATAGAGAAGTCAGGTTGATGGTTGCATAAAAATCGAAGCAGCTTGTGTTTTTTTTTAAATAAAATTTTATTAAAATTCCATATGACCAAAGGGGAGGGGTCCTGGATGATGGTGCAATGATCGAGATGCGAAGGTCCGAATTACCGAATTGATGATCTCAGAGCCGCGAATGGGTCTCCGAAAGGAAAGAGACCAGCCGATTCCGACGCGACCCATGGGTCGTGTTGGTCGCGTCACGAACGTCCCCGGGCGTCCCGGCGTCGGGACGGCCGGGAAAATCGAAATGGTAGCTTCTCTAGTTCTCGTTAATCCGCTTTTTATAGCTGTTCTTCTCGTTCCATCCTCGAGCTGTGATCGATCCTTCCCTTCGTGTTCCTTCAATTTCATTTCTTCTTATATCTTCATTTTTTTTGTTGCCGTTTTTTTTTGGGTGGGGACGATTTACGAGGAATTAAGGGGGGGGCGTGTGTATGCGTGTGTGTGTTTTCTAGGTGGAGGGAGTGGGTGGTGGGGGGGCTATCTCGTCGTGACTTGGTGGTGGTAAGATAGAATCAGCTGTTATCTAATGCAAGCCATGAGAAAGGAGGGGCAGGGGAGCGGCGGTCAGGACAGACTTGGTGACGATGGGAGCGGTGCGGACGATGGGAGCGACGGGCTGGGCGATCACGTGGGCAGCTGGCAGGGCAGCGGCGTGGCTGAGAACCACTGGAGCCGTGATTGGGCCGATCCCGTGGTCAGCGACGATCCCGGTGAGACCACCAGGGGCAGCGGTAGCGACAGCCAAAATGGCGGCGAGGACAGCCTGTGGGAAAATAGCACGTGCTCGATGATTCTTAGCTCATCCTTTTACTCGGACCCAACCCCTCGTCAGACCACGTCTTCGATCCTATCGTTCGCGCTCGCTTATCTCTTCCTTCCTCGCTAATCGTCGCCGAAGCTGCACTCGCGTGTCTAATTCGGGAGACAATGTCGTCGGTCCGATGGTCTGAACGTCTCGCGAGATTTTCTCACGGGCAGAGTTAAGCTGCCGGCGATTACGGAGCGGACGCTTTGATCGCGTTAATCCGAATTCAAGACCCGTATTTGTTTACTGCAGTCCTTGGAACAGGTGGCGCGAAAGCTATGGAAACGGGAAGGTTTTACGAGAAAACTCTCCCTCTGTTACTCGTTTCACGCAAGGCTAGAGCAAGTATTGTTCCCGACGAACGTGCTCGTTTCTCAGACGGATCATTTCGTCTTTCCGAGGAGCCTGTTTTTAGGGATTCTCGAGGAACCAATCGGGCGAAAACGGAGATAATTATGTCGCGATTGAAATGTCAAAGGGATATTATCGATGGCGGGTTTGAGGAAAGAATAGACTATGGAATATTTATGGAATTATTCGAGAAATCAAAAGAGCGATAGGAATGTACCTAATCTTAAAATCTTTAACTCGCACATATAAAATCCCTATTATTTTGCACTATTCTATAACAACACCGTTAATAATGAAAGTTGATGGTTTTGATATATCTTAGACACACCTAAACCGTTACAGTGCTAGTACCACTATAGAATCTAAAGTCTATATTATTCCACGTTTCCATATTGTAATATTGCGATATTCCAAATTTTTCTATCTACAGCGAATAACGAGATATAATTTACCAATCAAGACCCGAACGATCTAAAATACCATTACACAAGACTTCGAAAAATCCGCGAAACCAAACCTAACCTACAACAGCTTCGTACGCGTCCCGACGCCGGTCCCGCCATCTTGCGTCACGATACGCAACGGGAGTGACGTAAAGGAAGTGTCGCGAGCGGCACGCGACCATCGAGCACGCGAGATCGTTGGAAAGCGAGTGTCCGTGGCTCGCGGGCCGCATTCCATTTTGTCCGGCTGCGTTCGAATCGTATTGGCTAACAATATGCATGCTCGAGTGGTTTCGCTCGTTCGCGTAGATTTTTGTGACCGGACGGAAACGCCGGTGTCCGTTCCGAGTGAACGTACACCACGAGCGTGTTGCACCGCGGAAAGGTCACGGCGCGATACTTCTCGCGTTCGCCGCGGGAACAAGCCGAGTCTTTATCGATCAAAGAAGACCGCGGTGAACGGAGGAATTTTCCTCAATTCGAATCGATTACGCGCCGCTAGTTACGGACTTGGTTCGCGGAGAAATCCCGTCTGGGTCGATCGGAGTTCACCAATTTCCACGAAGTTAGAGAAGCGCGCGAGAGAAGCACAAGAGAAGGGTGCTAGATCGAATGGTATCGAGATGTCTACTTATTTCGGGACTTGCTGTGGGGTCAATGAAAGGGTGCAAGAAAACCACGAGCTTGTCAGGGAACCGGCTCTGATACGCTTGGTACCCCGATCACGTTCGAGAACAGCGAGCTAACCGTCTGTGAACTTGCCCTCTAGAGTCTGGCGAGCCGTGTATCTCTGTCACACATGTCTCTGGTCTAAGCGTCTGCGTATAGCGTATGCTGTCTCGAGTGAAATCGTTCCTGCAGAACAGTTGGCCGATCGTTCGCGAAAAGTCCGGCAGAGCTGAAGCGTAATAGGAACGGAACGAGTAGAAGCAAATATGATATTCCTCTTACCAACTTGAACATGTTGATTGTGGGTTGTGGGTTGCTTGTTTACTTCTTGAAAGTAGCTAAGCTTATGCTGGATGAACAGGCCGGCGGTCCTTTTATACAAAAGTTCATTTTAAAAAATCGCTATAAATTTGATCACGTGGCCCGCCGTTCGACAGTCTGACGTTATGCGACGGCCTGTTGAGTCAGCCGGTCGTGGCCACGGAGTGGGGTGCCGTTCGGCCAATGCGCACGTCGCATCGGCTGCAAACGACAAGAAGGCGGCCAATCGCGCGCTTTCAACCCCTCGCGATCGGTTGCACGGAATTGGGTTAAGACACATTATGTGGAAACAGTTCGATCGCCTGCGTAATGATGCAGAGGTGTGGGTGAGCCGCACACAACGCCGGTTCGGGGTAAGTGCAGAGACGCGAGGCATGAAAACGCGAAGGCTCACGCTCTAAATGCAAAATCATTTCGTAAAAAAGGAACGCAGCCAAGGTCTTCTTCTGGACGCTTTGTTTAGATTTATGGAGCAGAGGAGAGTCTTCGAGGAGGCCGAGCGATCCGAGATCCTTCGAGATTCTTCCAGGAGCGTATACCAATTGCTTGACTATTTCTTTTTCAAATCGGATGCAAAAATTTGCCCGAATTTTGCCATTTTTGGTTACTTCTGATTCGTTTCTATGAATTTTCGCGCGTGGCTTGTATATATATGTGTGTATGTCGGTATATGTATATCTTAATTAGGCGTAATAGGTTGCAATAATTGTTGACTGGGTATTTTTTTTATTATTATTGGTATTGGTTTTTTTTGTAGGTCTATATAGAAATATATTATCGAGTATTTTTGGTTTCATGTAGTGTAATTAGTATTGGTTAAATTGGCTATTTTTTTTTTTTTATGACAGTTGACCTGTGTCAAATGGCTCTTTTTGTGATAAATACAGGAATGATGGAATTTGGATGAGCTTTTATCTCTGTCTATACATATAAATCTTACTTTATTTATGCGAAGCCGTTCTATATATGTATGTATATCGAGTATAATAGACTGTATACTAATTACCTAGCATAATACGCTGTTACATTTTCTATCTATGAATTCACAGTAGATCGAAGAATAGGATCTTTAAATACTCTTACAGAAAGAATAACTCTTGCTTAAGTTTAATAAAGCCTCGTCATTTGTCACCCTCCATTCCGTTCCTTCTGTTCCTTTTATCTCAGAATTGGAATTTTCTTCTGACTATATTTTAATATTATTCGCAGACAGTCTGGGCAAATGTCCATATTAATCTACATAACCGAAACAAATTTTCCTCGCAGAAAAATATATTCAATTTGCATTTACTTAATTCTATCAAATACTTAACTCCATAAAATAATATAAATATATTTTATTCCGTGAAAGAAAATAACTTTACCTGATATCGTAAAAACGTAGGGACATGACACTTTAGAAATGAATCAAAATTAATCACATTTAAATAAAACTTAAAGAATTTCCTATTTGAATAACTGCATTGGATAATCTGCACGTGCTGGCACGAGTACTCTCATGGTCAGTCAACAACGTGTCAAAATAGAATTGGAATCTTCGTCAAGGGAATAGAGTCCGTGAATCCTTTGGATCGTTTGTGCTAGCGATCCTTTCTCGGATTTCACGACGAACCAAGGGAAAAGCTGGACGAAACCCGAGCCACGAAGATCGATCTAATGCTGGGGGGTGAAAACGCGATTAATAATCCGATTTTGCGGACGATTGTAACCACTTGAGAGGGTCGTTTGGTTAATGGAAGCAGAGGAGAAAGTGGACGATTCTTTTTATCTTTATCATAATTATTTCAATGCTGATTAGTGGAGGGTACCTTATATCACGTCGTGGTCTTCAGGGTTACAGTAGAAGTGCGAATGTTTTTCTGAATATCGAATGTAGAAATTATTTCGCCTGGCACTGTACAATTGATTCAGACTCCATATATTTCTATCGAATATCGTAGAATATTTAAATCCAGACATCTGTATATTTTTAATATAGATTAGATATGTTCGTGCTTATCGGATATTTATGTAAATAATATCTGGAAACAAACATTATCGTTTTTTACATTTTTTTGTATTGAATCGTAGTGAAATTTCCCTGTGAAATTATATTTAGGATATTCGTTAAATTAGAATTATCAGGATTTTTTAGACGGGAAACGAAGTGAGTAATTGAAACATAAGAAAATAGAAAGTGTGTCATAGAGAGAAAAATCGAATTATAAGATAATTAATATATAAATGTATAAATAATAATTCTGCTCTCGAATTAAAATATTTAAAAAGCAATACTTAGGAGTAATATTGCTATCTGAAATGCAATACTCAAAATTTACTAATGTAATAAAAATAAGTTTATTATATCGTGATTATGTGTGTTTTATGAATTATTCAGAATATAAATACGATACGATATATTATAATAGGATATAAACTCTACATATCGCAAATATATGAATGAATAAAATTAAAGTAGGTATATAGAGGAGACAAATTAAAATCTCAATATTATCATAATTGACAAATAACGATAAATGACGGTACAAAAAGTAAATCGATGTGTCACAGTTTAAACGTGTCGAAGGTGATTGAAGAAAAAGCACAGTTCCCTAGCATACTGAATTCGGGATAAGAAACTAGGGGATAGTTACACGGGATTGCTTAATCGTTAGAATTTCCACTCAAAAAACCGATCTTTCACGGTCACTAAGAACCGTGAAGTCACTTAATTCGTGACATGACGTAAATCCCGCTTCACAGTAATGCGTACAACGTGTTACCAGATACAAGGTCTAACGCTGTCTAAAGGAAAGTATTTCCGATCAAAACGCGTCGTGTCTAATAATACGTTCCAATTTCCATTTTCTTTTTGTTCGATTAATAAAAGTGCACGGTGGCACGTTCGTACCATAGTCGAACAGAGATCTTTCATTTCTGCTTTGGTTATAGCATTGTCCAATCCATCTGTGTTAACATTTCTGTTAACATAACGTTTTTGGAATTATTTGGGATTATTATTATACTACTATTCTTTATTATTATTATAATTTCTTCTATCATCTTTGCTTTGATGTTATCAAAAATCGAATAGATTTTATTTGATTTTAATGGAAGATACGTTTCTCGGTGTCAATTACGTGAAACCTCTCTTCAATTATTCGGTGTACGAATTTTATTTAATGCTGTCAACTCCCAGATATCTCATTCTTCGAGTGTTCATAAATATCACGATATTTAAAGTCAAATTAATTTTTAAGAGAGTTTCACTGTTCTCTTTAGTCAAGGAGACAAAGCTCGCCTAATTTCCTTGCCTAACTTTCATTCAGACGATAAGAATCATATCTTCCCTTATGAATAACCATCAAGTAGTATACTAGTGTCACGTAACTAATCATCAGAATCTCCCGTTTCCCTGGAAAATAACAAAAATTCTTAACCTAAACTCAAAGCTACGCTACAACCGAAGCTACATTATTAATTCTCACTTTGTTCGTTATTCTAATTGCAAGATGGACAAAAAATTGTTTGGAATCGATGACTCAGAAGCGGAATCGTTGCGGCAACCGGCGTTATACTTCGTTACGCGAACGAGTCATCGCGAATTATCGAACTTCCATCGAGCGATCGTGTAACCGCGTGTAATCCAGACCGGATTATTCGTCCTCTTTATTCCGCGTTAAGATCGGGGCCCGCCNACGTGCAGCAAGTGTGGCGGGTGTCGTGTGTCAACCACACGGAAGTCTGGGCTCGATGGACGCGAAATGTGGATCGACGAGTGGCAGGCAAATGGTTGGTCGGCTGGTAAAATCGAGCGAAAGCTCTCTCCACGGCTTATCGATGTTAAATCCGATATACATTACCCGCCAAAAGTATCTGGATATTTGCTGATACTTACTAGGACGTGATATTAAATTTATTGTTCTGTTTGACGACTATTTTTGCCAATTTTAGTGACAGTGACAAATCGATATTGAAAGTTATTAGAGGACTTATTGAGGATTTATCAACGATTATCGATGGACTATTGATAATTCCTATGGAATCGTTGCTAACTTACTGAGAAATATTCATAATCTTTAGAGGTGTGTCGATTATTCAACGAGGATCATTAGAGATTTATTGATAACTGTTGGTAGTGTATTTATAAGTGATTCGGAAGTGTTGGTAATTTATTGATGTGTATTGGTGATTTATGGATAAGTCTGATCATTTATTGACAAATATTGGAAATTTACTGAAGATTATTGGTAATTTATTGATTACTACTCGTATCTGTTTGTAATTTATTGATAGGTATGAACTGCCAATGGCTATTGGTTATTTATTAATAATTTAATTCACAATTGCATAGTCTACTATAGAGTTTACATGACAATTACAAAAATATTTTTACCATGCAAGATGAAGAGATCAGCATAATAACTTTCTGTCTATTATCGTTACACAAAATTAATTATTAATGTTTCATTATTTCTAGTAAAATATTCTTATATTATTTTTGTCTATATAAAAGCTATAGCCTGCAAATTTTCGATATAATTTTTGTGTACTATTTTTAATGCTTTTAGTCAGACTTATTTCAATTTAGTTTGTATCTCGGCTACAGGAAAGTAAAGAACGTTGTTTGTTGTTGATTTCCTTCGGAATATTTTTTTAACCAGACAGAAACGTTTCATCGCGATGGAATAAAAATATTATTACAATTTCTTGCGACATACGTTTGCTCAGCTGTGTCCGCTCATCGAACTCTCTAACCGTTGTTTTTACGCTTTTCAATCATTGTATCACCACAAGTGCGTTATATGCGCATACCAACTCGCGTTCGCTCGTTCACTTTCGATCTTTTCACCCGTGTAAAACAAATTTAATTACCTACGATAATTCATGATTAAATATAACAATCAATTAATAACGACGCAACGAGAAATAAATAATACATTTGCGAATTAATTTGCAATTTAATCCATTTTACTGTATAATTAGATAAAAAATATTTTTCTAAATTGACAGAGAAAAATATTAATATCTTCATTATTTATCAATGATTCGTATACTTAATTTACATATATACTCTGTTACCAATTTTTCCGTAGAATATTTTCTCTATTTCATTTTCCCATCTGTATACGATAATACATATTGTTTAAAATTAACAAATATATGTTTTCACTGATTCGTTATTTATTTACACAGTGTTTGTTACTCCTACATAGTGACTTGGACACAACAATTCGAGATACTTATGAACCATAGTGTACGTGTCGTAATAACTCGAGCGTCGAGTGAACCAACGTGCGCGGCCGTAATCAATTTTTATTTATGCATTAGGCTTTTACAGGTAAACAGCATAATGAATTTTCTTTATACAGTTCGATTCATTTTCAATTTTTATAACGATTAAAAATAAGTATATAAAAAATAATTCTACACGTTAGCGTGAATACGTTTGGAATTTGGAGAAAATTCAGAGGCACATACTGTATCGAAATTTATATTATTTCACGAGGTATTTACAATTTAATACCTACCACTTGTCGCGCTAAATTTGCGTTTTACGTTTGAAACAATAAAAAGAATCGTAAAACTTTATGCTAATGGTACAAAGAAGCGATAGAAATTGTAACGTAACGTCAGATTTATGGCCTGTAATGGTACACGTTAACAAAGGGAACACACTTTTAATACCAAAGCTTATAGCTGGCTATATAATCGAGAAAAATGTGAAATACAACGTCTGTAAGATCTCGTACACACAATTTACATCTTGGTAGCGTTATCATACTACAAGGATGCTTTACATAATTATGAAAACCAAGTCGTCTTTGTTCTTAACCTCACGAACCATTTCGAAATAGTCTTAAGAATATATTTATTATATTTTTCATCGAAATTAAAATACATTTAAAATCAAACGTATACATGTCCACAAAGTGGACCACTTAGACCATCTTTATTTTCATTAAACAAATTTTTCCTGTCTCTAGTAACACAGTTAACTGAACAAAAACCAAGAGCTATTAACAAGAAAATAATTTATATTGCTTCCTTAATAACAAACAATCGAATATAATCTGCACAATGTTAAAATGAAAGAAGCTTCTTTAGATTTAAAATAAGATAATCAAATTCAACGAATTTGTCATATAACTCAATGTACTGAATTTTTAGTCGAATGGAATCAATTCCAAAAAGCCACGATGTATGAAGCAGCATCGATGATGGTTCCAGAGACGACGAAGAGATTGTCGAAGAAGTCGCAACACGTTTATGGATTTCCGTGGGTCGACAGGTCAGTCGCAACTTTTGCCGAAGGTGTTCTTGTAGGGCACGAGAAGATGTATGTATTTTCGTGGCTGGCGATCGGTTGTGTGGAAGGAAAAGTGGCGAAGGAGGAGGAAAAAGGGGTGAGTCGGAGAGTAATGCGTGACTGGTCGGGGGTTGATCGAAGGCTAAGACAATTCCCAGTCACCGACGCCCCCTTTTGCCAGCCAATTTCAGCAAGATCGATCGCTTCTGAGGATCGTGTAAAACTATTTCGTGGTACCAGCCGGCCCGTCTAACGCGAAATTGATAGAAAATCATTTGTCCACCGACATATCGCAGGCTCGCAAGTCATTTTACCCCTGGCACCCTCCATGTAATTTCGACTTCTCCTTTTTCCCGTTTCGCGAAGGGTGAATCGTCGAATTCTGATTTCCTCTTTTATCCCGATTTGCCTGGAATTTGCAGTTTGGATATTTCCTCTTCTGTATTCAGAGTGGAATTTAATAATTGGGTTTTTCCTCTTTCGTGACTTGCTACTTCTCCGGAATTCAGGATTGCAATTTTTCGTTTCTTTTATGCGTGGGTTGTACGTGGAATTTAAATATTTTCTCTTCAGATTTTTCTTCGCTCGTGAAATTCGAGATTTTAATTCTTCTGTCGCGATTTCGGTGAAATTTAGGATTGGAATTTTCTCTTTCTTCTGACTCGGATAAGATTTAGTATCTTTCACGACTTTGGTAGAATTTAATATCTTAGTTCTTTCCTTTACGTATTTTCAGTAGAATTCAGGATTTAGATTTCCTACATCTTATATTACATTATACGTAACATTCTATACTTCAACTTCGTCGAATAGACATTTGATAGTCTATTTATATCACTTCCTACTGTACACAGACGATGAGATAACTAGCAGAACGGCTAACTCAGTCTGACTCCACCTCTGACGCTCCCAAAGATTCTACTTTTAGATTCTCGGTGACATAGGTTGACATAGCAGACGAATAATCTACATATATTCATAGTTTTTATATTACTTCAACACATCTCAGTCCACTCTGAGATACTGTTTTTTCCTTAAACAAGGAAATCACCTGATTTATTATCGTCTGTATATTCAGTGTTTACATTGAGACCTAATCTATTCCCTGCTGTTTGATTTAATCGTCCATAAAACGAACCATATTCGTTCTTTGAAATACGCTACAGAATTTACACCAAAGTAATTTAAATAAATAAATATCCTTCGATCCCACGTTTATGACAATACTTATTACCCTATTTCATTTGATCTTGATGTACCCTATTCGTTTCCTCTATTATAAGATTATTTCATCACCTAACTTATAGATAACACACGTCAAAGACAAAAATTTGCGTGTTTTATCTTTGTGATTATAAAGTGATTAGTTAGTTATTTGTGATTATTACACATGAACCTGTTACATCGCGAACTATTTCACCTAACTTGTATACAGGAAATTTGACGATGCTCTCTGATTCCTTAATTTTATATATATAAATAAACGGAGCAAAATGTTGGATAATTACGTCGATGGGTTGACATTCTGAGTGTAAGTCTGCTGCATCTCGTTCACGCTTTTCGTAATCTATATAATCCGATTTGTAGACGCGACAATTTCCATCGGTAACAGAAATTCATGAATTCTATTCTCATGATCGTGCACATTAGAGAAGGTGAGCCTATTACACCATGATCAACGAGATTTGCATTCCTCGTGCTAGTCCACTGTCCAACCACAAGCAACAGACAATAGTATGCAGAGCTGGAATGTTGGCGATGCTTCCTAAGTCTCTACTCCTGCATAAGTTCTTGGCAGCACAGCGAAACACTGGACAATTACGTTAATGGTTAGAATTCTTAGTATACATCTATGTCGCTGCTTTGCATTGCTCGTTATTATTCTATCCCACTGCTTTGCATCGTTCATTACACGTCCTATCCCACTATTTCGCGCCGCTCGTTGTTGCTCCATTTTACTAGATCTCGATATATCATTTTCGTTTCTCTTTTCAACGCAGGTACACATCTGTAATGTAATGATAATACATGTAATATGTAATAATAATTCTAATTGTTCACATTTCTAATCGTGTGGCAGATAACCCTGTTATACAGAAATAAAATGGACCTACACAATTACTGAGAAAAGTTGAAAAATAAGTGAATAATTTGATATCTTTCGTATATTCTTCCTGGACAGATTAAAATTAAAAATAGGTTTCCTGTTAGATATTCGAAGAAATATCGTCATTGACAACGAATAAAATCATTTATCATCTCGTCTGATTTCTATTGGCATATACACATGTATCTTAAAACATCACCTTACTTCTCAATCCTTTAAAACTGTTTGAAAATATAAACTGTTTATATATAATCCGAAAATTATACATATTTCGAAATAAATTCATTTTATATATATTATAATAAACATATTTATGGATTTTACTATTGTATTACGTTTTATAGTTACTTTAGTTAAGAGGATAGCTTCAGGATCGGTATTAACCTATTTGCATCATTAAGCGGAATAATCCGCACCGATAATTGTTACTTAACTATTTGAAATTTATTTACCGTGCAACTATCTGCAAAAGTAAATATTTACGTTATAACGTCGTATAAAATGATTTTACTTCAGAGTACGTATAATTTTTGGATTAAATATAAACAAGACTTTATTTGTTACGCTTAATTTCAATCAAACGCATGAAAGACTCTGTTTAGATCAAAGATGCAAATGAGTTAATCGAAAGTAACATTTCCACAATGTGATATTTTCATTGAAAATCCAACTGTTTCACGTGTTACGTTTACATCGTTTCTCTGAACGTCGCATCCAATTATAAATTCGATAAAAAATATCGAATCGATCCATAAGCCTTAGTCTAAATTAGCTCTATCTGTGAATAATGTTGACAACATTTGCAAAGAGTCAACGAAAGTTCCATCGCGTAATACCAGAGCGTGCCAGAGAAACTCTAACGAGCATAGATTTCCTAGATAGATGGCGTGCGTGAGTTAAGCAATTGGATCGCTAGGTGCGTCCATTGGACGACGCCAATTCGCGTTGGTCTCTTCGCGAATGTCTCGCGAAGAAAGGAAAGAACTTGTCCCGGTTATTGGCTCCCGACACGCATATATTATCTTTCATCGCTGCACAGCGAGACAACATGGTCGGTGCATCACGAAACAAAATGGCTGATACCAGAGACGGGTTTTCCTTCCTTCTCGTTCGGGTTCGCGTGATTCGACGTCCTCGAAGGCAACGACGATTTAGAAACCGACCAGAAACGGTTGGCAGTGTTCAGAAGCGACACCAGAACTCGCGAGCGATGCCAAACGTTTCGTTTTAGACGCAAAGAGGAGGCCTCGAGCGTCGAAAAAAGAATTCTATTCGCGAGACGCCCGGCGTTGCCTTTGTCTATTCCTCTTGGAGCTGGCAACAGGCCATTCAGATCGTCGAAAGCGATAGAAACAGCTTGGTGAGTGCCGCGGATGAATTTTATTTCATTGTAGAGAAGATAGACGGGCTTTGGAGTATCGCGTGAAATCTCATCTATGACGGATTTTAAATTTGTGGAGAATTAGCCGTTGAATGCGAGGGTTATTATCTTTTTTAGAAAATTGACGCGTTGTCGGTTTTAAAAGTATTTCGAACAAATATTTTATTGACGATTTGTGTATGATATTACCGCATATTTTATTTTCGGATCATTTATTTGATATCGAAGTAGATAGTGATAGATTAATATAATGAAACAA
>NIJG01000042.1:307117-317629 GCA_002201625.1 Euglossa dilemma | reverse complement strand
AAGTTTTTTACGTAGAATTAAAAGAAAAATTTGTTTTTAATAAGTTTTCGGAACGCAATGCAGCTTTTTGTACAGACTCTGGGTCTCATACAACACAGTTTCACACAACACGACATTTTCTAAGAACCTATCTACCGTGTTATAGGAGGGTTACCTGTAATTAAAATTATATTATACAAAGAAACCAGGAATAGTAGTAATAATACTAATCGACTCCATATAAACGATATCGAAAGGACGGTTAGGTAATAAAAAATTTATTATCCTTGCATGCCTAGGCATATTCAGTAAAGTCAGTCGAATTATTATCACAGGAAAAATCAAGAGGATCGTAATAATACTAATCACCTAGGAATCTAACCGTAATTAATAGACGATATCGAAATAATCATTGGCCAATCTAAAATTCATCACCCACGCAAACCTAATACGTGTCTCAATTTCTTACCTAATTGCCATAAAAACATCAGAAACGATCGTAATAATAATAATCAATTCCACTTGATTATTACATAATTACCAGGTAAAAGAAACAAGGTTGACCAATCCTAAATTTATTAACCAGAAATTCCTATCGAATTATCGACATATAAAGAATTCAGGAACAATCGTAATTATACTAATCGGTTGGCCATAATCGCTCGACGACATTGAAAAAGCCGTGCGTGAATGTACGGGAAAAGGCCGGCTAAGATTCCGTTGAGAGCGAAACTGCTGAATTACGATGTCGATTCGGCGAGATACGCAATGTAAAACACGGATAATTTGGCCAGCATGTTCGCGCGTAAAGAAAGGTGGGATAGCTTTTTACGCATTCCTCTAGCGATTAACGCGAGATATTATCGGCCATTAACGTTAAATGCCGAGCAAGTAATGAGGCTAACTCCGCAGCCACGGTCAGTTTACGAGATACAATCGGAGAGAAGGTTATTACGACACGCGTCTTAATTCCACCGCCGTTCGTTTCGAGTTATTATATAATAAAATAGTTCAGCGAATGATCGTCATTCCCTTTTTTCCTCCCTTTTCCCCGTTGACATTTTTGCATGAATTATCATATACGAACCGTAATTCGACAGATGTCGAAACGTAGTTCCATGGTTCACGAAACTACCTGCACGCTGAGATTGAAGGGAACAGGTTTCGCGAAATTGATTGACATTATATGTGTAATTATCGTGGTGTGTACAGCATAGCTTTTATTATATAATAATTATATATTATTATTCGTCGTGTGTCTTTGTTCTTAGAGTACGTGATGGAGAATTATCGAGACAGACTGACACACATCCTTGTACTTTTGGTTACTTGATATTATATGGATAATAATAGTGGCTACTATAATAATATATTAAAGTTCTTCGTAATTTTATAATAATACCTAAGATTATTAATAATATAGAGATACATTGATACTAATAATTTTCAGTACCATATCTTATTTGTATTTCACGTAATATAATAACGATCTTAAAATAAGAAGAAATGCAATGTTAAAATAAAAATATTGAAATAAAAGAATTGAATGAAATTGAATTTTGACACTTTGATTGCTAATTGACAATTAACTCTTGATCTTCGTGGTCCAGGAAGTTTCTTATGAACTATCTTGTAAATATTTAACACCGAATATTGAATGCTCGGTCGTTTAGGCAGTAATAAGTTTATCGGTCATTTAATCAGTCAAATTCAGTAGTAGATAAATTAAGCTAGATATTTCAAAAGAATTGAGATAAAAATAGAGAGATGTAGTGACAAATTGATTGTAGATACAATCCTGAAATTGAGTGTTAAGAATGATGTGATTAAATGCAGACTGTTTAACAAAAAATTAAATATCGGCCATTTAAACCGTAATGAATTTATCAGTCATTTAATCAGTCAAATAGTCAGTCATGGCAAATATAACGAGCTAGATATGTCAGAATAAGCGGAATAAGAGAATGGGTGTATAGATTGATCGCAAACTCGTGCAAGTCATGTATTTTTTATACGAGACTGCAAAAAAGGCGAACTACAGTCATCGTAATAATAAGATTATACTTAACACGCAAGGTTTCAATGCGAGTGTAAATTAAAAAAATTTCAATGACATCGACATCAATTACTATATTTTGATATATCTAACTATACGAAAAAATTTACTTTATTTAAAATATTTTCTTACAGATACTTATTTAAAGTATTCTAAACCTTATATGCAATATTCTCCTTTAAATATATACTTCGATATTTCTGAACATCTAAATGTTAAATTTACAAATTAATTACCATTTAATTTATTTCTTCTCAAAGATCCGAATACCCTTATACCATTTATATCACATTATGATGTTCTTGATACACTGTAAAATATGAGGACGTGTAATTGATTCATCATACTTTATAACGTTTTAATATTTCAGTATAATAAACTGTATAAAATAATTATTGCTTCAATTACCACGTAAAATAATTCTTCTTGAGTGTTTCACCATCTTAACACTGTTTTTATATTTTGTCTGCTACTCAATCATGTCCACTAGAATATTTCATACCTTCACACCGTATAATTTCGTACAAGAACTACTTTTTAAACATTCCTCCTGCTGTCACTCAAACGTTCTCCACATTCCATGCACCCGCAAGAATCGCAAAAGATCGATTTAGCAATGGGCGAGAAAGACTGGCAATGACGAAAAATGAAATTACCAGTCATGAATTTCAGTACTCGTTCGATTTCACGCGTTTTGACAGCCGTCTGATTGATAGATCTTACTGCCATGTTACGTGTCCATAGGAAGGATAGGTAAACGAATTAACGTCGAAACGAGCGTTCCAGCAATAGCTTTGTTTTCCACGTTAAAAATGGATCGAACGAGGCAGAGAAATTTTCATGATTGATTTGTATTTATGGACGTGGAAGCTTGCGGGATAAAATCTCTATTAATTAAATAGGATCGTGACCGATTATCGAAATATTTATTCTGCTCCAGTTAATTCACGATTTTATTCAATCATAAGTTGGACAATTAATAATTAGTTTATCGAGATTGATCAAGCATTAAGATTATTGTTGATTAAGATACTTAAAGAAACAGAGAGCTCCATTACATCCAGTTCATAATTTTAATTTATACGAAATTAATTGGTGCAATGTAAAATCGTAGTTCACTGTAAAAATTTATCAACATATACTAGTTTCCTAATAAATATCTAAACAAAGCAATAATACAGTATTAAATAATTTCAAAATAAAATGGTAAAACAATATTTCATTAATATTGCCATAAATATTTCAAATATAAAGTACACATTTGTGATTTTAATTACTATAATACCAAATTGAATACGATTTACAATAAAACAGTGTTTAATAGAGCGAACTATTTTATTTATTTGAAAACATATTTTCTATGAAATTAAATAAGACAATTTATATTAAATAAATGTAATTAAATTCAATGAATAAAATATACTATGTACTATAATATATTTATCATCAAAAGCCTTATATATTTTTCTCTAGCAATTAAATAAAATTTTAAATTACTAAATTATTACTATAGTAACTATTATATTATACACTATTATTACCAATCGAAATTAAACGGCATGTCCAAAAATATTCGATTCTTTACACGTCAGAGTCCTGGCTACTTTGGCCTTATGTTAAGCAGATAATGCAGTCTGTACATTATCGTGCTCATCAGTGTTCGTTTGCAGTTTCTGCCCGCCAAAATCTGCCCGTCCAATTACGCGAGCTAGCAATCAAATAGAAAATCAAAACGATTAGAGCGTTAACCTTCGACGGGAAACAACGGAACTGCGATCGGTGACAGGCGGCTTCCGGCGACTCGCAATTGGCGAACGTTCCACGAACCAGAAAAATGATTAACGCGACAACGCCTGCTTCTCTTAATTGGAAATTCTAACAGCTAATTGCCGCACTGCGTGTAACGTTCGATGATTGGAAATCTACCAACGTGAAATTTTCATTCGCAATTTTTGTCCAATTTCGACCTTGTTTAATTTGGAGGTACAGCAGTTTTGATTAAATTTGTTTCGAGCAACGAATATTATGATCTTTTTTCATGTAGTTTCATGTAATTTTATGGTGGTTTTATTAATAATGCCCAAATTCTATTTTGAAGGTAGTATTTATATTATAGTCATTTGGCTATAATCTTTCATTTATAATTTAAGTAATTCATTAAGCAACCTGTAATTTAACTGCTTCAACATTTCATTTTTAATTTAATTTTTGTATTTAAAGACATTAATATCAATGTTTTATCTATTATTTCCAATCTTTTTGTACGCATATTAAATTTAAACGTGTTACAATCTTTGAAAACAGTGTGAGCAAAATAAGTATTACAATGCTGCTACATAATAAGACAATTAAACCAACAATTAAAATTCAAACAAAATACAAAGAAGTGAGGTTAGGTTCCTATGTTTACTAGATGTCTCTTCACTTCCACAGTTGCTGTTAACTTCTACTTCCTGCTATTACGTAAATCATGCGAGTCACTTACAAAATAAAGTAACAAAATTTTTTTAATTTTAGTGTCAGAATAGTATTTAAAATATTCGAAATAAATTTATACCTTACAACAAGGGTTCATGTTCACGTGGTGCCATAACCTCCAAATATACGATAACCTTTCGATATTTATTAGTTTCCAAGATACTAATGGAAAAAAAAAAAACTTAATATATAACGCAAATAAATATACCTGTTACAAGTGTTATATATTATGATAATAGAATCACCTGCTCTATAGCAATTCAGAGTACTCATTAAGGTTAAACGAGGTATCATTCTCTTATGTACACACTGCTACACACGCCAGGTGACTCATTAAAAGCAATTATTTCCCAATCTGTACCATGTTTCGCAAAATTTTGCCAAAAATACTTAAACCATTTATATCTCGTAAATTATTAAATATCTAAGCTAAAATCTCCTATTCAGAATTCACCCTATCCAACCACCAGTCTCTTCAGAAAGAGTATCGAAACCTGTAACTGAACTTTCGCAAACCTCATTCTGCCAGCACCAATAGCCCCGAAGATATGCAAATAGGGTCTGGAATCTGTCAAAGAAAGAAGGTTAGAGAAGAAGGTTAGAAACGGTATCGGTTGGGAGGCGAGCCGTGAACGAGCTCGATCGAAAGGGCAAAGTCACGTTCGCCTGTAAATGTCAAAATTTTCCAATCACCTCGTGCCTTTAGTTTCGTATGCTCGCTCTCGCGCGTTTCCACGTTTCGCGTACTTTCACCGTCTACGCTCTGGTGGACAGCGCCGCCTGTTAGGCTCTCGCAGCTAACCTAACCTAACCTAGCTCGACGCACCTCCGCGCGGGGATAAAAGAGGGCAGTGCGGTTAAATAAACAGAGAAACGGCAGAGAGCGGCCGGTTCGAAAAGGCGAAGCGGCCCGTCCACTTCTAGCTTTAATTACCAGTCCGTTGCCTGCTAATTCGGACAAATTGTCGTTCAAGTTTAACGACCTTTCGAACCTGGACAATGCCTTGGGCGTCGACCATACCCTCGTGAGCGTGACTAGGGACTTTTCGTGCCGTGCGAGACGTTAGGTTTAGACTCCTTTATCTTTGTGTTTTGGTGGATAGTTTGTCGATTCGGATGTGTTGTAAACGATTTGTTTGTAGATCTTATCATAATTTCGGATGGATTGTATGAAAGGATCGAGTAATTCTAGGGACTTTTTGTGCCGCGAAGAATAACGAGTATGGAAATGTTAGGATTCATGTTTATTTAACTTTGTGTACCATAAAAAGAATTGTTCTCAGCTCTTATATTGATTTTGAATAGATCGTATCGAAGGATCAAAAGATTTTAGGGATTTTTCGTGTCGTTCATATTTAAATTAAACTTTCCAAGTTTGACCTTTGACTTAAACCTTGAATTTGATCTCCTGTGGGATTGTATATAGATATATAGAAACATTTTATGCAAATTTACGTCTGAGTAGTTAAAATTGAGGATGTAATTAGTGATGTGACTCGTTCTTTTTTTCGAGGTTAGGATGGTACTTGAAACTTCGTTAGCTTTTGGAAAATGCAATGTAATATTTTTTCTTTTGTAATATAAACTAAATTGCACTGTTCCTAGATATTTCTTCATACTATTATAAACAATTAATCATTTGACATAGAAATTAAAAATTCTAAATTTCATTTGGTTGAATCCTCTTGTATGTTAATATTATTCACTTTTATCTATTATCACTTCTACAAGATCTTTTCCAAAAATTAGTAATGATGATTTTTATTTATTAAAACTTTTTTATGGTATTTTATAGTAATTACATCGATAAAATCGATAAAATATAAAAATATTTCTTTCTTTATGTAAAATTGGAATAAATCGTGCCACATAATCTCGGATACTCTGGATTACAAGACCTGATATTTTGTTCATTGTAATAGGCCCAGTGGTTGAATGCTGTTTTCCGAAACTGGTTTAGAGAATCGATTGTTGCTATAAAATTTTTCTTGTTAGGCTATGCTGTTGCGTAAGTGTTTTACGCAATACGCGTAGGAACAGATTTAGCATGAAAAGGCCCAGATGAAAAATATGCGGAACCACGAGTGGACTACACATACAGCAAGAATGTACTTCTAATTCATTCGCACTGATCTGATCTCTTAATGCTCGTTGCAGGATTTTCAATTAAATTTAGATCTCAGATAAATGTCAGCTAAAAATTTGTTTCAGCTACTGTGAGGCTAATTTACATATCTTTTCTGTGATTCATTGTCAAAAAATATTTTAACAAATAATTTCGTTATTTTTGTTGTTTGCAGTTTTAATGAGATTAATTTAATTTGCAAACGTTGAAGGAACACATAACTTTTTTGTTTTTTATTCGTATTTAACTTAGACAATGTTAATAAGCAACTTTGTTCGTCTTTTAATATAATTTCTGGTTATTATTTAATTTCAGATAAATTTAATTTAGGAGAACACTCGTTAAAATTAGAGGAAATGATGTTATTTTTTAAAGATCGGAACTGTAATATTGAAAAATATAAATTTCATTTTTACATAAATAAATTGAAAAATTATGTATGCAATATTTAGTTTCTTTTTTTAATTTTCTTTATTACTATTTTCCGGAATAAAAATATATTCGAAATAATGAAACGTTAATAAGCTTCCTCATCATTTTATTATCAGGCACACACAATCCAATCGGGTGATCATTAATAACAGTCATTTTTACATTTTCTGTCGCAATGTTAACTAGAAATTATCGACTTTCCATTCCAACGAAACTCGCCCAACTGTCCATAAATTTGCCGCGTTTTTACGTTTTTTCGCAATAAATAATTGCAAACAAAATCGCGCAAACAGGAAAGTTTCGCGTATAAAATAAATTACGAAATAACAGGAATATTTAAACGAAAGTTCACGTGCCATTAACTTCGAAATAATTTTGTTGTAGCATTCGGGAGCCTTTTCCTGCGAGCAAGGCTCATAAATCACGTCTACAGGCGCCATCTTGGAACAATCGTGGTCTAAAACTCGTAACTTCATTAAAAATTATAATTCTCAAGCACTCGTGTGCCAATCGATCGAGATCTCGATCACGTGACACCGGTTTCCATTTTTTTCCCTAGCTCCTTTGCGTTTCGATCTCCGTGCAATCGTGGCCTTGCATCATCGACAATGAAAAGTCTGGAAAAATCCGCCTTGCTTAAAATGCAGTCACGGTTCTAATTGTAAGTCGCGTGGAACACCTATGATCGTTGAAGCGAAAAAAACCCCGATTGTTCGTATTTATATTCGCGTCGTTCTCACGTATATCCGTTCTGACAAACGAAATGTGTTTTCGAAGCAATGCTGTGTAATTTATGCACCGAAACAGTTGTAATAAACGTGCACGTATTGCGCAAACGTTTCTGCTTAATATCCCGTTGAATATGGAGGGGAAACATTGTTATTGGGTACGTGTACACATCTGTGCCCTGCGACAGTTATATTGTAATATGAAATAAACAATTCTAATAAATCCTTCGAGATATAAAAAGGAAAGTAATTAGGGGTGAGGTCACTTCGGCGATTTAATATTTCTCGTACTCGGAGAACAGTACGTGTAATTTATGGGTCAAAGTGATTACGTTTCTAAATTTCCTTTCGAATTCCATTTCGTTTTATTTCGTGAATTTCTTTTCCTGGGTTTAGGAATACATTTATATTCGCCGTTTGGTAATCGAGGCTTTGAAAATCAGGTAGCACGCGGATTTCGAAATTTTAGTTCGATTGACAATGATTGACAGCGAACCACGATCATCTTGATAATGCTGTCTTTTATACCTATCGCGAAAGGCCATAATCAGCTCATTGGAATCGCGCTGCTCTTCCAGCCATCGGCTCGATCGGCCATTAAACGTAATAACGTAATATTATTATACCCTCGTAACCGATCGCTGTCCCCGTTTTTTCCCTCGTTTTCAAATACCTCGCGTTATGCCAACGTTATGTTTCACAGCGTATTACCTTTCTACCGGTCGCCTTTCCTCCGCTTATCCCCGGACCCGTTCCGTTTTCAATGATCGTCAGTTATCATATCGACCTTTTCTACGTGCCACACAGCACGTTGCTCAATCCCAGGTTAAACGTTGTTTTTAATTCCAACGTTCACGTTCACTGATATTTAATAACGAAAAAGCGAAAGGTGTTGGCCTAGGAAGGAGGTCGGGGTGAAGAGGAAAAGGAGGAGAAGGATTAATTAACGGATAATTCGGAAAGAAGTCAGGTAAGATTGGTAAATGAACCACGCAACGTGAGAAAAGGAAAAGGACAACGAGTGGAAAGCGGTAGTTGGGTGAATTAGTGACTGAGAGACGCCTCTCGGGAGACAAAAGGATCACACAGGAGCGATTAGGCCAACGAGAGTATGTAGATTAATTAAAAACACGTTTGTAATTAAGAGAACTCTTGCTTCAAAGATGTTTCTTAAATGACTGTTCTTTGTAATGCCATTTTGTAACCACTCGTTGTATTTTATTGATTTAGTGGTCTGGAGTATTGTGCTGTATTTGTTTACAATTTGGGTTTTCTATTCTTCGCGAAATTAAAAATTTGTACGATTTTATTATGTAAATGAAAGTTTGATCAGTACGATGGAAATATAAACACGGTATTATAACAAAGATAATTCTTTCTTCGAAGTATCACTTGTTTGTATAAAAATTTGATATACATATCACATTCTATACTTTTTCGCGACATTTGACGCAGTATTGTAAATTTATAATGGGCACGAACCTGTACAAGGAAACAAAAGTAAACACGTAAAATAAAATAAGAAAGATTGGTTCAATAATATCCAAACATATGTAAAGCACGTAAAATGTAAAAAATATCGAAAACTATATCCAAAAGTTTCCAAAATTTTATCGAACAATTACTCGTCAATTATTCTAAATAGATGTTAATCAAATTCCTTGTTCTCAGATTTCTTTCCAATAATTTGATTAATTTTAAGATTCTCTTGTACCACAAAGCACGGTGAAAAATTCGAAACCTTTTACGGTTAAAACACGATCGGTGTTGAAGCTTCTCATCCAGATGCAGTCATTCCCCGCCCACTCGAAAGTTCGTCGAAAATGGCGATCGGTGGATTAAGGAAGTTCGAAAGGAAAGTGCATTTACATACGTTTATGTCTCTGTACCTAGCCTCGATTCGGTTATCTCGACGATACGAGCCTCTGGAAAGCCGAGACGTCTCGTATTGTTCGATTTCACCTTCGGATCGGCCGTCAGCGCCATCTACGTCGCGCCATTTTCCCCTAGACGCGTGCGCGCGCAGCAACGCTTCGAGGACGACGGCAGGCGTACGCGAGATTTCTCGGTCGTAAACAGGGATATCGTCGGAAATATAAAACGGTCGAAACGTCTACTTTGCGTACGTAAAGCGTCTTACGTCCGGAGACCTTGATTAACGTCGATACATCTCCGAGAACAGGGATTTTAACTAAATGAAAGAAAATATTACACAAGAGTAGGTGGATTGTTGATTTATTTCTCAGCATTCCGATTTTTCTCCCGTCCTTACGCCATTGGATTTTCCTATGCGCCTTACACTCGCTATAAACGCTTGAAGAATATTAAATTTCCTCCAATATTCCGAATTATATCGTATCGTGGGTAGATGATAGGCGGGTTGATAAATAATGCTTCATTTCCCACTCTAATATCTTTTGCAGTAAAACTCGTGCTATATATGAGGTTCGGGAAAAAGGAAATCCATTATGTTATTAATCCTTAACGAGCGAGCGCATTTTTCTAATACTATGACCAGTAAGTCATTTCCAGAGCGAGAAAAGATGCGTAATTAATATCGTTTTATTTGATTTTATGAATACTTACAGTAATAATAGGTAGTATATGAACAGATATATCCGTACAAAAGAACACTGAAGTGAAAATTTCAGAAAAATAATAGGAATTGAAATAAACAAATAGATGCGTGTATGTAATGTATAGATTTGTATACA
>NIJG01000042.1:281490-297477 GCA_002201625.1 Euglossa dilemma | reverse complement strand
GAGAGAGAGAGAGAGAGAGAGAGAGAGAGATGGTGGAGTTATTAAAAAACGAGCTCCATATTTTTCACAAGCCTCAACGAGCCTCCCCACGGAGTATTTAGCTTAACAGGGATACCTGGTGCGTCGTAGTCAGGTACAGCTGTTTTCCCGCGAAGGGAAGGAGGAAACAGCGAAATCGCGACTACTTCATTACGCAACGGTTCACGTGGGACTGCGATTTCCACCCTCTACCGGCCAGCTAAATTTATCGCTACCCCTTGCACCCTACCGGGGCTCGTTTCGATGAATTACGACGCGCTGAATCTGTTCTCCGGTTACGATTGCCTTCTCCGACGCTGACCCCGCGCTTTTATTGCCGATAAAATTCTAATAGACGCCTGCCGCGCGTGCACGTGTTCAAACGCTCCATTTCAACCCCTTCGTTTGTCCGAGGGACTACAGTAACTCATAAATACGACTGAATTTTGGTCTGAGTATGAGTTGCGAATTTTGACAAAGTGTCGAATCACTTTCACTTTATTTTTAGTTGTTTAGAAATATTATTAAGAAATCGTGGAAATTGAGAGCGATAGGGCTTTTGGCGTAATCTTTTTATACGAGGATACGGATTTAGTAATGAGAATTAAATTAATTAAATATTAAATTAATTATTTAATGAAATTGAATTAAGTTTCAGGGTGATATTCTGTTTCGAACCGTGTAAATATATAGCATTTTTATCGAGGTAATCAGTTCTCGTGAGAATTCGATAAATATTAATAATATTTGGTAATAATGTTAATATAATAGCAAATATTAGGGATGAATCGTATAGTGCCAAGTCACGTCCAAGAGTTCTGATATTTTGATTTTGTTTGTTTAGAAATATAGATCCTTTGTGATAAAAATTGAACCTCGCAAGAGTTCTATAGTGTTAAGATTATTCCTGTGATTTTTCATAGTCTGGATCAACATTGTAGCTTTAGCTATGATCTCTTGAACTCCTGCCAACTCACGTCGTCTATTCCTTCCAATTTCGAAAGCTCGCTTCTAAATATTATATTTACCGATATTAGAAATACAAAGAAATTTGTCTAAGAAAAATGTACATTTAACCATATTTAACCCCCCTGTATTAATCTCGATTCTTGATTATAATTTCAATTTAACTTAAACTGAAAGGTTATTAAATACAAATCTCATAGTGCCAATAATCAAGCCACTTAAAAATTACACAAATAATATTTTACAAATATTATGTAACGTATATAAATTGGTATAATTTTTTATTTTGTATCCCATACAGTATTATAGAAATTAAGATATTAATTATTAGAAATTAAATATCTTAGAAATTAAGATATTTGCAAAAAATGCTTTAAATTTAAGTAAGATTCATTTTATTTTTCTACTCTGTGATATCTCTATCCCTTTTTCTATCTCTCAATTTTGAACTTTTACAGTCACCTCTTCTATTCTCTATGTTCGTAACGATAAATACTAAAATAATTCCCGAGGACGACCTTATGAGTATGCGGACAGTGATTTCGGCCGCAGTGCATTCAGCATGAGGGTGACATTCGTTACAGGGGCGACTCTCAATGGGACAGGCCCCAGGTGTTCACGCGACTATCGGGCTAGTTAATTGCCGCGATGCGTCTTCAGGTTTACGATACATCAATCGTTATGGGAGCCAGGACGTTGGAAACACCGTTGCTTGCAAATGTGCAATGATAAACGACTTCTGCTACAAATCACTTCCATCGGAAATTATTCCACGATTAATTACGAAATTTATCGTTTAACCCTTTCGCCAAGCGACATTAATAATTAGCAATGCGACTATGCAGGAAATTATGAAACGCGTTAATTTATACAAGATTCCTTTCTATATTATCACAAAAACTATCACTGATTCTATACAAATTTATAATTATTAAATTTTAGTATTATTTATTATTAAATGAAATGTTAATTTTTGTTTAATCGAGCACTCCATTTGAATACTTAAAAAATATATTGCCAATCTGCACGAAAATATAAATTTCCATAACAAAAAGTGTTTTATTTTCTCACAGTGATGATTGTACTACTGGTTATACAAAAATTGTTTATTTCTTCGGATTTTCGAAGGTTAAAATTAATCTAAATTAATTTCAGTAGACTCGTCAGCCATTTTCGATTTCGAATTACTCAGATGAAGGTTTGGAAACGAAGGTAATCTACTCCAAGGTCCAAAAACAGGTGAAGTGTTTACATTTTTCTGTATTACAGTTAATAAATGTTACGTTTTACTAGAAACTCGTTATGGACTTGCAAGTTCACGCGTGTAATTTCGAGTTAAATAGTGATGGGATCGAATATCAAAAGAATGGCGAATAAGTAGAACGAGACAGGTAAATTGGAAGGTAAGACACTCTTTCGGAAATCAGAAACTTTTACGCTTCTGTCGTTCATCCAAGACAGAATTGGAAGTTTCAAAGACAAGGTACTTTCTTAAGGCTTTATATCCGAACGAGGAGAAAAAAATCTGAATAGTTAAGGGCCGCCTGTGTACGACGTATACTACTTAAATCTCGACGTCCTTCGTCACTTTCTTACGGAATTTCCGCGAAATCATTAATCAGCCGGAAGAAGAAGGAAGTATTACCGAAGTACGTTCCACTTAAAAGCCTTGGCTTCTCTCGAAAGCGGAATATTGCCTTGAAAATTTCTTTCACAGCTCGTCCAACGTTATTACACGCTACGAGTCTCATTTAGCCCGTGTTCCTTACTCTTGATAAGCTTTCGTCCTTTTAACGAAGCAAGAATTACCATTACTCGTCCCGTTTCTCCATTCTGCCTCTCTCCCCAAGAAATCTTTATGCAATAGCTGTACCGGATGTAACAAAATTTGGAAATTTTCATATTCTTTGGCATCGTTAGTATTCCGGTACACTGGCTGACATTTTATATTTCCTATCTTCTGAGGTACGCAAATTAGAATTAAAAACAAAATTAGGAAAAATAGAATTAAGGTTGGAACTAGGAAAATTACAATTAAAAATAGAATTAGGAGAATTAGAACCAATAGTAGAAATAACATTTGAATCAAGAATAGAACGAATAAAATTCGAATTAACAGTAGAATTGGGAGAATTGGAATTAAAAATAAAATTAATAAAATTAGAATTAGAAATAGAATTAGAAGAATAAGAATTGAAAATAGAATTTTACAAGTTTCTTACTTTTTTCTAAGTACAGTTTAACAACCGTTCTGAGACATTTTATAAGGAGTAATTACTAATCGCATCCTGAGGTTTCGTTTTGTATACACTTGTTAAACTAGCACTTCCAAGGAAAGTGACAAGAGAAGTCATTAATTAAGACAAAATCCAGCAACAAGTTAGCATCAGCTATCCATGTATTGCCACTACCCACACAGAATTTACAAAAGGAAGTGGAATTAGTCAACCTGTTACTTCACGACAGCCTCTTTGCCAACATTGATACCTCTCTAATTACCTTCTGGTCTTCTATCATAATTAAAAGCTGTTATCAGTACTAGAAACATTAGAAATGAAATATCAGTACCATAAATTAGTATTAACATTAGTATCAACGATAAAAGTAGAAATCAAATATTAGTATTAGCACAAAAAAAGTTATTGAAACTATATTTTCAAAATACATTTTTACAATAATCTTTAAATCAATTCAGTTTGCTTAAATACACTTAAAGTTCCTAATAATTATTTCCTATATACAACACGTAAAATAATTACACAAATACAACCATATATTGCTGTCATTGTTTCTCCAATAAAATCTTTCACGAAATTAAAATTACTATTATATGACAGTACTAAGATTAAGAAATAAACAACGTTATTATAATTTGACTTAAACTATACCATAACGAACGAAAGCACGAAGAAAGTATAAGAAAGACTAACCTCTAGACCGTCCTCCAAATTTTCTCCAATCTCTTCATCGATCATAAACCCACCCCAAGAACATGATCCCTCTCTCGACATCAAACAACATCGGCCATTTTCGAAACAACGACTTTTTGATAGCCACAGTCTCTCTCGAGGTACTCCATCGTTTCCACCGAGTTTTTCACGGTGAATCGCCTGTCTCGTCCCAATACACGTTTATTCCGTTCAACGTTCATACCCCAGTCTTCCAAGGTCTAGAGACCAGGAAGAAATTAACATTCCTTCCTGTCTGACTCGCCGTGGGCGATTTATTTCTATACAGCGGATGCACAAAAGCCATTGTTCCACCAAACTAATCCATCAACTGCTGTCAAACTTGCATTCTATTACTGACTAAGCGTACGTGTGTGCAACGAAGGAACACACGTACGTGTGTCTCCAGCGAGCGGGTGTGAAGCGATGTATGTAAGATGTATGCCTGTTTTGCCACTTTCTCGTATGACTTATCGCGTGGTTCTATCTTCGATTGGGAACTCTAATGGCTCGTATAGTATCTGGGTGCCGACGATTTATAACTGTGGTCGAGTGAGAAAATGCGAACACGATAAGGCGAAAGCAATTGCAGGAGGAAGTGATGGAGAGAATGGACAGTATCGTATTTTCATCGGAATTACAGTGTTTCCGAGGATTAGATCAGCCTGAGTCTCGAATAATAAGGTAAATCATTAAACGAAATTAATGGAAACTTTAAGGATTATTTATCTATTATTTGCCAATTATTTGTCTATAAAATTTAAGTTTTATTATCTTTTACAAAATTCTTTAAACTGTTAGAAATATATCAGTTATATATGTCTCAACATTAACTATGTGATCTCTTAAAAAGCTTAACGTAGATTTATGTGAACAAATAGAAGAATTGGAAGACTATAAATTTTTTGAGCGAGTCATGTTTATTTTATTTTATTTTACAACTGTAGATAGTTATTTGTAGATGTATATACGTATATATGTGTGTATGTGAATTTAAATAAGTGAATAAAAATGAAATTCAAATATCTGTGTCCACTTTTCATGATTTAAAAATTTTGAGAAATTTGAAAAATCTAGGGAAATGTAATTATAACATTCCATAAGCCACAAAAGGTTGAGAACCTCTGATATATAAAGTGGTGCACATAAATTCGTTATTCTTAATTTCCTCTCACCTTGAGCCATAGAATCTCTTTAATACCATTCGTACGTAATAAAATTAATCTCGTTATCGTGATTTCGAAATTTTCTTCCATTTTTATATTTCATACATTTTACATCCTTTTATCTTCATATAATTACAAGTCATGCAGGGTGAACCACGTAACTTGCACCCCGTTATCACTAGCAAAGTTATAATTTTTAGAGTTATAATTATTATTTTTAATTAAATTCTAATGTTATATATCTCAAGATCTATCAAAAAATTAAATTTTCGTATGAAATGAAAATCTATCGAGTGCACGAAATATCGATGTTTAACACTAGGTTTACGAACGTTTTTGAATACCTATCTATATGGAGACCCGTCAGATTTACGGGTAAAGAAACCTACGTATTTTCTTAAAAAATAAGACCATGAGTTTAATTTAAAAACAATTATGATATTCACAAATTTAATATAAGTTGATTAAATCTATTAATATTGTATAATTGGAGCAACTCACCCGTCAAATTGACGGGACCCGTAAATCTAGTGTTAATAACAATTATTTCCATTTTTTCGTAAATTACATCGAACGATCCGCGGGTATTGCCACCCCGCTTTACTGTCGTCCGTTTCAGCCCGATAAAAGTCCCAACGAAGGGAGAACGGGGAGCAGAAAATATTAAAGACGAAAGGGGAGGCGGGGTAACGCCGAGCTTTATCGAAATTTCAAAGCTCGTAAAAATCGACTGCCTGGCGCGCTGAATGAAAACTGGGCGATAATATTTATCGACCTGCCATAGACAATCCTCTGACAATACCGGAAGAAGACGTATCAGCTGCACACGTGTTGACTCCTTGCCGACGTTTATCCCCTCGCCTTTGATACATGGTCGTATATTATTCATGACTCAAAGTGGTTCTTATTTTTCCACTCTACTTTAATCTCATTCTTCAAAATCTTAAATTTCTTTTTATCTCGTCGTTGTCAAATTATGAAAATTAATGAGTAAATATATGTCACGATTAACTTTGTCACGATTGAATAATTGCAAGACGGGTGAGAGTTAAAAGTTTGAAACTTTGGTAACTTGAATTTTTAACGATTAAGTGTTTTATTAATTCGTAAATACTGGTAAATATTTTTGAGTGAAAGTATAGCTTCTTCGATGGTCATAATAATGGATAAAATAATTTAGAAATATTTTAATTATATTGTTGCTGAATAATACTGTTATGAGTTTAAAAGTATATCTGGAAGTGATAAAAATTTAATCATCGTTTTAAAATATTCGTACCTTCCAGGGTAAGTTTTTCTATTATTAATAAATCCTTCGCCATTTTTACTTTCTCATTAACACGGACGTTATTATTCGTTTCTTTGTTAAAAAGTGATTATCTGAATCAGTAAAAATTTTAATCGAGGTGTGCGCTGCACCTCGGAGTCCTCAAAGGAATGTTAATAAAAAAGTTAAAACGCGGTTCTCGACTTTCTTATTAATCCCAGTGTCGTACACGTACTCGTTGAAAATGCAATAAATTTTGCACGTGGAAGGATAAAGCAGTGCAAAAAGATCGCGAAGTCGACAAATTTTTATTTGCACGTATTAAAGCGTTTGTTTATTGCATTCCATCATGCACGGTTCGTTTTAAATTATAACAATTATCCAAATATGATTTCAAAATAATTCGGGTAAACCGAATCATAGGAACACCCTGTAGAGTTACTTAAAATTTATAAAACTTATTTATTTATCCGCGGAAAAAATGATAAGAAATGTTCAATTTAATAGACACTTTCATTTCTCTAAAAATCAATATGATTCTACAATTCGATTAATTTAAAATTTCTCACATTTATCAAAAACAAAAAAATTTGGAAGTAAGAAATAAAACCTATTGTTCCTATCAACGAACAAATTATCTGCATGCATTCTATCCTGATCGCACACCTAGCCCGGATCCCTGAAATGAAATTCTAATCAAGCAGCTCACCCTGCCCCGATTCTTCGAAATCAATTTCCCTTAGTCTCTTTGAAAGAGAACTTTATTCTATATTTCCCATTAAAACTCTTTCAATCAAAATCACCTCCATTCAAGTACCCAGGAACCTCCTTTGCAAACACGTCCTTCGACTTGCAGAAAAACCTTCAACCCGTTCAGTTGAACCTACCTACTTCCAACTAGGTCCATCGGATGCGAGATCTAAATAAGACATTTATCCTTCTAACACTTCTCTCATCCAATGATTAACAGCTTATCAAAACATCTTGCGTTAGATCCAAAAAATTGGAAGCAACAAAGCATAATGAAGTTTTCTACGCGTTCAGTGCTGTTGATAGGGATTTACAGAATTAAGTCGCAGATTTAATGAACGAACCTAACCCAAATCTAACCTAAATTAACGTTTCTTCGGTCCCAAGACCATCGTCTCGTCAAAATTCACGAATCCAAGAAACTGGAAGCAAAGAAGTACAACGAAGGGGTTAGACAAGTCCCTATGTAGCAAATTCTTGCATCCCCAACATTGATAGAGATTTGTAAAAAATTTCGTTCCTATAAGGAACGAATCAAATCGAAATCGACCTTTTTAATGCTTCTTGCTTCAAAGATTATCGTCTTGCCAAAATTCCCGGATCCAAAAACTTGGAAATTACGAAAAAGTTAGACAGATCACTATGTAACGAATGCTTCCATCACAACGTTGATAGAAATTTATAAAAGTCGTATCTATAAAGAACCTAACCCAAATCTACTTCAAATCGACCGTTTCAACGTTCCTCCAACATAAAGCTCATCGTCTCGTAAAAATTCTCGAATCCAAAAAATTGGAAACAGCGGAGTACAACGAAGGAATTAGACAGGTCCCTATGTAGCAAATGCTTTCACTCAAACATGATAGGGATTTGTAAAAAATTTATTTCCTATAAGAAACGAACCTAATCCAAATCGACCTTTCTAACCGTTTTCTGGTCCAAAGATCAATATCTCGTAAAAATTCCATACTTAAGAAATTGGAAATAACGAAGAATAATGAAGGAGTTAAGCAGGACCCTATGTAGCGAATGCTTTCACCCCAAAGTTGATGGGAATTTACAGAAAACGTCGTGTCTATGAAGAACCTAATCCAAAGCTACTTCTAATCGACCCATCCAAAGCTTCTCTAACCCAAAGCTCATCATCTCGTAAAAATTCTCGAATCCAAGGAATTGGAAACAACGAAAGAGTTAGACAGATCTCTATGTAACAAATGCTTCCACCCCAAAGTTCTATAAAGAACCTAACCCCAAGTTGCACCTAATCGACCCTTCCAACGCTGCCCTAACCCAAAGCTCATGGTCTCGTAAAAATTCCCGGATTCGAAAAAATCGGAAACAACGAAGGAGGTTAGACAGGTATCTGCATAGCGAATACTTCCGCCCCAACGTTGATAGAAATTTGCTGAAAATGCTGTGTCTATAAAGAACCTAACTGAGAACTATTCGAAATCGACCCTCCCAACGCTGCTCTAACCGAAAGCTCATGGTCTCGTAAAAATTCTCGGATTCGAAAAAATCGGAAACAACGAAGGGGGTTAGGCAGGTATCTGCATAGCGAATACTTCCGCCCCAACGTTGATAGAAATTTGCTGAAAATGCTGTGTCTATAAAGAACCTAACTGAGAACTATTCGAAATCGACCCTCCCAACGCTGTTCTACCCAAAGCTCATGGTCTTGTAAAACTTCCCGGATTCGAAAAAATCGGAAACAACGAAGGAGGTTAGACAGGTCTCTGCGTGACGAATGCTTTCAACCCAACGTTGATAGGAATTTTCCGAAAACGTTGTGTCTATGAAGAACCTAACTGAGAACTATTCGAAATCGACCCTCCCAACGCTGCTCTTACCGAAAGCTCATGGTCTCGTAAAAATTCCCGGATTCGAAAAAATCGGAAACAACGAAGAACAACGAAGGGGGTTAGGCAGGTCCCTGCGTGGCGAATGCTTCCACCCCGGCGTTGATAGGGATTTATAGAAAACGTCGCGCGTGTAACGAACGAGCCCACTCGAGGGAATCGAAGCAGTCGGCCTCTGTTCTAGATTCGCCGGGTGTGAACGCCGAGTTTAACGGCGCACCAGCCCCGATCTAGGCCAACCTGGCTTCGCCTCACGGTGTGCACGGTCCACGCTCTGCGCCTGTGCGGATCTCTCTTCGGGACACTGCCCCGGTTTCTAGTACCTTCAAGGTCTCGCGCCGCCAGCGTGCAACCCCTCTTTTCCAGGTGCGTCGTTGCACCGGAAGCGGCCGCATCGTTCCTGCCAGACCTCCTTCACAAGCCTTTGTTCCTTCGCTTTCCATACATTCCATCGCCTGCAGCAATTTTTATTCGGCTATCGGGATACTGTTAGCTTTTTCACGGTATTAAGTTATTCTCCGATTTTTCCTTTTCTCTTTCAAATATCGATTTAGTATTTGTTTGACGTTATATTTTAGAATATCTCCTGCAAATCGAGTCAAATTCCTCTCTCTTTCTAATGTTACAGTTATACGAGACGTTATTCTCTTTGCAATTTACATTACTTCTTACTGTAATGTGGTAGGTAAAGCGTAAAGCTCAAGTCAATCGGTAAAACCCTAAGAAACGGATAAAAAACCCTAAGAAAAAGGACAAGAACAGTCGGGGAGTCAGTGTTGAATTAGTTTTCAGAGGTTTAAGGTAGATATAGCGTTGTTGGCTAAGTGTTGACTTAGTGTTGATTTAGAGTTGATTTAGTTAGTATCGAGTTTCGAGTTGTAGTCTCCCACAGATTTGTATTGTTAATTTATTCTATTAATAAAGCTTACCATCATCAAGGAGCGATGCGCTTAAGCGTCTTATACTATACTCCTAGTTATTTGTTTCGTTTCTTTCTTTTCTAGATACACTTTCGTGTCTTCCGGTATAATGTTACTCGTAGTACTGATCATTTTATACAGACGGTGAACTTAATATGGCTGTCCATTTGAGATATAGCATTACTAGGAAAAGCTTGGTCACGATTCTTCGCTTCCCATGGAAACGATTTTTAAAAATACGCGGAAAATAATCATTGACACTGAAACTACCAAAGGAGTCAAAATAATATTTTATTTTTACAATTTGCTTTACCTTACTTTCATTTGGAAATCTCATTGCTTTCATCCGTATCTTAAGCTCGATTACTCGACGACTTTCCAAATAAAACTGACAATCCTCCGAAGCAAGTGGACCAATGATACATCAAAGACACCGGTTCCTGAAACCACTAATCGACTCCTTCGTCCCCGCGTTGCACATTTCCACCGTCGCTAAACATCTTACATAACCGATCAGAGTGTACCGCGGCAAATTGACGAGAAATTTATTAATTAGGTCAAGCTACCCCGGGAACCCTAATTTATGCAACGTCCAGTATCCGAGCTGCTGCCGATCGTAATCCGATTACCAGACGAAGCTCCTTCTGACCCTTAAAAATAATACCGCGACATTTGCCCGCATCGCGATAACAGGTCCCTCTCGACTCCTCTTTGTCCTGGCGACACGGTAACATTAAAGGAACCAAGCACTTCGTTAGCATACCCCATCGATCGATCCCTGGCTCTAACAGAAACACGTTCAATGTCAACGCGTTACGCGCCCCAGAGAAGACTGCACGCACGAGACCGGATCGAGGAGAGTCATTGGAATCGATGTCAATCGTTGCTCTCGACGAGCAAGCGAGTCGGCCTTTGTTCGGTTACGGAGAAGGCGAAGAAAGGAGGAGAAGAATGAAATATTTCGAAGGGAAACGGGCGGAATAAAGGAAGGAGGATAACAGGGCTGCAGAGAGGGAGGCGAGGATGGGGGTGAGGTGGGGTCAGAGGGATGAGTCGGGACGAACGAGGGAGGTAGTGACCTAGTCTAAGTGGCCGAGATGCATGACCCGAATACCGGTGCTGTACAGGTGTGGTGTGTGTCCCACTGGCCTCTACCCTCTTCGAGGCACGGACTGCCTTCGAACGCGACGGCAACCGGTGATGGTAGTGGTGGAGAAAGAGCTATGTGGTCCCGAGGGATGCACAAAACGGAAATGCCATCGATCTTTCGATATCGGTGTATCGAGGTCTCTCTCCTAGGCCGTTGGATACAAGACGCAAACACCGGCGGCTGATAACAGGGCTAAGTTTCAAAGGGGTAGCCGGCTGGCTGTTACAGGCGGTCGTCGGCCGGCTATAAGCTAATCGGTCTGTTACGTAACCGCGGGGCTTCACGTAACGGCCGACTAGCTGGAAGTAGACCGTCGGAGGTGTGCTCTTTGCCTTTAGTAGATTACTTGGAAGCGGCAGTAGGACGGACGATTCTGTTTGAATCGGGGTAAGTGTCCCGGGCCGGGGCTCTCTTAATAACCCCCTACCTCGGCCGACTTCCTTCGCGCGGCGCTCGTTTCTAAACTCCGCCGTTATTAACGTGGAACGAGGACGATCAACTTTCCCCGGCCTGATAATAACTCGTCCGCTTACGTTCTTAATAGAACGGGAGGGAAGTTCGCGGCGGGACGGGGACTCTGGCCACCCTTGCCGATGGATAGGGGCTGACAAGTGGCTCGGTCGAGAGCAATCGTCCACGCGTTACCTAACGTTCACTGGCTCAGCGGAAAGAGATTGAAGTGGAACGTTTAGGGTATCGATCATCGGCCCTGTGCTCCGTCGTTCGTGCAAAAGGGTAAAGACCTGCCAGCAACTACCACGGAGACCAAGTTTCCTCTAGACGATAAGTGGCCTTTCTTTTTCTCTGCGATGTGCTTTGCTTTTCGGGTTCGCCGACGATTCTCCGATTTTCCAGGAATTTCCAGACGATTTTCACCGGATTTAGAGGTCGTTTTATGAGGTGGGTGTAAAGTTTAGGTTGTTAGCGCTAAAATGACACGTTTTATTTTCGCGATTGTTGAAAATACGTTTTTGGTAAAACTTGTATCGATAGTTTATTAAAATACTGTTAAATAGTGTAGAATAGCGTGCGATTACGTATGCTGTTTTATTTTCATTCTGTTCTATTAATTAGTATCAATTGCATGCATTGTATTTAAGTATACATTACAGACCAGTAGTTTTAGTGTTAATCTCTTCAGGGACAAATCTCTTTGTTTTAAGTTAACGTTAGAATGATTTTAAAGTAGAATAAACTTTCTTATTTCACTTATAATAATCATTATTATAGAAGAACTGAACGTATAAATTGTCACAGCTGAGCACTGTTGAGGAGTAATTCTCATAAAACGAAGATATCATAAAGTAAAGGTATATAAGATTTCCAGTCGAACCCAAACGCATAAAACACAGATTGACAATAAATTTGTAGAATCATCGTAGTCCTTAGCACGATATAGGATTACCATCTGTGAATGGAGCGTTTTATAAAGTTACAACTTCACGAAGCAAAACAAGTATACCAATCAAGACTTCTAACCTATCACACTACGCTAAGTTTAATAATAAACCTTTCGAATCAACATAATCCTAAGTGAACATCTTTCACAAAACGAAAATACGGTAAAGTTAGCAGAACCTCAAAATTCAAAACACGAACCGAGACATTCAATGTATTCCTCTTTCTACAAAACAGAAATATCATTAAAATCATCATAAACTTGAAATACGATCAAAATACACTATTAAAGATTCCCAATCCCTAACACAGTCACGCTCAAACACGTACAACCAAACAATTCTATTTAATCTCTTAACTGGTTCGAAGCTTAAGGTCACGACTACCTGTTAGCAACATAAAACGCGAAAAAAAAGAGAGAAAAAAAGGAAAATGTAACAAAGAGCCCGTGGCAGCACTCGAACAATTACAGAGAAGCAGGAGAAACAGACTCGTCTGTTGTCAGCGAGCGGTAAAGTTTAGTTTATTGACGGCGTTCCGCGTGGCGGCTCGAGCGGATTTATAAGCGTCCTTGACCAAATGCTCCGCGCTTTCCGCGCGAATTCCCGAACAATGGCGGCTGGAACGGTGCAATCGAGACTCGAGCTCGGGGCAACCGCTCAAGTTCCCGCGAAAGCCGTCAAGTTGTCCAGTCGAAATCGATGGAAATTCTGCTGGAAGAGGTTCCGTAGATTTTCCCAGTTCCCCGGGTGATCTAGCTCGCGGAACGAGGTGATACCTCGGAAGGAACGACCTTGAACGCCAGCGCGACGACCGATCGGTGCTGACGGGAAATTGCGTTGTGATTCGAAAAAGGGGAATTCAAACTCGCGAATACGGCGCGCGATTACTGTCCATGTAATGCTTCCACCCTCCTGCCGGAAATGAAGATTCTCTCTGCGACGTAATTTCTCGTGGAGTTGTTCTTCTGCTGAGAAAATAGGCGAGGTTTAAAGTTCCAAGACGGAGAACAGAGTTGAGGTAATAACGATTGCTTCGAGAGAGATTAAGCGGTATCTTTGTTCCGTTTGTTTAAGTTCGGTCGCTGACAGACTTGTAGAGAAATAATTATCGTGTTTTGATATTTTGGAATCAGTATTTGAATATGTCTTCTTTCTTAAATACAATGATTTGCTTCGTATTAATACGCTAGAAGAGACTGACATTAGCAATAATTGTTAAGCACCTGTAAACATGTTAAACAGTTATCGTTATCACTTTATTACCTTGTCATTTATGCACTAAGTCCTTTAACAACGTTTTTATAATCTTCCCGTTGCATTTGGGTCCTTGCGTATACGGAACAATCGCGAAAAATTAAATAGAATGGTTCAGCGTGAAAAAAGGAATCGAAATTGTGGAATAAAATTTTCTGATAGGAGCCTTCGTTTTCGAGAAAATCGAATTTGAAAATACCTTGGGTGGGCGCGCAGTTGTTAAACTGGCGTAGACGATGGAAAAGTTATTATCCATACTTAAATCTCTAGGGAGTGTTAAAAAGTCAATATTATTATTTACTATTGATTTCTTGCTTATCGATTTATCGTCGTTTCTATTACCGTTTCCACCTCGAGTTTATTAACACGTAGCGCAGTTGAATCTCCGACGTGTCCACCCACCCAATTTTCAAATTCGATTATCTCCGTAACGGAAGCTCGTACGAAAAATCTATATTGCACATTTTCGATTCATTTTTGCTCGCAGAATCGTTTGATACCAAATTTTACTGCTGATCCTGGATATCCAACGTAAATCTCGGCTTCGATTATTGAGCCAGGCTCGTCTTATCGCACAGATGGCGCGTGCTGCGAGATTGTGGCAAAATATTCACGATATCGAAATTAATAGGCGAATGATACATGCGGTGTACGCCTGCTTCTGCCTACTATCTGTATCATGGCCGAACCGTGCAGATATCCGTCTGTCTGACCTAAATACGTAATTATCTTTTCGCGAGGCACGACCTTGGACGGGGCAAGTCCGAACTGGGCCATGTCTCTGTCTGCCAGTTTTACTTCGTTCATCGCGGGTTACCTGCCTGGTGTCCTCCTCGCCTCCACCAGGATTCAAGAACCTCTCCTTCTCCCTCTTCCTCCTCTATCCCTCTTCTCAGCTCGCGAGGATCTCTTAAGGCAGCTGCGCCACCAATCGAACACTGGCTGGGAATAATATGTCGTAATTTCCCAGTCGCGCTCTCGCTCGCGGATAATTTAATTAATCCGCTTTAATGGAGATTCGAGATACACGCTGGCTCGTCGCTTTTTTTAATTACACGCCGGCGTACGAGGCCGTTTTCCGGGATTCAATGCTGCAGCCTCGAAAAAGCCCGATTCCCGGCAGTGTAATCGTCGCCAAAGAGAGGCTGCCTGTTTCGAGACTTCGCCATGTTCATCGGGTGTCCAATAAATATCTCCAGCATCGGGAATTATTATCGCGTAACGCCTTCCGAAGATGTATTATTCGTTAGAATGATTCTCCACGTATTCCTCGTGTCACGATTAGACTTAACAGCTTGACAGTTTCAGAATCGAGGCTTGTTCGCAGTCGTCTGAGCTTTTTCGAATTCATTCGAAGCAGTTTATCTCTTCTTCTACAATTGCGACGAATTCTTTCAAATATTTTTCCGATAATTCAAACGTCATTTGTGGGAAATAATTGAAAAAAAAGTGTAGTTGATTATTTTAATCCGCGAATTTTCAGGACTCTGGTCCGCCGCAACAGAGGTTCGTACAAAACCGTTCCTTGTCAGCAATTCACGAGTTAAAGGCGCAAGAAGGAAAGGAAGAACGATCTGCTTCGTATCCAGAACGGTTGGTTTTCTTGAAAATTTCAACGCTTACCGGGTACCTTTATAGGTCTGTTGGAAATTGATGGCCGATATAACGGCGGATGCCTTTCAAGAAGATGTTCGTTCGATCGAAAAACGTTATATACGCCGTCCACCGAGCGACACAGTCCTCAGGTGAACTCGTCCCGGTGACCACGCCACCCCCGTCGCGACCCATGCCACCCCCAACAACTGGAACGCTGACCCAGTTAATACACCTGTAGAAACGGTGCCAACACTCCCGTGTCCACGGATGTCGGTCTGTCGACGCACGACCCTGTGCATATCCCACGGAACGGTCTGCAATTTCCTTCTGCACGCAACACGCGAACACCCCTATGCGAAACCACCCCTTTCCAATCGTTCCTTCTCGTTCCTTCTTGATCTAAGGGACGGACTCGCGCATAAGGCCCCTTCTCGTAGTTCCATTACAGGTGTCGGAAGGGTAGATCCATTCCAACCCTTTGCACCCCTAATTCTTTCTCGGAAATCCCCTATTATAATCTGTGTTTTATATCAAATATAAAACCAGCCGATTGATCGACTATAAATATTATAAAATTCTTGACAATAAAAATAGGATATTGTAATATTATTAAATTTGTAATAATTAAGGTATTATAGTTATATTAGAATTTTATTAGGAAAGGCCCTTCACATAATTCGATTACAAGTATCA
>NIJG01000042.1:220688-230784 GCA_002201625.1 Euglossa dilemma | reverse complement strand
GTCAGTAACCAATAGGCTAGGTGCGTGGGATATTTTCTTACAGAAACAAGTGATGTATAGATCGGTGTGCGAATGCACATAACTCGGTGTTGGAGAGTTGATAACTAGTGAAAGTGACTAGAAATAGGCAACGTCCTATATCTAGTGTACTTGGATATCTAGATAATCAAATAAATAATGCACAAACACCTGTACCAAATGTTAACACTAGAACTACTATAGGAGTAAAAAATGACTCGTTTTGGACATTTTATTATCGCGATTGCTGAAAAGTGCCAATAACCTCCTATGTTTAATTTTCTCGAGTGTCTCGATAATCGAATGATAGATGCACAAGGACCTATATCTTGCATCAACACTACAACTACTATGGGAGTCAAAAATGACTAGTTTCGGACATTTAATTTTTGCGATAGCTGAAAATATGTAACTGCTTTTGATTACATTGATATTTTATTGAACTGGGGTAGCATTAATTAATACCAGATGCATGCATCGGTATTTAGATATACGATGCTGATATACAAACCAATAACAGACATCGATTAAGGGAAAACTCACGAAACCACCGAGCCACCTAACCACCCATACCCTTTGCTCGTTCAAACCGATCAGAAACTGAGCGGAAAGTTCTGGCTGGCTGCGGAATCAATTCACCTCTTCTCGGTCCAAGGATCGACGGTGCAGAAAAACGGGGGTTGAATAAAAAATTCAACGGGCTCTTCAGAGGGCCGGCTCGAGTCGATCCTCGAGCAGCGAAGATATTAAGCCGCGGAGGATTTTTCGAGCGTCTTCGAGATCAAATTGAAGGTTGCAACCTTCCTTCCTTCCTTCCTTTCATTCTTTCTAACATCCTCCGAGCCCCTTTCCTTCGGAAGCGGCACGTGTTCGACGACATCGTCTCGGTTTGCAGGATACCGTCTCTCCACCAGACGTTATTCGAATACTCCGGTGAAATATTAGCTACTTATTCCTTGACGGGAGCAAGGGCGAGCTCTTCCGACTTTTCCATCGACCTCACCGCCACCCAGCGACCCTAGGTTCCGTGTGTTCCACCCGTTTCCCACGCGGTGCAAACCCCCGCCGATATATCGGTTCCCAGGATCCCGCGGGATCCCATCTTGGGGCCAAGGTCGCGCGTTGATCGTCCTGCTTTGAAGCCACGACACCTCGTACCGGGTATCCTGTTAACCGGCCGGTAATTCGATTCGTTTCGACCCTATCGACCGGTTAAACCTCATCTCCTCGGGGTGGCTAGATGGGACGCGTGGTGAACCACGTGCTATCACGGTGGCCAAGCCGAGTACAGGGTGCTTTCGGGATTTCTGAAGGATTTGTTTTTGCGTCGTTGGAGACCGGATTCCAAGAATTTGGGAATTTTGGTATCTTTAACGAATAAAAAGTGAGGTTTGGAGGTGTTTAGAGTTGATATTAATATGTGAAATTGTGGAATTTTTATTTTAATATCGGTAATGTAAATGGTAATTGTGGTGGGAATATTGGTAATTTTATTAAGAACGTCTAATTCCTGATATTATTTTAATTGCACTATTGGTGATTTAATGTCGATTGTGATATTGATTTTGTTATAGCTTTAATACCAGCGATATATATGGAAATGATAATATTGGTAATTTCATTATGAACGTCTAATTCCTAATATTATTCTAATTTTAATATGGGCGATACTAATGGTGATTGTAGTATCGATTTCATTTTAGCTTTAATATCGACGATATAAATGGTAATGATAATGTTATCAATGTCTGATTTTTTATATTATTCTAATTTTAATATTGGTGATATCGATGGTAATGGTAAATGGTAATTAGTATTATGTGATAATGGTAATTTCACTTTTAGTTTCATTTCAATTTTGATATCGGTAATATAAATGACAATGACGATATTAAATTGTCATTATAATCACTTTGTATGTCAGTATCAACAATTAAATGAATAAATCTCCAAAGATTCCAATTTCTTATTATTACTTTAGAGAGAGATTAGATTGACGGTAGCTTTATTAACAAAATAAATTAACAATACAAATTTGTGCGAGACGATTAGGTTCCGAATTACTCTTCGCTTATTTCAACTACAACTCAACTAACAAAGTCAACTTTGAATAAACACTTGACACTCAGTTAATAATGCTACATCAACAATATTAGATTAACTCTAGAAACACTGGCTAACTCAACACTAAAAACCAGCCCAGCTCTAACTAAATCAACGCTAATTAAAAACATTAAATCAACGCTAGAACATTAGTTCAACAGTAACTAGCAACACTAGCTCAACTTTATATCGACTCTAATTAACACTAACTCTAGCTCAACTGTAGGTCAACTCTGACTCTTGTCATATTTAATTATTATTAGCTCTATTTGTTTCTGAAATATTCTATTTTTCGTCCAATCTACCAAACTACTCGAACTTTTCACTCTAACACTCGTCTCACTCTGTCGAAATTACCGTTTTCCAAGTAATTCATGCGCAATGACATACGCGTGTATAGGAAATATTTACGAAAGAATGTGGCAATGCGAGCAATCGTCAGAATGCGAAATCCAAATCGCAAACGCGGTCCTGGCGACCTATAGAATGTAACAATCAACACCACGAGGCGTCCATCGCAGGCAAACGTTACGAATACACCTAACACGGTCGAAACACGCACCGGCCACGAGATTCGAGCTTATTGTCCGAGCACGTTAATGATGTGCTTGAACCAATATTGAAGGAGCAAGGTATCGATTGACATCGAACGTGCCCTATGATCAGCGACGCGCGATGTTAATCTTTGACATCTGTCTTCTGTACACCACTTTGCGTTTCGTTTAATCGAAATTACCGAATACCGATAAGCCCTGGGAAATATTGGAATCTGATCGTTTAAATTGGACGGAATTTATTTTACTTCGCCACTGCGAGATGTCGATTATCCGATCAACGCGGAGGCCAGACGAATTAAAAATAATACACCTGGGTGTACGACGATTAATCGAACCAAGCATTCGGATACAGAGAAGAGAATCTGTGTTATAATATAACGTAAAATAAATCTTCAGTGGCGTGTCGAATAAAGCGAGCATCGTCGAATATTTTTTAATTTGTTATTTAAAAGGGAAATTTGGAAACAAATTTTATTTATATTTATTTTTTTTTTTAAATAATACCTATGCAGGGATTTTAAATTTTATTCTTAATATCTTCTGGTTTAATTTTGATGTGTTAATTCCTAGTAAACTCGAGAACAGTGCTGCCATCTAGCACAGCAACGCACTCTGTGTATGTCATTTCACGCGTATATCTATGGTTATAAGGAAAACACCGAATGCCACGATTTCAGTAGATCAAGATATTTTGTTTTCTGGATAGAACGTAAAACTGGGCTAGCGATATATTTCTATCAAGTTATTAAAAGGATAACATGTTTCCATAATTCAGATAGAAAGCGTTATAGAATTCTTTCGAGTTCCTTCGTCTCCCTGGCCTTCTGCCATCAATTAAGGCTTATAATTAATGTCCTCGGACAATTGTGTCGCGCGAACGATTTCTCGCGAGATAAAGCGACACTAGCGCCGCAGTTAAGAAGTTCGCGGAATCTCTAGCGAAATAAATGTCTTCTTTCTAGGTTATAGCTGCGTCTCCGTGTACGTTAATGTTTCGTAGAAAAGTGGACTATTATTATCGTCGATTCTTAGTGATTTTGACGAAGAATTTACACGTATATAGTAAACAATCAGTAAATAAATATTATATATGTTATATTTACATAGGGTGAATCCTGTAAAACTATATTCTATATTCTAGTTATTTATTCATCCATTTAACTTTCTATATTTTAGCTTTTCGCATTTTAATTTGATTTAATTTTTACATTTTCTCACTTGTATTTTAATCGAGCATTTTCATAAGTCTATTATGAATGATACACTTTTGTATCTTTATGATTGTTTCCCTTATGTTCCTTTACACTACTTTTCAGCAGATAAAGTAGGTCCAAATCTAAACTTGCAGGATTCCTTTTTATTATCGTAAAAATCCTTTCATTACCGATAATAATGCCAAGTGCAAAATTTTCTGTAAGCCATCCCTCTTACTTGACCACGTTACTCCGAATTAAACCCTATTTATTGCAACGTCAGTCCCTGACCAAGATTTCAAGAGTCATCCGCGCCACTTTTCTACGCTCTTCCACTCTCGGAGATCAACTAGCTTCGCGTCAGGGGCAATCAGTTACACCTGACATTAAAAAAACTCGTACTAAGAAAGCGTTAATACAGATGCTGCTCGAGTACGCTCCTTCCAAAAATCTCATCCGCGCCAATTACCTTCACGAGCCACACCGACAAGCGCACCGTGTCTTTCCCAATTACCGTGAGAAAAAGAAACTTCGCAAGTACAATCATTTATCACTGTGAAGTAGAAACTGCCTGCACGAACGTGCAGCCCCACTCCATTGCTATATGCTTGGTTTAAACGGCGCAGCAGGCTCGTAAATTATTGTATTAACAGAATAACTACTGACCTGTAACGTGTATATAAACTTAATATAACATAATATAAATATAACAGACAAATATTAGAATAATCGAAAACTAAAGTCAAGATATGATTATGTTTTCAACTAGAAGAATATCGATACTAGTCTGCTGTAAAAATCACTGTACATTTTCAGTAAAACTAATTATAATAGGTTGGGGAAAAAGATATCCATGATTTCTATAATTTTAAATGGATTTCATTCTCACCACCCTAATATAATTTATTGTTGGGGAAAAATAATGGTTTTCTTTCTCCACAAACTAATATTATCACTGAGATAACTTAATAGCAACAATAATAAAAGTAGTAATGTAATAACACTGTTCACTGAATTAATAAATGAAATAAATAAGCTACGAATAAAGAATATTCCAATTTTTATATTATTCATGAAGATATTGCTTCGCAATATTCTTTTCCCAACATGGTATACTGTTGTTTCATTTATAGTGCAATCTTTTATGGTAAAATTGCGTTCTGCGAGATCCCGTTTAAAAAATAGAAAAATTATCTAATCTTCAATTTCTGACTTTCTCCAGGACATTTTCTGTCCCCAAAAGAATCACTTCCTGCATAAGTCAACCGAATTTTCATTTAATTCAGAATTTCTGGTTTAAAGAATTCTCTTGAAACAGAATTTTCTTTTACTTCCAATTTCAACCGACTTTTCTATATTCTTCTCTTGAAATATAGAATTTTCTTTTACTTCGAATTTCAACCGACTGTTCTATATTCTTCTCTTGAAATATAGAATTTTCTTTTACTTCGAATTTCAACCGACTGTTCTATATTCTTCTCTTGAAATATAGAATTTTCTTTTACTTCGAATTTCAACCGACTTTTCTATATTCTTCTCTTGAAATACAGAATTTTCTTTTACTTCGAATTTCAACCGACTTTTCTATATTCTTCTCTATAATTTTCCATAACCAATCACACTTACCAAACGCGAAAAGGGACGATCGGAAAATTCGGTCGCGTGATTGAACCCAAGCCTAGCCCAACAGCTGCTACGTGTGTGTGTGTGTGAGTGTTACCCGGAAGGAGACGTGGAAAAAGGGTAGAAAAGGCCGGATGGTGGTTGGAGGAGCCTTCGAAGAGGCCTTCGTGTGCTAATTCTTCAGAAGTCCCTGTAATAGGCCGAATAAATCATGCTCGAACGAGGTTGGACCAGTTGTAATTGTTCCACTAGAACATGGAGCCTCGGATGTCAGGGACGGCTCGAGTTTGCCGTGTAAAACACGTGTTCTCTATTACGGCCAGGTAAACCTCGTAAATATCGCGATTTCCATACGCGTTCGAATGATCGAGATTTCGGGATTTGCTTCCGAACGTGAGCGCGATTTGGCTTCCCGACGAAATTGATTCCGACGCGGGATACCGGGGTGGTTTCGGGGTTTTGCGGTGGTTTTTCGGTTGTTGGTGGCTGCTGTGGGATCCCGGGGGTGCAAGAAGCTCCGCGATTGCTCGGTGGATATTGTATCGCGGCATGGAAACGCGTTTTGGCAAACGAGGGCTTGAGATCAGGGCGAAAACAGCTCTTTAATTAGGGATTTGTTCGATAATATACCGATCTTTGCTTGTCGGAATTGGTGGAGGAGAAATTTTTGTAAATCGCTCATGAGGAACTTAATTTCAAATTGTTATTGTCTTAGAATCCTTTATTTCTCAATTTTCAAATTTCGGAATATCGAAATTTCCAAATTCTTCAATTATCAGATACTCAAGTCTTCGTAGGTATTTAATTTTCGAATTTTCAATGTTTTGAATTACCTACAATTGAATTCTCAATTTAAGACGTGCTTTAAACTTTGTATCCTACTGAAAGAGAATCTACAAAAGAGTGTTGCTATCATAGAAGTATTGTTATTGGGAATTACATAACAAGAAGTCATGAAGTGAGCCGTATTGTAATTAATATTATTATTATTATAATATTATATCAATATAATACAATATAAATATAATATTATAATTATATAATAATAATAATTATTGTTATTAATATTGATATTATATATTATTAAGAANGGAAAAATTACAAATTGGGGTCTCGTCCTACGTACATACTTCTTTCGGATCCACTGCTTTCGAAAAGAAAAAAAATCCGTCACGTTATACGAAATGCGATCAGAGCCATGGAACTAACCTCGTTTTCCCGATTGGTGGGAGAAAAATATGGCGGAACGACATCGGCAGGACGATGAACGATTCTCGTTCGGCAATTTCTCTTCGTTGCCGTCACCGACTCGTTTCCATCCGTGCTCCTCGTTCATCTCCAGGACGCTTTCAATGCCAGTGTCGCAAGGTCTGCGATGCTGCCCTCTACCCCGAAAGGGAGACCTAGAACGCGGCTGCAGATGAGCCGCGTTGCAATAGATTCAAGGCCCATTGAACGGCGATATATCGGCGACCGGACCAGGAATCTCCTCGCACGACTCATTTACTCGTAATTAAAACACCCACGCTGATTTCATCCGCTGCTGAGAGATTCCTAAGCTGCCAAAGCAGCATCGGCAAATTACGCCAGCGCGAAGGTCACCTTCGTAGGCAAGGACAGCTAGAAGTGACAAGATCGCCGGGATGAGCATTCCGTGTGGTCGGTTTGGACGCTGACCGTCCGATTAATCACGGGATTTTTGGTGTTCTAAGAAAGTTATGGTACGAATTGGTTGTGCTTCGGCGAGGACGAATCGGTGATGACTTTTGAAGATATTCTGATTTTTGTGGATGATTATTTTGGTAATGATCGTGGATTGAGGCAATGGTGAGATGTGGTTATTAAATTTGGAGGTGGATGATAAAGTAATTATTACTTGCTATGGAGACATAGATTAAAATTATAATAATTATAAAATCATTAATTATAAGTAATAAATAGTTTTGGACTTTTGAAATCTGGAGAAAAAATCCCTATAAAAATTTGATAGAAATTTCTATAAATTAATACATTGATTGATAAGATTCATAATTAACCTTTTGTACTTTTGCCATTATTAATATACAATTAATTCATGTAATTCTATCAATTTTGCAACATATAGAAACCATTGTCATTGGAGTATAATTTCCTTGGATTAAATTAATCGTGAATAAATTAGAGTTATATTAATAATACTATTATATATAATCCTGCAAAATAGAAAGGTATATCTATCACCTTTCAAATGAAACAGAAAAATCAAGTCACTTAGTTAAATAGTATTTCCCAGTTTAAATTCCCTAAGAATTCACAAATCCTAAAACTGCTATAGACATAGAAAATGAACTATTATTCGTTAATTTGATTAAATATTATCTCTACCGGCTTAAAATAAAGCAACGTTTGAATAAGTAAACACCAGACGTAGAAGCATTTCTATATATCACAATCAATTTGCATCGCAACAATAGCCAAGACCTAAATCTAATCACCGAAAGACTATCTCTGATCCGCGATTAATCCACGCCCTAAGAAGGCAAGGATTATCAAGTGACATTTAAAGGCACCAAGGATTCAGCCTACAACCCGGTTAGCCTAGCAAAGGACAAAACTGAACGAAAGAAAAATCGACTCGAAAATGAACAGTAGACCGAACTAATGGTAGGAGAAGCAAAGGTGAAGGCGAAGGGTATGCTTTTTGTCATGAGTCATGGCTAGATAAGGCTATCTGCCACAGCCTTGTCCCAAAAGCGAAGATATTGGATATTAGACGGATGGACCTTCGCGAAGGGTACGGGCGAGTAACCATACTCGAATAAAGTGCTCGGGCACTCGTCGCTGACCACGTATTAAAGAAATCGTGGCTGACCACTTAGCAGGTGTTCCGCTGAGAAATATAGCCTCGCGTTTTTCCTCCTACATCCACGTTCAGCATAATCTAATCGAGATAAGGATGATCGATGCGCTAATCCTGATCTTGACCATGGCTCTGCAGCGATTTGTACTCGCGTAAATATTTCACCCCTTGTTTTCTGTGAACTTCATCGTTCACGTGTGCATACTATCGCTCATAAATGTCGACTTGCAGCTTGTAGGTAAATGTGTTTCAGCTGAGAGTATGAATTATTGGCAGATTGTTTGGCTTGGTAGTGTACGCGGTGTTTTGTTATTAGCAGCGTATTACTTATTGTTTCAGAAGTTTATTAATTATATATTTTAATTAATACCTTTTATGATTAATACTTGAGAGATGTATTATACTTGAGGTACGTTCATTTTTGTTACGTCGAAGATGAAGCACGATAATGGATTTCTTTGTTCTTCAAATTCTGAGAATGCTTTTATAAATATTATACTAAGAGGTACTGCGAGCATTGTTCATTGTTTGTTAAGGTAGGTTAGGTAGTAAGTTAGGTAATTAGTTGCTAATTATTATTTGTAGTTATACTTGTAGTTACACTTAGGTGGTTGTCAATAATTATTTATGAAAATTAATATGGTATCGAACATTTTCCATCATGTGTACGTAGCTTTACGAAGACCACCGAGGTTGAGGAGTTAGAGTTGAACTAGAATTTGTTTAGTATAGAGTTGAGTGAGTGTTGCTGAGTTAGATAAGTATTGAGCTAGTATAGAGTTGATCTAGTGTTGATTTAAAGTTGCCTTAGTTAAATTGTAGTTGAAATAAGCGAAGAGTAATTCCAATCCTTATCGTCTTCAACAAATTTGTATTATTCATTTATTTTATTAATAAATGCCACCAAACAACAAAGCAGTAATATTGGAAAACAGAATTATGAACTACGAATAATATACATCTTTTCATTCGAATATCAAATTTCTAGATGTATGAACAATTTTTAGAAATAATCCTGGCAAGATAATAATTTAATTTGCCGTATTTTTGTTACACTTACTCGTTACATTTACAGTTCTGATGGCGGAAATAAAATTGAGAAGAAAGTCGAAACGCGAGAGACTCGAAGAAACGAAGTTTCCCTTCGTTGACCAGCAATGAAGTCGTAAACGGATCGTAATTGTAAAAGGTGCGTTTCTGCCACCCACTAGGGAACTATCGATTCGGTATAAAATCCGAGTGCGCTGTGGAAAGTGGGTAAGTATAATTTACTTAAAATGTAATGACGACGAGGGCTGGTTTTACGATAATTGCCTTTATTAACGATTTATAACACAGTTACTCCCCGTCCGATCAGCTCGGGCAGTGATATAAATTATACATTATTATTACATATACATATGTTACATTTTCTTACAGACGCTTTAAATATAGTGGACGTACTCGTTGATAGTAACAGTGGACGTTGGAAAGTTCGCGTATTCACAAGGCACATGTGCATCCAAACGGGAAGCCGATTTATCCATCATGGATGGACTTCGAACGCGAAATAGGAAGAAAAATTATGTACATTTGCGAATATGTTAATTTGTTATTCGGAACTTGGGGACATTCTAGGGGACAATTAGAGAATAATTATTCCCTAGAAAGTACGATCATTTATTCGTATCTTTTTACTGATATTAATGTATTGGTGTTTTTTATTACTCATGTAATTCTTTTCTGTTAATATGATAATAGAATATTATATTAATAACTTAATA
>NIJG01000042.1:196655-212544 GCA_002201625.1 Euglossa dilemma | reverse complement strand
GTTTTTTATCCTGCGAGTAGCAACAATTTTCAAATGTGGATTATATTACGAGGATTTTTAAAATATACTATTGATAGATAGCCATAGATCGAATAAAAAAAAACGTAAAAAGGATGGTACTCTATTTTTCATTTCCTAAAATATAAAACATACTTTTGCTGAAGGAATTAGCACCATGAGAATTTATAAAAGAACTAATTACTAATTGCTTAATCAAATGTCATTACCTCTTCACCTTCAGACTACTGAACTAACCTATAGAGATGTAAAATTACTATCCTCGTCGCATCGAAACTCCATAAAACCGATCTCACAGTGAGTCACAGAATTCCAGCAATTATCTCGCACGTACCGTCAGCACAGAATCGAAAATCACTGTTGGAGACGGTGCGGCAGCTGTTTTTCTGGCGGCCCGGTCCTACGCCAGCCTATACCACGTAACAAGGATGCATTAGCATAAATTGGAAATTAAAAGCTCGCCGGCGTGAAACGTGGCGCTGCGTTGGCAGCATTGACACAGAACCGCAAGGTCTAGACAGGTCGTCCAGAAACGCGGGGCGATTCTGCTCGGCCGCGCTCAAATGATTTAATACGCTTGACAATGAAGCATCGCGGGACACACCCCCTCTGCCCCGGCTCACGCTACTAGAAACAGTAACGTCAATTAATGGACTTACGCGTGGAAGCGGGCACAGTTGGCTCCGTGCTCGCAGATGCTCTGTCGCCTCGGCATGTCGGTGCAGAACGGCTCGGGGTCGTAGTGAAGGCCGTCGACGAAGGTCGGGAACAGCGACGGCTTCTGCAGCGTCGCGGCTGGATCTGCCAGAGCGAATCCAATCGGGCTGGTGGTCGAGAACATCGCTTTCTCCCGACGTCTCCGACTAAACGGTGAAATTCGGGTAACTACGTTTTAGAATAGCACTGGGGGTTCGATCGGGTGGTAGACGATGGGGGATGCTGGCTGGTGGTGGATCGATGGATGCTTTCTGTTGGTGATTTACTTGGAGAATTTTATTTCTCTTTTCTTTTTTTTTTGTAAGAGAAAGAGAGAGCTGTTTCGCTCGGTTTGGATTGGGACAGCCAATTACGTTCTTTTCTTATTTTCTGTTTCTCTTATATTTCTTTTTCTTTTCTAGGTTTGCATAAAGTTTTTTGAGGATCAGTTAAAGGACTTAATTATGTAAGTACATATACGTGTTTCTATTTGTATGGTTTCAAATTTGGATTAGAGTAGACTGTTATATATTTTTCTTTCTTTTCTTTGGACAAGTTTGTTTTTTTTTGTTTAATCAGAAAAGAATTGGTTCAATTAAATGAATTAACTGTTTTTATTTTTTGGTTTAGATTGGATTCTAGATTTCGATTGAAACAGACATATATGTCCTTTTCTTCTTTCTTTTTCTTTCTTTATGAGGTTTGGTAATGTTTTTTGAAGTGAGAAGGGAGAGAGAATGGAAGGATTGGTTCAGTAAAAGTAATTAATCATTTTTATTTCCTTTGGTTTGGTTTCAGATTTAGATTAATGTATTCTTTTCCTTTCTTTTTTCATTTTTGGTTATCGTTCTTTAGATCAGAACAGGGAGAATACAAGGATAGGTTCAGTTAAAGGAGTTAATTATTTTTTTTTCTTTGGTTTGGTTTTGAAATGAGACTTAAGTATGAAGACAACATAATTATCAGAAATTGGACGATTTAAATGAAAATTAGGTGTTTCATACCGTTTATTTCGACGAACACACGTAACACAAAGGGCAGTGACGAGGGCACCCACGAATATGACACAGCCAAGCACCACCACACCCACTTCGAGAGTGGATAGCAGGTAACGTTGATTACCCCGTCGAGGAGAGCTTCCGGCGATGTCTAGGACATCGTACTCGTCCAACTCACGCTTGATCTCCGACTTCTTCGCGTTGAACACGCTAAAACAACGTATTCCAATGTCGTTTGCAATTAATCAACAGTGAAACCAATATTCCCAGTTCTCATAAATTTTAATAATTAAGTATCCAAGTATTATTATATTGTTAGAATGATTTAATTATTAGATATGACTGGAAGAATTGGCTTACTTGTGCAACGTATCCATGTCTATCATAACATTCAAATGAGGGTCGATGGCATAAAGGTAAACATCAGTACTATAAATAAAAAACATAGAGTACCGTGTTGAATAAATTTTTTGGAAATTTGGTAGCAGAATTGTACATTGTCTCGAGCACTTACGACATGGTATCAATTAGACTTTTCTCAATATGTGGTTCCAGCTTCCACACTCGAACATCCAACCCAGTTATGTTATGTAGCACCCTAAATTCAAGACACATAAGGTCATCTCTTTACTCACACCATAAACATCAATTTCATCCACAATATACCACTTATTTCTACAGACTATTCCCATTACGACTCAACCAAATTTCATTCTCACTCTCTGAAACATCAGTCATTTGACACGAATTTTCACTAGGACCATGCTTAGTATCATCCTTTATCTACGAGAAAATTTTACACTCGTGTCAATGTGAGGCAGATTGTCATGGATTATGCGATTGTATTTTTTACGCATTTTCTACGAATATTCAATCTATTATTAAAGAGGTTTAGAAAATTGTCTGACGAATTTTCGTAAGGTTCCAGCGAACGCTGTTCCTTGAAATGTAAACTTCGAACAAGGTCTAGTGTCACTGAACGATAAACTCGCGTACAACTAGCACCCCGTACTCACGCAGTGACGTTCTCCAGCTGAGGCTCAATGTCCATAGGTCTCCTACCGACCACCATCAGGACCTGCCTCTGGTCATCCAGCACGTAGACCTTGAAGCAAACGAGACAATCGGATAACCACGAGACACAAGACTCCTCGATACACAGGACACCTCGCTTCCCCGCGGGGAAATTAGCTTTCGCTGTTGCCCGAACTCGAGACAACAGGTAATTAAGATGGTCGTAAGGTGCACCAGGCGATAGGACAAAGTGAACGACAGAGCATGGAAACTTACAAAGACGTTGGCGATACTGCTGCGACCGTCCTCGGCGCCCTTTCTGTCGGTGGCCTTGACGTCGAAGCCGAAAACGCGTCCAGCGTCACGGCCAAAACACGCCACGGATCGTACTTGACCGCTCAGTGGGTCAATGGCGAATCGCGGAGCGTCCTCCTGACCGAGGATCTGATACCGGATCTCGGCGTTTGCTCCCTCGTCCGGGTCTTCCGCCTGGCAGAGTGATTAATCGGTTTATTCCACGCTTGTTTCTCCAGTTCCACGGAAAAACTCGACGAATCGCGTTCTCGGAGAGAAATTACAGTTTACTTGTTAATTCGATTTTGTTTGACTCTTTTTCGGCTATGAAATGAATCAATTTTGTTTAACACTTTGAGAGCTATAAACTTATATGTGCCTTCATTTTTGACTATGAAATAAATCGATTTTGTTTAACACTTTCAGAGCTATGAACCTATATATGCGATTATTTTCGGTTATTAAATAAATTGTTCTGATCTTTCTACAATTACTATTCAAATTATATCAATTACAATCAATATTTATATTTTGCAACAATATTTCAGTCAGCCCAGCATGTGCTTCGTTGTGAAAAATGGACAGTGTGCGATTTGTAATTCGACTTTGTTTAATGTGTTCATGTGTTTTGTTTATATGTTCAATTTCGGCTATTAAATAAATTGTTTTAGCTGTTTTTGCAGTCACTATTCAAATTATTTCAATTACAATCAATATATTTTGCGATAAAATTTCAGTCAGTCTAGCTTCGTTGTAAGAAAATGGACAGCTCAGCGTGTGCTTTTGTAATAGAAAGTGGATATCCTACAGCAAACGCTTAGCGTCGCACAAATCAGAGCTCAAAGGGTTAATTTCCTGTGTGTTTCGAATTTTCTTAGTCGACTATGTCTATTCTACCCTGATAATCGGAATAATTGTAATACTTTGGTCTAGGGAACACAAATTTTTGTAAGCGTCGCAGTTGACGCGTGATGAAAGTATATTTCGAGTATTTTGAGTATATTGATTGTGATATCTGTAGTAACTATATATGTGTAGAGGTAGATATTTCTTGGTGGCTTTATTAATAAATAAATTACTAATACAAATCTATGGGAGATAAGGATTCGAATTATGCTTCTCTCTAAATTACAATTCTGTAACTAGCTCAACACTAACGACACTGATTAACTCCAACTCGATTCAACACTAGAACTAAACCAACACTAGGACAACTCTAAGACAAATCTAACCAGCACTAGTTCAACTCTATGATAACTCTAACCCGGCGAACTTATTCAAAGAATTTTAATTTTAAAAAGAGTTTGCAACGCGATATAAAATTGCGAAACGTGCCTTGGATAGTACTATAACGAATATATCATAGAAAAACAAGTAAAAAGTTCTGACAACCTGTAAATTTTCCGTTGTTCCATGATAATGAATACCAAGTGCTCCTTTATGTCCTTCGATATTTTAAAATGCCTAGAGATATTTCAAATAAGATTTATTAAAACAATGAAAGAAATATCAAGTTTGGTATGACATAGAAGAGCGGGCGATATTAATCGAAATCATTTGAATTTCATATCGCGGTTGCTCTGAAAGTATAATGTAAATCTATTTGGATCAATGCGCCGTTCGTTAAGGCGTCTCTAGATTACTATGAATCGCACGCCACTTTCAATGGGATTTACCCGGAACCACTGCCTTTTAATCGAATTCCAACGTGAAACTATTTCAGCCTGTTACGTATGTAACAGTTCTGTAATATTCAATTTTCTGGACGTTTCCTCTACCGACGGCAAAAATTAATTGAAGATACCAGCTAGAAAGGATATTGTAATTTACCACAGAAGAAAATTCCTTTTCGTACACCCTGTTGAGCCTCGAGCATATCAATTTCTTTCGTCTGCTATAAATTGGAAATTTAAATATCTATGAAACAACGTTGTTGCTCGAAAGACTTTCAGGTAGAAGTAATTATGCAATCCAATTGAAAAATATTTTTAATATTATTTTAGTATTATTTTTTGGTAATTATTATTCTGCACTTTTGTTATTAATTCTCTGACATACCTAGGTATAACACACTTAATAAATTATGAATATGAACACTGGAGAAATACTCGTATACTTCATCTAGTAATCCCTAGGATTCGCAAAGACACTATAAGACAACACCTTGATCGACCTATAAATTTATTTCTCTAAATGATCTAAATTTTCTGAGACAACGATGATTTTAAAGATCCCCAGAATCTCCTGTTGTTTCCGAAAAAGACCGAAAGAGAGAGAGGGCTGAATTTTGCCTTGGCAAACAATTAATTCAAAATCTAGCAACTGCCGCGAAACAAACGAAACAGTACTCTGCTGCAGCCTGATTCCCTACAGCCATATCATGAGCCTCTTCAACGAACCCACGTGCTCATTCGAGTGACTCAGAGTCAACAAACCAGCCAACCCTTTAGCCAGCCTTGCCACTCGACTCTCCATTTGATCCCCGATTCTCGTCCATCGTTTCTCACCAAAAGATGTTCCATGATGCACGCGCGGGGCAGCTTGAAAACGCGACAGAATCGTCAGGGAAGGCCAGAAGGGAGAAAGGGATGTAGAACAAAAGGGACGAAAGGGTAAAGAAGCCTCGCTTTCCGCGGCATGGGCGACGAGTGTCAAAGGTGAAACGCGAGAGAGTGGCCAAGACACAAGAAACGAAATGAATCGAAAGCCAGAGGAGAGAAGACGCGTGCAGACCTACCTCCACTTTGACGACCTCATAGCCGTAATGGGCAGTAGTGGGTATCGCAGCGAGGATGGGCCGACCCTTTGACTTGAATCTGGGCGCATTGTCGTTCACATCCTTCACCTTGACAACGACCCTGGCCTCATTAGGCGCCAGACCATTCAGCCTTTCACCGACAACCGGGTAAATCATCACAGGCATTCTGCGACCAATCCTTTCCCCTTCGACTCTCACCTTGGCCTCGTATCGATCGTTCACCTCTCTGTCCACGTCCGTCATCAGATACAACTCGCCCTTCGTCGGGTCGATCATGAAGGGTTCCGGAGCCTTCGTCCCATCCGCCACGATGCTGTACCTCACGTAGTCGCTCTGCTGACCATCCGCTAGGTCTAGCTGAGCGACCAACACTGGCACTCGAACGTTCTCCTCGACTTCCACCTCGTAGTAAGGGTGTCTAAACGTGGGAGTCTTCAGTACTTCGTTCTTCGCTTCGTCGTCATCGTCCACGTTCAACACAGTCACGATCACCACTGCTGTGGACGTCAAACGAACCGGAGATCCCAGGTCGCTAGCCGTGACCAGCAACCGGTGACTCCTCTTTGTCTCGTAATCCAGGTTACCAGTCGTCTTGATGACACCCTGAAGACTGTCTATATCGAAGTACTGCTTCTGAGGTACTCCCTGATGACTCAGGGCGAACAGGATCAATCCGTTTCCGTTTTCAACGAAGTCAGAGTCGTTCGCTCGTACCTTCATCACTTCGGTACCTATCGGGCTGTTCTCTAAGATCGAGGCGTGGTAGATCGGCACGAGGTCACCTTTCCCGTCCTTCTCGACTTCGTCGTAGTCGTAGAACATAGGTGGATTGTCGTTCACGTCCAACACGTTCACCTCTACCTCTACCGTGGAGTTCAAACGCGGGCTGCCATTGTCGCGAGCCATTACTGTTAGATGATGAGTGCCTACGCTTTCTCTGTCTAGAACCCCACTGACCCTGATTATACCTTCGTGAGGAGCAACCTCGAAGGTTCTCGACGCGTTTCCAGGATCTTCCAGGTTCTCGTTTCCGGAAACAGACTCGTAACTGACGTTCGCGTTCGCGCCGAAGTCAGGGTCGACAGCTCGGACCGTACCTAAAGTGTAGCCTGCATAGGTGCCTTCTGGGACGTCGAACGTGTACCAGGACTTGTCGAAGATAGGCGGGTGATCATTCACGTCTACCACGTGGATCCTGATGGTGATATTGTCAGAGAGGCCTCCGGAATCCTTGGCCAGTACGAGCAAGCGAATGTTTCTCTCGGCTGGCAGCCCTCTGGCGACAGATATCTCTGCTGACCTTGGGTCCAGGTGGAAGAATCTTCGACTGGTGGTGTCGAATCGTCGGGCCTTAGTGTCGTCGCCGGAAGCAGTCTCGTTCGCTAGACTGTACGTTATCGCAGCGTTCGCTCCCTCGTCCTTGTCCTCGGCGAGCAGACGTATTATCGGCGCGCCGATCGTCACGTTTTCCGGCACCAGAAGAAGAGGCGAACGACGGCTGCTGGGTGCCTGACTTCCGGCAGCTGCTTCGCCCATATCAACCACCTCGTTCCCTTCGAAAGATGCCTCGGTATCGGGCTCGTTCGACACGCGAACGCCCTGATCCGGTAACACTATCATTCGGATGAAACTCGGAGCATTGTCGTTCACGTCCGTTACTATTATTCTCAGATCTGCTTCCCCGGTTAGGCCACCTGAAAAAGCGTGAATAAGAAGGCAGTAAAGTCTCGTGGAATGACTTTCGCGTTCTTTCCAGGTCATTTGAATTTTAAGGAGTAGATACACCATGATAACAAGAGCAAGTGAGTTTCAAGAATTTTTATTTTTATTCGTGTCTGAGTAGAGGTTTTGTGCTTGAAAAGAAAGATTGAAAGAATTAGGTATTAAAATGAAAATTATTTTCTGATAAATACAGAATTTTTGGGAGCCTATAGTATTCAACTGAGAGTCTATGAGATTGGAATTTTTGTAAAATTCCCTCATGTTTCATCTAATTAAGAGTTACTCTTAAAATAATTGTTTGACTTGAGTGACTCTAGTTTAGGCAGGTTTGCAATTAACATATTGATATTTTATATAGAATTAATTGTCTCTAACCCAAACAGTTGTCATAACTCTCCTTGATTATATTTTATATTTGAATTATTAATTTTGTAAATTCACTGCAAAAGGAACAGACTACATAATTTTACTTTATCGCAGAGCAGAGAAATTTTACATATTAGAAGTATGTTTAGATGTTTCGTTTGTATCGATCTGGTTTCAGATATCAGAAATAAAAGGAAACTCACCGCTGTCTTTAGCAACGATCGTGAAACTATAGTTTGCCTTCGCTTCTCTGTCCAGTGTGCGGTCATCGATTCCATCAAAGTACAGTAAACCCGTCGTTGGATGGATTCTAAATAGCTCGCTTCCAACCCCGTGAATACTGAAGACGAAGTTCTGATTGATACCCTCGTCTTTGTCAGTGGCGGCGATGGGAATCGATAAGTTCACTTTCGTTCCGGCTGGACTGTTCTCTAGGATTCGACCCTCGTACACTGGCATAGTGAATACTGGTGCTTGATCGTTTTCGTCAAGAACTATCACGCTGACCTGAAATAAATTCGAGATTTTTGAGATTTATAAAAAATCGAGGAATAATAAATTTCCTGAGAAATATTAAATTTATTAATATTACTCCTATTTTAATATTTTCATTAATATTACTAACATTATACTTTCAGTGATATTGTTACTAAGGATATTAAATATAACAATAATAATTATATTAATGATATCATTATGATTAATAATAGAATATTAATATCATTTATTAATGATAACAAAAAAATTATGGTATTTGGTTAACTGTTGAATAATTTGGAAACAGAACTTTATATTTTATAGATCGTTTGAAATCATTCGGTGTCTAATTTAACACGCTGTCAAATCGAAATTTAACTCAATTTTCTGAATTCTTACTAAGAATCCAGAATCGCGAACGCTTTGCATAGGAGGAAACGTTACGAACGTTATCCTTGAGATTTAATTTACGTGTCAAAAACAGGCAGCAGTGGCGGAAGAATTAACAATCTGAATTAAAATATCCGCATAACGTCGGGCTGGCTGTATAAATTTTAATGGCCGTATTAATACGAAAGGCATCGCCTAAATAAAGCACTTAAGTTTTATTATTTTATTTGTCTCTCTGTTACGTTAAATATTTCAAAGACACTCGACGATGTTGAAACGAGAGCCGAATTTATATCCGCGACAAAGGATCCTTGAACCGAGCGCAGAAACGCGACCTTCGCTCGAATTTTTAAATTAAAAATTTTTCAACATCATCCCCGGATCCTTGGAACTTCTATTAACTTCCACGACCGAATATTCCAAAAGTTGAATCCGCAAACATATTGTGGTTCGAGGAGGACATTCTGAACACCTGCCGGCTGCTAGACAACAATCGATAAATTTATAGATATTGGACGAAACGAGAATGAAATTTTCCTGGATTTTTGAATTTTTTAAATCTAATGTAATTCTTTTCCCGTCTCGTATTCGTGTCGTAAATTTCTTTCTTTCTGTTTCGTGCTTATTTCGTTTATTTTATGCTAATACCAAGGAATATTGGATAGATATATACTAAAGAAACCGAATTCTTAGGAAAAATGAAAATGTACATAAAATTACTTTACCTCACCGAAATACTATCGAAGTCTTCTACCCCATAAAGACACTTTATTTCGACGACACTCTACCCGAACCAATCCAACGACCAAAACACTTCCCACCTCATCCCCGATCCTCAGGAAATCTCTCCAACTGCCATTTACCTCCACCACGCGTTCCACTCGCAATCATGTTCCTCCTCGACAACCGCCTACTGAACTTCGAACGTAAATCAACACTCGCAAACCCATCTGCGGGACTTTCTAGATCCAGATCCCAGACATACAAAACATCAACGAGTCTTTCTAGACTCAGACACGCATAGAATCATCGACGGGTGTTTTTAGACTCAGGTACCAGACACACGGAGCCATTAGTGGGTTTTTCTAGACCCAGACATATAAATCCACCAAGAGGTTTTTATATTCCCAAACTTTCCTATTTAATAATTGGGTCAGGTTAATACGATTACTGTCTCTTAATTCCTCGATAATTAAGCTTCATAGTCTGATATCCTGAAGTACTGTCACACTCTTTAACATATCGAACATTTTTTTTTTTTAAATTACATAACACTTTCATTCAACATAATTTTCTTTCAAGTATAATATTAGGTTATCCTATAAGTTCGTTTCGCGGCAACATTTACATTTTATAAATTGCATCGATGGGATAACACCTTTGCCAACAAAATAGGAAGAAGTCGTTGAACACAAGGGCGATTACACTTTTTCTTAATATTTAAAGGCTTATTCGATATATAATTGTAAATATAAGAGTAAAAAATCGAGACGAACTTATGGAATGACCTAATATGTACGTCCAACCTAATTTAGTTCTATGAAGAGTCAATGCTGAAAATATTTCACCAAAAATTGCTCCTCTCTGTATCTGAAGATACCCATCAATGGCCTTCCCCATAATTTTATGATACTCAAATGACTCAACGATTATTAATACCAAGTTTACCATATTCTGAATAAGATCGATCAAAAATTCCCGTACTATAATAATAATGCAATGACTCAACGATTGTTAATACCAAATTTATTATATCAAAAATAAAGTCGATCAAAAATTTTCGTACTATAAGAATACTCAGATGACTCAACGATTGTTAATACTAAGTTTACCGCATCTCAAATAAGGACGATCAAAAATTCCTCTATTATAACAATACTCCAATGACTCGACGATTGTTAATACCAAGTTTACCATACCCCAAATAAGATCGATCAAAAATTCCCGTACTCTAAGAATACTGCGATGACTCAGTGATTGTTAATACCAAGTTTACCATATTCTGAATAAGATCGATCATAAATTCCCGTACTATAAGAATACTCAGATGACTCAACGATAATTAATACCGAGTTTACCATATCCCGAATAAGTTCGATAAAATATTCCGCATTCAACGTCATCTCCTTAACACTAGGTTTACAAGACCCGTCAATTTCACGGATAAGTTGCTCCAATTATACAGTATTAATTGATTTAATCACCTTATATTAAGTTTGTTAATATTGTAATTGTTTGTGAATTAAACTCATGGTCTTTTTTTTTTCAGCAAATACGTGGTTTTCTTTACCCCTAAATCTGACGGATCTCTATAAAGATAAGTGTACAAAAAACGACCGAAAACCTAGTGTTAATTACTCATCTCCTCAGCTTTTCATCCAATACACATTCGTACAGTCGATCTTCGAACAACTCTGATTCTTCCATTTTCTTTCAAAGGTTCTTCTTCATTCATCAGAATCACTCGACTGCGGTAGGTCCAATTACCAAGAAGAAGCTTACCTGGAACACACCGACGCTGCGCGGACTCTCCGCGCTGACGATGATGCTGTAGTTTTGTCTGGTCTCGCGATCGAGACCGTGCGGCGCGTAAAGGGCGCCATCTTCGGTGATCGAGATGTCGGGTACATCCTGCTGATTGACGATAAAGAACCGGGTGCCCGCGGCAGCCGCGCCGGTGCCATTTTGCGGAAGCACTTGGCCGATGTAAGCGCCAGCTACATTCTCCCTTGCGTGGAACACCAGAGGCGCTGTGGTTGTGCCCCTGCAATCAACGGACGTCGACTCTTATAACGGAGAGTTGGAGTGAGCTCGGAAAAGTTGCACGTTCTTTGACCTTTCTTTACGACGCGTGAAGGTTTGGGCGAGAGAAGAAAAGATCGAGACATCGATCGACGACTATCGAACGCTTTTCTGCAGAATTCGCGACTCTGTTGTTGAATCGATTCGATTTTTGAATCGTTCGAGCGAATCGTATTGTTCGAGGGGGTGAGATTTCGAGATTTCTTTGTTTCTTTTTCTTCGTGAAAGATAGAGAGAGAGGAGAAAGATCGAACTTCGATAAAGGGGTGATGATCGAATACTTTTGTGATTTCGTTGTTGGTGGGAATGAGATTTTGAGATTCCTTTGTTTTTCGTGAAAGATAGAGGGAAAGGAGAAAGATCAAATATCGATCGAGAGATAATCATCGAACGCTTTTGTGACTCTTTGTGATTTTTAGATTTTTTTGTTACTGCTGAAGGTTGAAGCGAAAGGAGAAAAATCGAAAGCTCGATCGAGAGGTAACTATCGTACGCCTTTCTGCAAAATTTGTGATTTTATTGTTGAAGGGGACTAGATTTTGAGGATTTATAGAATTATTGGTTTTTCTTTAAGGTTGGAGAGAGAAGAGAAAGATCAAAACATCGATCGAGAAGTAACTATTGAACGCCTTTCTGCAAAATTTGTGATTCCATCGTTGAAGGGGTGAAATTTTTTAATTTTGTAGTTTCTCTTGAATGTTGGAGTAAGAGAAGAAAAATCGAAACATTGATCGAAGGGTGACTATCGAACATCATTCTGTAGAATTCTTGATTTCGTTGTTGGAGGGGGTGATATTTATTTTTGCGATTTTTGAGTCGTTGAAGCGACTCCACTATTGGTGGGGGTGAGATTTTTAAATTTTCTTGTTACTGTTGAAAGTTGAAACGAAAGGAGAAAGATCGAAAGTTCGATTGAAGGGTGACTATCGAACGCCTTTCTGTGGAATTCGCGATTCCGTTGCCGTAGAGGGTGAGATTTATTTTTGCGATATTCGAGTCGTTGAAGGGGAGAGATAGTGTAAAGGGGGTGTAGATTCTTTGGGAAGATTTTAGGTTTGTTCTGCTTAGGGAAGGATAAGGGTGTTTGATATGGGTGGAAGCGTTGTATTTTATGTATATAGGGTATAATGTATAATGTATGATGGTATATAATTTGCAAAATTGAATTGCGCTGCTTCAGTTGTAGGAGTTCATTTGAAATTCGTAGAAATTTACATTGCAATTAAGAACTTTGCATAAAATTGGGAGAAATTACATTACCGAACTTAATTTGAAATTTGAAAATTTCATTGCAGAGCTATACCTCAAATTTGCAAAAATTCTGCTGTAGAAATTTACTCGAAATTTCTAGAAGCTTCCCTGTACATTTTCAATCACGAACCTGTACTCAAAATAGATAAAAATATAATCCCAAAATTCAGCTTAAATTTTAGACAAATATTCCTACACAATTCTAACTCTATTTACTTACATGGTAAAAATATACCAATCACTTTCGTTATTACTACCACTAATTTATCGCACTTCCATCGAAAAATTCCAGAAATTTTAAAACGGATAAACCTAAACTCGAGATAAATTATGTCACCCCATAAGTTCGTTTCGCGGCGCTATTTACATTTTTCGTCGCATTTTACAAACTACATCGACGAATAACGTGTTTGCCAGTGACAAATTTGTAATCGTTAATTTGAAGTTAAGCGAGTGTTGCTGAGTTAGTGTTGGTTTTGTTCTATTGTTAGTTAGAGTTTCCTTAGAGTTCAGGTAGCGTTGGTACGGTGTTGAACTAGTGTTGTTAGTGATATTGACTTATAGTTGGATAGAGTCGAGTATCGCATTTCGAAATAAATAAAGAACCTAAATTCTCACTTACTTCGTAAAGATACCCCTATCGTCATCGGGGTGCACCACGTGGATGGACACATTGGTGATCAGCATCAGTTCCCTTTCATCAGTAACGATGGCTTCGAAGTCGTAGGTCGACCTGTCGTATTTCTCGATCTCATCGACCACCGTGATCGTTCCAGATCGTTCCTCCACAGCGAACGGGACTGAAATGCCATGAATATATGCAACATGTGCCACGTATCATGGCAACCTCGCCCCGATGGAGAGATTAGAGCTGTGTACCCGCGTTAGGCAAAGATTATTGGGTCGTTAGACGTCCACGTGGTTAAACGTAATGGACTTCTACTCTTCGCATCGCGAATTTTATATCGCTTCTGGCTACTCTGAAGGAAAGTTTGCAAACGCTTCGGGGATATTGGAAAAATTTTGGCGTATCGATTCCAGTCTGGATATCGAGTACTGGGCGATGTCGGATGAAAAATGGCAGACTTAATGGATGTACACTCGTGGTTAATAATGTATGATTTATGACATTTTTATTGGAAGTGTATGATTATACCGATACGACGTTGAGTGATGAATATCACGGTTTTTTCAAATTTTCTATATTTCCCGATACTGACAATGCGATTTATAGTTTTATTACAGAGTCTATTCGTATCTCGCGCACATTCTTATAATTTAAATCCACCACTTTATAATATCGTGTCGTGGAACACCATATTTGTTAGTGTCAGTGTTTAACAGTGTTAATTTAGAGTTGAGCAAGTGTTGGTTTAGTCCTAGTGTTAATTAGAATTTTCTTTGAGTCGAGCTAGACAGCTAACGTTGGTATAGAGTTGAACTAGTCTTGTTAGTGATATTAATTTAGTTAGAGTTGGTTAGAGTCGAGTATCGAGTTTCGAGTTGTACTTGAAATAAACGAAGTGTAATTCAGACTCTTATCGTCTCCGACATATTTGTATTATTAATTTATTTTAATTAAACCGGCATCCAATACCTCTGTCCACGATATAGTACCCAAAGCGACATCCACTAGAATTGCTATAGCTACGTGTATTATCTAAGAGGCTAATTATCGTCAGATACGTACCACCCATCTCGTAGCTATGCAGAAGATCGTAGATGAGGTCATTGGTCTTCACGGCGTCGTTCAAGCGGATCTGGCCGACGCTGGTTCCAACTGCCACATTGGCACCGACCCAAAATTCGTAAGGAGCTCCAACGAAGTCCGGCTCTAGCGATTCCGGCCCTGCGAAAGAAGCGTGCAAGAGGGATCGCTATAAATCTTTTTCCTTCCTCCTTCGCAGCGGAACGATCGAATAAACGGGTGTTTGCGTGCTCGAGGAATCAACGAGGATCGTTTCGGCCGCGATAAAATTCTCCTACCACCCCGGGGACCTAGCGAACCGTGCGAAGATATCTCAGGATTTTCTTTGTCGCGCGATAAAATTCCGGCCCACGGCGATGTATGGAAAATATCCGCGCGACATTCGGCGAGTATCTCCGTGACGCAGCGCGTCGAATCCATGCGAAACTCGTTTCCCCGAATGTTTCCCAGATTCCCGTGACTGGGGTACAAAGGAGCAGGCGGTGCGCGGAATAACGAAGCGGATGGATTCCGATCGGAAGGTAATTCGACAGGAACGATTCGGAATCGCGTCCTCTGACAATCTCCGAATTTTTTCACTTACCGATCTCTCGCGCAATATCCGTAAAAAGTAACTCGAAGCTTGGTAAATCCTAGGTGTCAATGCTAGAACGTCAAAATGACTCGTTTCGGATATTTTATTAAAATATGGTCACGATTACGTATGCTGTTATATCTTCGGTATATCGTATTAATTATTACTAATTACATGTACTGCATTTAGGTATACGTTACGGACCAGTAGTTTTAGCGTTAAATCCTGACACTTACTATGATAGGATGACAGAAGTCTTTAGCTTGAAACATCTTGTAAGATGAGGTTAAACAGGGTTAGAAATCCGTTGCTTGTCTTTCAAGGAATTCGAATAATTTTTGCGTATATATATGTGAGAATGTGAAGGACTATCTTTTAGTTAGTAGCAAAAGTTAGAAAGATCCCGAGGTGGACTAAGATTATGGTCGCTTAACGGTCGAAGCTTGTGGAAATCTGGGATGCATTCTGGGTATGTCTTGATCGCTCGATCAACCGTTAAGGACGAGGTATCATCAACTTAGGTACTACACCTATATATTTAATAAGCGTGATGTTAATAAGGCTTCAACGACATGGCTCGTGATGTAAGCGTAGTTATCTTGTCAATCTAAGAGTTTAAGGCTGCAATTAAGCATTAGGAGATTGCAGATCAGGATTTTCAGGTTTCCTACGTTTAGAATGCAAGAGAATCAAGAAGATAGCCCTCAAACCAGTCTTCAAACAATGAGGTATACATTCTGAGTGTCTGAAGTACCTGAAGAAAGCCTGTGATGAAAGGAGACAGAATAAAAAATTTAAATAGAAGAAAAGAAATAAAAAAT
>NIJG01000042.1:162305-175312 GCA_002201625.1 Euglossa dilemma | reverse complement strand
TTATACTTAAGCATGTGTAATAAGTAGTAATAATATTGGTATGTAATAAATATCAATAATAATATGTATATATCAAATGACAAACGACCTCAAAAAAATTTTACCAAAATTCTAATAATTTCAACAAACTTCAAGAAAGTGTATACATTCGTTTTAACTGAACCTAAACGTGCACCAATCGCGCAAGATAATTTTATATACGTAATAATCCACTGAAATACATAATATATATCGCGATCAACACGAACAGAAAATCAATTACATAAAAAAAACGTAAAAAAATTTGGAACACTGCGCGCAAGCAATCGACAAATCGATCTAATTTCAACTTTTTCCTATACCAACTCCAGTTTTGCGGTATTATCAAACAGCGTTACGAAACACCAAACACCCTACGTGTCTTATCATATGTGGCACGCTCGCAATTAAGTGGCACGCGTTTCTTTCTATTGGCGCTTGCATTTCCAATGAAAATGTCGACGCCGGTCGAGCACGAGCGAAAACGAGTCGGCGGCACTTTTTCTCGCCGGGAAAAATGTCTCTGCAAGTGACTGGCGTGATATTTCAACTCCTAATCGGCCGATTCACTTCAAACTTCGACCAAATCTCCAATAAATCTGCATGTGTACACCTTCACATATGCCACTTTTATTCTAGGTATATCATTCTATCGAAGAATCTACGAATTTTAGAATCTCCTTCGGTTTTCACATCTCATTTCTAAACTCGACGAATAAAAATATCGCGTAAGAATCTGGATCTTCGGCAATTTTTTGAAATCGAATTTTTCATAACTTGTTCGGTTTCTCGGTGTAAATATGGCACTGCGAATTATCCGATAATGATTTTTCGCGCCATGCGAGGCTGAGTCGAGCGTTCCGCGTGGATCGAGATAGTTCAACGCACCGTAACGCTAGGTAACGTAACCAATTTCTTTTTGTCTTTCAGGAAGCGTTCGAAAGGTCGTCGGTTATCCGCGTGGAGACTTACCCATCGACATGCCAGGCCTATCTTACATCGAGAACCCTGTTCGCTCGTCCACTAGGATCGGGAAGATCGAGTACCGCCCTCGCCATTTTTGTCACGCGGATACAAACGACTCGCTGACTATCATTAGCTTTCTCTGTAATCGACAGATTTCAAACATTGTCGGGATTTAATTCGAATTTTCATTCCTTTTCTTTCGCTTTTTTTTTTTTTTCTTTCTTTTTGTAGTTGGAATAAAGAGAATGGGAGGAAATTATACTTTAGTGCAGTAAGGGATAGAAATAAGTAACGTTGATGTGATTAAGGAAGAATTAACTATCGAAATGTAATTTTGAATAAATTTCGGATGTAGGTGAAAGATTAGGTGTTAGATAATGACACAAACATTATGTAAGTCGTTGTATCGGTTAATTAAATAGAAAATTAAATGTTATGCTAAATTTACGCATGATATTACGCGTCTAAAACTGGTTTCTCGATTGACTTACTTTAGGTACTTACTTTAGGATTCACGAATTAGAATATAGTATAATTTATCCAAGAAATGTCACGAATCAAATATTGCGATAGTTTGTGAATTATTCTTAATTTGATAATCATGTACAAACAATTATGTTGATTATGTTTCTCTTCTGTATCTCTGCCTTTTGGTTTCTAAACGAGATTCTGTCCCACTTTTTCCCTCCTGAACCCTTCTTTTTTGAAGTAAATGAGCTATATAAATTGCTAAGATTTGTTAAAAACAAGAATTATTATTTATGTTAAGATAGATATGGGATATCACTTTGGTTAATATAATTGTCAGCCACTATTCGCTTTTTTAACTTCAAAAAGTTGTTTCAAATATTTATAAATTAAAAACTATTGTCTCGAGGAAGTAAATATGTTTCTTTACATACTGTTATTGCAAATTATACGAAGCACACATTAGCAATAAATTATTACAAAAGTTTGTCGAACATTTGAAAAATCGGTTAAATTCGTGAATTTCCGTTTGACCACTGTACCCTCGGTTCACGTAGGTCGCCGAGTAGAAACCGGCTTGATGTGCCGTGGACGCATCATGCACGCGGAGATTCATATTTCAAGTAAGACCCGTTGAATCCAGTTCGCTGGCAAACCGACTAATTAGCCCGCTGCAAACTGGACGTAAAACATTGTTTCCGACTGCGAAAGGGAAAAGATCCGAGGGACGATACCGGGCCAAGCTGGAGGAAGTTCGCGTCCCACTGTGCCAGATGCTATCTCAATTTATTCAGGGCCGCGATCATCGCCTCGATCTGGCCATCGTACGGCACATTGTCCGATGTTTTTCGTCGTTTTTCAGACCTGAGAATCAGGGATTCGAACGCTACGGTTCCATCAGGTGTTGCGGTTTGCTCGTTGCAACGGAGTTACGTAGCAGTGGGTCGATGGAAGAAGCAGAAACTCATTTTTCAGTGATCAATAGATCTGCTGCAGCTCTAGACAGAGAATTACTGTTAGAGACACGCGGTGAGTCCGCTCTGTTATCCTTCGGAGATGTCAATTAACTTAAGAGAACCTGTATACTCTGAAACGCTACTTTCGAGAGAAATTGCTTATAAATTGACACTCGTATATATTTCTGAACGACTTAGGCTATTTGGAACACGATTATATGACTTGGATTATACTAGACACGTCAATCTCATTGGTAGGTTCTTATGAGCTTAGTAGTGGTGATGTCTATGGTCACTGTTTTCTAAGACAAGGAATTTTCTGTGGAACGTTTCTTACAAGTATGAGGAATCTGTAGAAACTTTTCTTATATCTGAAAATGTAACCCAATTTGAAAGACTACTTATAATGTCATTAGATCATCTAATAATCCATTAAATTGGGCAACACGCTGGAAAAATATTTGAGAATTACTCAGATATTTTAAGAATTTTTCTGATAAATGAGAAATTAGTTTAGTTACAGATTCTGTTTTAGCACAAGTACCAAACTGAATTGATTTATTTAGGATCCATAGTGGTCTCATTGGGATTTGTTAAAACTCAAAACTATAAAACTGAATTGTGCGCTTAGGAACTATTGATTTCTTTCTTCTATATCAGGCTTCTTATACCAAATACGAGTAAACAATTACTATTATTATTGCATTTTATTTAAAATTATTTTGACCCTGTAAGAAGCTTAATTAGATTTCTATGCCGATAAAATTTTAATTCATGAAACAAACTGCTTAAATAAATTCGTATATATAAAATGACTTTATGATCAGTATGAAATCAAAAAAGTATAATTATTATACCTAAATAGGCCACTTAGTTTACAAAATGAAGACTCTCTTTCCCTGAGTTTGCGTTATAGACAAAGTCCTGTTGTGTGTAGGATATTGCCCCTGGTTTCAGTTAATGAGAGTAATTTACTTAGCAATATACTTAATAATTAGTTTAATTGGTAATTCAGTAACAGTATACCTTGCAACGTATACTCAAAAGCACATTCTTGCAATGTAAACTCGAGAGGTTGCGAGATATAATAATTAGGTACTTTGATCAGGTTTTTATTACTTCGTATCGTTACTCTAATCGCTTGTTCTATAGAAAGCATATCGTGCTGTACTTTTTCCTTCGAAACATTTTTATATTATTTGAATACCCGTTACCAACTGATTTATAATATTACGAAAGGTTTATATGGAGGGTAGTAAAAACTACAGCAAAGAATGATAGTACTTTCAATAAATATTCCCTAATATTCTCTCCATCGGGAAAATTTCATATTTCTTTCTCGTCTTTCTCAGAACCTTATGTATCTATCGTAATATATTTCTTATCACAGCTAGTCAAGACCCTAGCTTATTACACTGGCTTCATTACCTAAGACCATATGACGTCTTTCAAACTTGTTCCTACGTTTTTCACGCTCGGAGAATAATTTCCGTTTAATATTCTGAGTTTTAAATTTGTAACATTTCCATCAAGTTTTTAGAACACGTTCGAAAGTAAGAGAATAAGCGAAACTTACTTATACAATTAATTTATGGAACAAGGATTATATACGCTTGAAAATTGTATGTTTCAAATCGTTATATAAGTTCCAAATTTGTAACCTGTCTAATCAAGTTTTTAGTTAATACAATATGTAAAGTGCATATTCGAAAGTAACTACACGAGTCAAGTGTACTTATGCAATTGATCTATGGAAGAAGAAAGTCCACTCTTAATGTCTGTCAAAAGATCACGAAGCTCTCAAATGTATTTCATTATTTCGAATCTTCTCGATAAATAATTCAATTAATTATCCGCTTGAACATAAACAATTGTAATCACGATGAAAATAAATAATAAAATAAAGCAACAGTGCATTACACAAATTGCTACAGGTATACTCTCACCCAGTGTTAAATGCCACTTTGTTTCACATGTACTTGTATACATGTGTATGTTTTAACCCCAGAATTCTTAACTCAAATATATTCTGAAATCCCAACATACTTAAATCATAATCTGATAAAACATTAAGAAGTTCTTCGTTGCTATATGTAAAAAATACAATGCTATATAAATTACTAACATTTCGCTATACATAGAGGTATTCTTGCAAAGATGTAAATAATTAGACTCGGTGACAGCAAATGACCAAATGCTTTTGGATGAAAACTCTCCATTAACACTAAACCTTACAAAATTTATTTTAAAATTGCTAATGCATTTATTGTTATTTCTTTTGCCCATTTGACTTTTCGTAAATTCTTATATCATCTGATTATTCAATTTATCGCCTATCGTTTTTCTCGTAGCTTATGCTGTATAGCGAAAAATTCATTTTTCATGGTAGGAATAGGTAGGTGCAAAAGACCGGTAAGTTGAGTGTTCAGAGCCGAAAAAATGGTCAAGGTACCATTCGCGTCTCTCTGGAAGGCCACGAAGTCAAGAGTGACTGGGAACGAAAATCACCTTCGTTATCTCCGTCACGGATAAATGGTCCAACTTCATTTATTACCACTCGCCTGTCTCTCTCCAGGCAAAGGTCCGCTGTTCAGCGGTGTTTCTAAACCCTCGCAGGTGTTCCCCGAGAGTACACGTACTGCGAGGTACTTTCACCCGATCGCATGCACGATTCGAAGCCAATATTCGCAGCCGGACACGCATCGCATAATGCATGGCCGGCCTGATCGACTCTTTTCAAGTTTTTCCAGTCACGGTTATCGATGGTACGTCAGAACCGTCTTGTAACGACAGCTAACTCTAGTCGCGCCGTTATTGCGTTCTCGTGAGAACGAGTCGGCTGAGAATTCGAACAAATTCGATCCGAGTCCTTCCCGCGGATAATTCCGTTAGGCGATGGTGCCTTCTTCGCGAGGAGATATTCCAGGAAAAGACATTGTTCTAGACGGTGTAAACTTCGTCGCGAGGATCGCGTATCTGATCTGCGAGAACTGCTAGTCATTCCTGCCGTGTCGGTTAAGTTCTCATTGGCTGTCGCGAGGTTATTTGGCAGGTGCTCGAGTGTACATGTTTGTAGATGGTAAGCAGCCTGGAGATCGAGCTAGTGTCTCGAGCAGAGAAGCGTTGAAAAGTAGACATATTGTCAATGGGAGGTACAGGCGTGGAGTGGAGAAGACGAGGATGACTTTTGGTGGAAGGATTGCAGGCATTTATTACATCGCGGCATTTACCCCAGAAGCGTCGAATGCATGCCTCAACGATTTGGTCATTCTTTGCCAGAGAAGGCTACTTTCTATGGGATAGCCTTTGCCTTTCGTGCATCGTGACTACAGAAATCTTCAGAAGATTTCGACGTAGTTGAAATCGTAATCTAACTTACTCCTGTGTTTCATCCTTTTATTAATCGAGATGATTCTAATCGTCCAACGTCGAAAAGTAGCAATATACTCTATGTATATGTAGTGTAATTTGGGGTATCGATGCAGGTGGTGATTTATTTAATTATAGAAATGAGCGAGTTCAAGATACGGATTATCTCTCGACTAACGACTCTAACAACTCAACTCTCAACTAAAACTATCAACTAAAGACTCTCAACTGGGAACTATACTAAGAACTAACTTCAATTTATTACTCATCATGCACACGCTTTTCCTTAGCATAATCAAATGTGGTTTGAAGCATGGCCCAGGGTTTTTCAACTGACCTGGGCCATCGTAAGGCCATGTGGAAGAATGCTACAATGCTACATATACGTAGAGACGAAGTCAGTGCGACCTTGAAAGATTGTTAAATATATCTGGGATTTAGGACGTATGGAAGTGATAGGAATTTTATAGGCGGTCTGTTTATGATTGAAAGCGTTTATGTGGAAAATACGTGATTCAGAGAGAGACAGGAAAAGAGAGAGACTGAGGGTGAAAGAAGACAAAGCGTAAGGTTTAAATAAGAATCAAGGACGAATGCATGGCAGTTTATAGTTGACGTTTTACAGTTTGACAGTTGAGAGCTGGAGTTAGAGAAAATCTTTTCGAATTAACCCTTTGTGGACGAGAAACGAAGCTAACGATACATTCGGTGTATACTAAACGATTAAAAATAACAAATAGAGGGAAATTCTGTGAATTAAAAAATATGCGTGACATTGATGACAAAGCTAAAATTATTTTTCGTTATATTCCATGCAGCTTTCATTCTGAAAAATTAAGAAAACTTCCATGTATCTTTTGGCATTCGTTCCCAAAGGGTTAAATAACATATCTAATTCTATCAGTGTTAATTCACTATTATAACCATAGATACATCATGACGATAGTCATTAAATATTCCGACTACAAATGTTCAACATTGAATATTTTATATTTTTATATTATGGATACATTGGTCGTCGAAATTTGAGTGTTCTCGATACACCAAAAATGACTACAATCATCCAAAATTCGTTAGGTTACGAAGATGACTATAGTTCGGAATTCGTTAAAGGCGACTATAACCGCACAATGTTGGCCATTCTCTGCATGCCGAAGATAATTACAGTCAGGTACAGTCGATTTATAACGTCGAGCGTAATTAGGTTCGTTAGCGAGGCAATAGTCGCTCGATATCGGTGCAGATGATGGAAGTTCGTTTCGCAGGAAGTGTGAAATCAGTCTCGAGGATTCTAAATACAGAGAGAGAGAGGAAGGACTCGTGTTGTTCGAAAGAAATTCCCTCGCGATTCCTACTGTTTCATCACCCCTTTTCTTCCACCCTTCCTGTCCTCTGCTTTCCCTTCCATTCGCTCTTGTATTTTCCTTTCTCATTCTTCTCCTTTCCTCCATCTCTCCGTCTCTCCTTCCCGGTTAGTTAGGTTTTTCTTTCTCCCCCTCTCCTCTCGTCGCTGGCGATGTCTGCCTTTGTTTTTCAGACGATTCCGGGAGAATTACTTTTCAGAGGCGGCCAGAAGGAACGTCGGCGACGAGTCCTCAACGAGACGCGTTGTACGCCGGATATGACAATGAGTGCACGCCGTGTTTCTACGCTTCTGTATACGTTCTCTGTTGATACAGGACGTTTCAAATGTACAGACGCGTGTTTGCACAGATTTATGAAGGGAGAGATATGACACGGTCGCTTGAAACTACGTTTAAAACCGTGGAACCGTGTTTTGGTTTGTACTGGGTTGTACAGGACGTTTCAAAAGAATTTGTGTTTGGATTGCAGATGGAAAGGTACGGAAATATAATAGCGAATACACCCGTTTGTCGACAATTTAGAATTACTTTTTAATGTATCTGTGATAGCTTTTATAGGACGTTTCAAGAATTTGGACGTGTATTCGAATATTTAAATGTTATTTGTTTAATTTGGTGTCGTGTTTTAATTTCTATTAATATGAACAAAATATTTTTGAGTATTTCGTACATTTGGGTAGATATGCATAATTTTTCATTCGCACTCGTGAGTTTGAAATACTCAAAGTGTTAGAACCGTGTCTCGGTGCCTATTAATTTGTGTATGGTGTTCCAAAAATTTAATATGTTTAGATACTCTTAGAAACAAGAGTTTAACAGAGCGTTGTTTTAAAGTTTGAAATACGTTTCAATCTGTATTATATTTTTTTTACAGTTTCAAAGTTTTGAATTCGTTTCAATCTATATTATATTTGTTTTTACAGGACTTTTCAAATGTTCAGACATATGCTGGGATATGATAAAAAAAGGAGTGAAATTTTTAGATCTTGTACTTATGATGCTTGATTCAAAGTTTTAAATGGAAATTTTATTACTAATATCGTCGATATGCTACGCTCCAGCAGTAAAAATGTTTAAATATAAATTAAAAAATTCTGAAGGTAAATAGGAAATTAAGTAGTAGAGAGTAGAGATCAATGAAAGCGCAAATATCATCTTAATCTGAAAATTTTTATTTGGATTATACTCTAATAGTGGCAGAAAGAAGAAAAGATTATAATTTTCAATTAATTTTAGAAATGATAATTATATGATTTTCTATAGCTATATTTCAATAAAATAAACATGCTCTAGTTCCTAATAGGAACGAACTTTAAGTTGTAACTGAGTTAAATCTTTGAAATGTCAGTTTTACATAAAATATTACTTTCTGTCTGAGAAATGATTTACCACTATTCAATTAGAATTCTAACTTTCTAATTCAACAGTTTTTCATCCTCAAATGTATTAAACGTTACGAAATAAAATAAAATTCAAAAAGTAAAACGATATTGATTGAAACATCGAATGCGTTAAGAAACTATCTTTGAACAAACTAAAATATCTAACAATTTCACATCATTTGCATCAAAATTCAATTTTCATCATTCATTTGCATCAATTCAAGATCATTTGTCAGATATCAATTAAATTTCTCCTAACGTAAAAAGATAAAATCCAAAAACCAATTTAATGACCAAATGTATTCTTTTTAAACACTCTAAAGTAACCAATATGTGAAAACTAGCGAATCAAAATTATAATCCAAGAATATCTTTCAGATACAAATAAGTTCCTCTTAACCTCAAACAATGAAGTAAGTCATTGTTTCAATCAAAAGATACACCAAAATACAAAAACAAATTATATTCCTAAGCATAATCCCTTTAAATACCCCGAAACAACAAAATGTAACAAAATTAAACAACCAATTATATTTCTAAGAATATTCCAAACTAAATCCTTGATATGTTCTTTCACGAATAATATCTCGCATTCATAATACAAAAATTAAGCATAAACTTAAAATTATTCCAATTACATTATAATTAAATTTAAAACACATACAATTTAATATTTCAATTATTATTATTTATTAAATTTAATATCCCAGAAGAATAAAACCGTGGAAACCAGCGTATGAAAATAAAACTCGAATACCACCTCTCAGATATCAATTAAATTCCTCCTAACCCGAAAAGATAAAACAAACTGCGAAAAGCAATTCAATCGCGGGGAGATATTCTCTTTAACGGTGTAAAACGAGGGAAACGTGAAAAGCTGTGTATCAAAATTAGAATCCAAACCCGTCTCACAGGCACCAATTAAGTTCCTCATAACCGGCAGCAGATTGTTCCTTCCCCGTGCCAACATCGAAACACTTCAACTACAGCGCCGACAGTTCTGAAACGGCCGGTACACATAACGAAACGATTACATAACGAAACGACTCGACTGCGCGCTACCCGGCCGCGGCTGCTGCATGTGTTGTGTAGCATTTACACAAGTAAGCTCGTTCCCCAAAGCTTCGACGGAAGTGGGACAAGGTCGGCCGGCTTTTTGCACGTTTCCGCGCTTCCATCGCTTCGACGTCGCGGACACCAGCGTATCGCTGGACATGCCTATACATCACCGACCATAGGTCCGAGACACTCTTCGTCGTTAATGTTTTAAGGCGGCGCTGTCCGTGCTAAGCTCCGCGGCTTAAGCACTCGCTGTCTCTCGATTATCGTTTTATACGAGCCCTCGATTCCCGATATAACGTCCACTGAATATGTGTTTTAGAGAACACGATTCCCCGTCTCGTCGATTGATTTCGTTTCGTTTTGCATTATGAAACGCGTTCGAAAGGTGGCGCGAGAATCCCGTTACACGATTATTTCGAAACGTAGAATATTTTTTTAAATATTCCTAAAATNGTAATTCATTATTAATATTTATAGAACAATTTATTCGAATATTTATTTGGGAAATAACCAGATTAAATTGTACGTTTTAATATGATATTAGCACTCACTTGAATATTATATTGGATATTAATATTTTCTGATATTTGTATGGAAATTTAATATTGTACTAATATCAAGTATACCGATATGTTTATTTAAAGAATCTTTTAGTTTAATATTTGAAAGAATAGGATGAGTGTAGTACTGATTACCATTGTGACAGTTACCGTTTAACTAGCAATGAAAATAATAAATTTATTTCTATATACAATATTCAGTGTCGTTTGATATTACGATGATAATCACTTGGTCGTTTGAAATACAGTTCGTCTATTGATGCATAATACGATCAGAGCCATTTATCAGTACAGCAATTACCATTCTGCTATTCAGAATATTAAAATATTCCTATTTTCATGAATCGTGTTATGGTGCTTGCTCTTCTAAGACACTCAAAATATTATCTTTATTAATTGTACCTTCTTGAAGTATGTTTGGATTTGAAAGTAATTTTCCAGGTGTACGGTACTTAATCATGCTTAATGTCTGTGTGCGTGCATACGTAGAACGATTACCGAGAAAATTACGTACTTCACTTTGTCATTCGTACGCTTCGATAAAGCGAAAACTGTGTTAAGTAATATCTTGATCTCTGTGGTGTGTGTTGCTCGTCATTTTATAATCTGCCGTAATAAATACATAATGCGAAACACGGTTTGAGGTCAAGGAGCGAAGAAGTAAAAGCGAGTGCTTCGAAAATTATTCATCGGGTTAAATACCATCGATCATAGACAGATACTGGCATTTCTTTTAAACAGTCCTATCTTCTCGGTTAGTCAATGCCGAATCAATTTTAATCGTCAGATATTTCATTTCGACTAATTATATCAAATATATTTCGGACCAGAATTTCTGATAAATATGAGATCATAGAAATAATACGAGTTCAAAAGGAAAAAAATTAAGAATAACAAAATTACACGTATCAAAAATTTGAATTCGAATATTTATTGAACGTTAATTAATTTAACAGATTTATATCTATTGTTATTAACGACTGATTAACAAATTTTTACAATTTGAAGAATTTTCGAATTTTATTCGAAATTAATTAATTATGAAATAATATAAATTAATTATGAAATAAATTGAATTATTCATACATATCACTTAAAGTATAATATTCAATGTTAAATATTTGGATTATCGCTATTATTGACTAATATTATTAATAGTTATTATTAATAATTATTAATTAATTTAATTTTGCAATAAGAATAGATAGGAAGATTGAAAGAGTAATATAACTAGCTCAATACTCACAGTGTAAATAAACGGAGTTTTTAATCTTTTAAACAAATTTTTGACCAGGACTACCCTTTTCTGAATTAAACGCATTGATACACATTTTCAAGGAAGGTTACCTCATTAGACCGTGCTGTTTCGTCATTTACAAGGTTCTGTCCCTTTGCTTAAATCGGAAATGTGTTTTGCCTAATTGCTTTAAGTGCTGTATAAACAGTCGTTGAAGAAAATGCATGAAGATAAGCTAAAGGGTACCGCCCACGCTGTGGTACTTTTAGTGAGACTAATAAAGTTGGGTACACATAACCACGTTGTTAAAAATGAAACGTATCTACTCCGACAAAGAAGAAAGTTTGAGCTGTATTTTAATTTCAACGAAAAATTTGTTCTTTGATCTGATTATAAGACTAAGCTAATAAAACAGATTATTTCTTAAAAAAGAATGTAAATGAAATTTACCTTTCTGTTTGTGAATATAACAGAAATTTTTTAAACTATTTATTTTCATGCAAAAAGTACGTTATAATTTTTATCCAGTATAGAGAATTAATCAGAAAATTGTTGAACACGATTAAAGAAAATGGAAAGAAATGGAAAGACAGAATGTAGATGGTTATAAAAATTGGAATAATCATCTCCCTCTAAAAAAGGAGGAGAAAAAAAAATTAAATCACTGTTACATCGCGTATATACCTTCTGAGAATATTTGACCTAGCAATCAACTAACGAGAGACGTTATCCAAGTGTCTAGAATCGATTTTGCATCTCCTTGAACTACACTGCCAAGCACTAAAATCCAGCAGATAGATATTTCCAGATTTATATTTAATCTTAATTTACGAAATATTCTTTTCAACGTTTTCAAATCTCGCTGCATGATCTATTCTATCCATTAACATGATAAATAAGCGACATATATGTACACCTTCGACATTTCGTGTAATTACATAGATGATTGATTACATAAAATGTACACGGGTAACGTTTCCCTTTACAACTTCCAATATGTATCGTATTAATTACGCTATTACAGATGATAGTAAACAGAACAAACTGTTTACATAAAAGTTTACATAAAATTCCAGAATCAATTTAAGGTGATAGTAACTTATATTATCATTCCAAACATTTAACTAATATGTCTATGGTATTTTGACTATAATACATCAATAGTAACGATATGCTCTATAACTAAGCACAATATATAGCAACCATATGTGATTATAATAAACCAACAGACTTAATTAATTAAACAAAAGTAATTAAAACTCCTAAATGAAATAATTAATTTTAATTAAATAATTATCCAATTTCAACTTGGTTATATATAATTTTAATTCTACAGTAAAATCCTAACTCATAATTTCAAAAATGTAATAACATGACTACTAGTTAATTACAAGAAAAATAAAAATTCCATAGTTTCCAGAGGATAATTAAAATTTCCTTTCACAATTCTAAGCATATGCTCACATAACATCGATGCAACAGCGCTAACTGATATCGCAGAAAAATAGAAATTCCATAATTACTTTCACACGGCAATACACCATCGATATTATTAGTGTTATTCCAGTGCATGCAATTATTATTAAGTACCACAGCGCTTCCTCGACTTTATTCTACAACGGTAC
>NIJG01000042.1:142010-159739 GCA_002201625.1 Euglossa dilemma | reverse complement strand
TATTAAATATAATAATAATAATAATCACATGTATTCTCATTGAAAATCTTTTTTTTTAATCTATGTTTTATTGATAGTATTCCCAAACGATTCTAGTCGGGTCTCGAATTTAAATAATCGACAATTCGTCGATTTCCTCCATTTTTCCACCACTCGTTCCCAAAATCGAGTAGGCCAATACTCCCAGCCAGACCAAGCACCGATTTAATTAATTCGTTTACGGTCGAACGAAGCAGAGGCGAAGGTTCATTAACGAGCAACAAATTGCAGCTTGAATACGAACGAGGCCTCAATCTCACGATCTGAAATGGTAACGATGGGAATCATGGCCCATCTTGGAGGTGGAGCAGCGTTTCTCAAAGTGCAGCACGCGATAGTAGGTCAGGAATAGATTTATATAGAGCTTAGCTCGTGGAGCGTGAAAAAAAATACGCGTTATTTTTCGTTATTTTCCATTATTTTTTTCCTCTCGTTTCGCGCGGTATGAAAAATAGGACGAGTTCTTATTTTCGCGCTTCCTTTTTTTCCTCGATCGAGAAACGAGAACCTAAGTCGCGAGCTGTTCCTTCCGCTTTAATAATTCGGTCGGCCGGAAGGAGTTTCAGATGAATGGAAAATTACGAAAAAAATCGTCTGCAATGTCTGCAACACTCTGGAGAGAAGAGAATGGAAAATTACGAATGTCTGAAAAATTTCGCTTCGCTCTGGTTTAAATTCGAAGCTTGGAAAATTTTGGAAATATTCAGAAAAGTGTATTTTATGGTATAAGGAATTTTCGTGAATCGTAATAGCGATGTTTGCGAACTTTGTTCGTGCATTGAACTTCCTGTTAGAGAGTCTACATGAGTCGCATACTTAATCTTTTCATTCTTCTTATAATTGTGTGGTGGCAAGTTTAGAATTATCAAGGAAAATGTTACTATTGTTGAAGATTGAACGAAATGTTAATTTATCAGCACTTGCAGCACAACTGTAAATAATAACAACACGTAATAATGGAATTATTATTATATTTGGATCATTCATTAATTACTTCATAGTAATATAATATTTAATAATATTTTCCTTTCAATGGTTGCTATAGATGAACTTTATATCATTCTTAAACAATTTTTAATTTATTTTTAAACATTTCATAATTCTATTACACCTGAATATCCCACGAGTCTACTTATTTTAATCTTTCCAATAAAATTTGTGTTTTTAAGAAAAATTGTAGACGAAGAACACCGTAAAAAGAATATTTCGAAATGAACTGCTATTGTATCAAGTGGAAAATGTTTTGGAAAAATATTTTTAATTGCCATTATTAGACCAGAAATGTAGGCGATGGAAGATTTTATCAGAGTTCTGTATTTTTAGACCAAGAAAGCATTCTCGATTGCTGGAATTTCAGAGGAATATTAAATTTCTTATAATATCGTTTCTGACCGAGATTCAATTTCGTTCTGTATTTGTAGAACGATGTATTCAGCTTTATGATGCGTTTTAGGACCCATTTAACCTTCACTTGCAATATCGAATCCCAAACATCTTTAAGGAAACACACCGGTATACCAATTTTTGTTAATAATAAATATTAAAAAAGTGAAATGTCAATATATCAGTTTGTAGCATTAAATTATAGCAAATATTTTCAAAAATTTAATACGTGTATTAATTCCTGTCAATAGCAAGTAATTAAAAAGATATACATATCAATAAATCACCGTTTACTAATAACAAAAATGGTGTACCAGTTTTTATCTATTATATTATATTATATTTCCTAAAAATATATCTGCCCATAAATATTCGCAAAATATAAATATTTCCTAAAAAATGTATCCATATACAAATTTTCACTCTAATAACAAACACTTTCCAGAAAAATACATAACTCTATTGCACGAAATAACAGCTAGATTACCATCGACGAGTTAAATCGCATTGAAAAGCAACATGGCGTCTGTTGACAGCGTTATGGCGAAATGATACGTTGGAAAGAGATAACGGTGTTGTTTGTTTCCCACAGGAGCAGAAAATTGCGTGATAAAAGCTTGCGCGTAGATTTGTACGGAAACTTGGTCGTAGAACGCTCAGGAGTGTCGATAAAATCTGATCGCGGAGAAGTAAATTATGTCTGTGAGAATAGTGCGAGATATCTGTTGAATTAAATATCGTATCTCGGAAACAATACGATTTTTATTTAGAGCTTTACACGCTATTATCGCCAAGCTGATGTCGTTAACGCTCGAAACATTCGTAGCAAAACTGTCACGATTCTATTTCACGTAATGTAATCGAAACTTGAGCGTGATTTAATAAAAAAACAAACGGTTCTTTGAACTTTTTTGCTAAAATATGAATTAAATTTCCCATTTTATACGAGCTCCTTTGAACCTCGAGTCTGATTACTCATGTGACAAGAACTCGTATATTTATGACTGAAATGTATTTAGGCGAATAAATTGATCGTATTTTTGGCATTTTATAAGTAAGTTTATAGTATCTCAAGCGAAATAAAGAATATTTTATGTATCACTAGCATTTCTAACTTGATCAGATGGATTTTTTCTTCTTCTTTTCAGTTTCTTAACTACATAGTATGGAACCGTGTCTTTTAATAAAAAAAAGAAAAATGCGAACATTTCGTTGTAATGAGAATGCACTCTCATTCTCATCGATCTCTATCACCTACTACTGCAGTGGCTCTCAAGCATTTTTAGTTTGCAACTCATCGTGTTTATAAACTTCTAAATGAGGTATTAAATTGACAATTTTTATTTGAATATTTAACAAAGTAAATAAATTCATTTATGTAGAGTTAACTTCTGTTATTATTATTTCTATTAAAGATTAAACAGGAGAATGTAATGTATTTAGTAACTACTATCGATATGACAATACCTGTTTCGTTATTTAAAATAGTGAAATATATTTATTATTATCATAATAATAACCATTCTATTATTTCAAAAACTAGACTAACTTTATTTTACGGACACTCTGTACATTAAGTTCACACAGTTATTACAAAGGAGAATGAAATATATCCATTTTTATAATGCACATTTATATCACTCCTAATTGCCACTGTAAAAGCTGCTATTTAATTGTTACTTGAAACAATGAAACGTATTTAACACCAATTATAGTTACAACTGTCATTTAATTACATAACACTACCACACTACCGACCTACAACGTACACCTAAAAATATTATACACAATCGATACTAATTAAAGTAACGCATTGAAAATAAAAAAATCACTCGTTGTCACGATCATAACTGAACTTAATTTTGTCAAAAACAGCTACAAACTTCAAGTGACTACAAAGAAAATTTTTTAAAACGAATAACAGTCATTCTGACCCATGTACTTAGACACAGGTATACCAATTTCACTATTCCAAGAATTTTTACTACACAGTCTGAGAATCCCTGCAATCCTACCTAAAAAAACACCCACCAGCCACCAATACCAAGAAGCAGGTAAAAAAATCGGTAAACATACCAGCCGCAGGATGCAGTGGAGCAACGGCCACGAAGAACATCAGCACTCGGAGCCATCTCGTCATCAACGAAACCGAAGAAAGCGTTTCCCTTGGTCGCGTCATGTTTGGTCCTCTTCTTCTTCAGCTCTCGTTGCCCTCGTGCATGTCTGCAAAATTATTCGCGATGAATCGCCGATCAACACCGACGTCAACGAGCACCGTGACGCTGCATCCTCGGCGATCGCACTGAGGATGCAACGTTCACCCGAGGAACACGTCCACTGTGGCTAGCTGAGAGGTAGGCACCTGAACGTCCTCGTCTTTTGTTCCGTGCCAGGTGGGGAATCGGGTGCACCGTGAGGCAATTAGGCTGCTGATCGCTGGAAGAAGGGAAGTATCGTCCAGGTTGTTCGAAGGTAGTGGTCAGGATAGGCAACGATGTAACCTAGAGGCGTAACAGCACCGAGAGGGAAGCGGCTAGGCTACGCGTTGCCCGTGCAATTAAGTTCAAGTTAAAGAGAAAGCACCAGGCGTAATACATTCGCGCGGCCGGATCGTGTAATTGTTCCCGCGGTGAAATTGTGTAAATTGGACAGCGGCCGCGCGTTGTGAAACGCGAGCCGGCGAGGAACATCGACGGGACGAGTGAGGATGAAATCGAGAATGATGATGATGAGGACGGTGAGGGAGAGATTGATGCGCGGCTAAATCGGTTAGGATGGTGGATTGATTGAGTCAGGTGGATCTTGCCTGGATTCTTCGCTGTTTTTTCCGTTGGTCGAACGAGTGCTTTTGTTTTGTATGGATTCCTTTGGGTGTTTATGGTTTTCATGAACACATGGGAAGTTTTTTGACTTTTCATTGGGTGTCTGGTTTAAATGAAACCATGGGGTGTTTATTTTTTTATTGCATTTGATTGATTTTTGATTGTATATCTGTCTTGTATGGATTCTTGGATGTTTATGATTTTCACTGTCATTTGGAAACTTTTTGATTTTTAACTGGGTGTATCTGTTTTGCATGAATTCTTGGGTGTTTAAAAGAATTCTATAAACTCTTGGATATTTTTGGATTTTTAATTCGATATCTAATTTTGTATAGGTGTTTTTTGGGGTGAAATTCTTGGGTCATATTCTTGGATTTTTAACTAGATTGGTTGGTCTGTTGTCCATGAAACTTTGGATGTTTATGGTCTGGCATAGACTAACTACTCTTAGGTGCTTTATGATTTTTAATTGGATATCCTTTGTTTTCTATGAATGTCATGGATGTTTTCGGTTTTCATAGATACTTGAATTTTTAACTGGATGTTTATTTTGCATGGATTTTTTGAGGAATATTTATGAATTACATGGACTCTTGGAGATTTTTAAAAATTTTTAATTGGGTATCCATTTTGCATGAACCCTTTGGATGTTCATAGTAGATTGAACGGACTCTTAAGAATTTTTTTATTTTTAATTGGATGTCCGTTTTGCATGGACTCCTGGTGTTTTCTGATTTTTAATTGACTGTCCTTCTGTTTTACATGGATTTTTGGGGGCCATGATTTGTGTGTGGTTACAGTTGTAATGTTGGGCCAGCTAGTGGGGACTCATCAGTTGGGCTACCTAGTAGACCCTGCCTTAGACGATGGAGATGCTATTGGAAGGACTTGACGTGGTATATATAGGAATTGGAGGGTTAACCGAGGACTTGCGACAAAAATTCTCGAACCTTCTTTAACCTGGAAGCCATCTGGTGGTAAGGGTGTGATTTATAGTTTGCATACTTTGCATATTTAATTGGATGCCTATTTTGCACGGATTCTTGGGGATTCTGGAAGTTAATTCATTAAAACTGTAATGATGTAGGATATACAAGAAAATAAAGGTGTATGACCTCGAATACACTTGTACTGTAATGTAGATGAGATACAGATGAGAATATAATTTGAATAAATTTCTTCGCGTAGAAAATAGTTCGTGGAAGTGTAATAATAGTAGTTTTCCTTGAAATATTTATGACTATTGTTTTTGCGCTATTAGATTGGCCAATAAATCGCGCCAGATTGTTGCAGATTGTTGATGATGCCCTTTTTTTTTTTAACATGGTGCAATCTCCGGCATTCCTAATTCACATTATTCGTGATTGGAATTATTTATTACACTAAAAATACCGACATTACCTCTTGGCGGACCCGATATATCATACACTATTCCTATATACTTGCAACGATACTATATTCTATATTATTTTATTCGTGATTTCTACTTTAAACCACGCATGATAAATATGTCTACAGGAATTAAGTCACTGAGAGTATACATATATTCTATATATCATGTATATTTTCATTTATTATCGTCGTATTACATCACAATTAATTATACATAGTGCCTACACGAAGGTATATATATTTATTTCTGTGTTAATAAAAACTTCTTCTGATCTCTATGTAAAGAACTCATAATCAATGTGAAGCCTGTCAGAGTATAGTGATTGATTATAAAATACTCGTTTCCTTGCGAAATTTTCAATACTAGTATAACAATTTATATACAACTTTGAGTATCGGCAATAATGATCATAATTAACAAGATATTCGATTGATATAATATATAATAACAATTCGTGCGAACGGAATTTAAGGTACATCAAACCAACTTTGAGTATCGACAATAATAATCATAATTGACAAGATATTCGATTGATATAGAATACTTGAATAATGACAATTCGTGTGAACAGAATTTAAAATAAATCATACCACTTTTTCTGTTAAGGTCGCGGTGACAGTGGCGTAGGAAGTACGTTAAGAACCCGACGACAAATTATCACGAAGATCTATGTCGACGTTTTTGCACGCCACGATTTCACTTTCGACGATGTTAGTGACCGTAACTCGAACAAATTGGCATTACGCGAATCGAGGCTGTCAATCAACTCGACATACCCCGGAGGATCTCGGGATGGATCGAGTACCGAGCTACGACCGCTACCACGTCGGAAAAGAAATCAGATTTCTTTTTTCGTCGTTATTCGACTGTACCTCGCCAGATTAATTTCACTGTTTTGGTTTGGAGATTTACCGCTTTTTTAGCCAGCTATTTTACCACAACGGAATGCAGTTTTTTGGTAGCAGACAAAATACAACTGATATTCTGGCGTGAAAGTGACAATTGGTAAGATAAATGAAGTACAATGAGTTTAATTTCGTGTGAAATGTAATGCGATATTTCTTTCAACGAATAAACGCTTGCTTAAACTTTCAATCGAAGAATTGTGATTGTTAACGTCATTACTACAATGAATATATCATGTTGCAAACGTCAATCTGTAAAATTGAAATTATACAAAAATAATAAATTATGATACTCATCGTGGAAACATAAAGTCTATTATAGATGATTAATTTAATAATTTAATTAGTATGAAACTCGAACCTGTTTGACATAATAATTACCGTATACGAAGTACTACTTTCTTTAAATTTAATAATTATTCCAAGTTAAAACTCGACAATTGCGTAAATTAAAACTTTCTATTAATTGATATTTTTTAAAAATTCTGCACTTCTATGCAAATAATTAATCTTCAAATTTTGTAGGAATAAAAATTTACTAGATTTAAACAATTTTATAAATACAATAAAGTACCAATTATCACTTACATCACTTAAATATATACTTCCCAAATACTTGACTTATTATTTTCATTTGCAAAAAATTATACTGCTAAGGAAATTTGATTAACGAAGGAAAACTCTCGGATATTTCACACGAGAAGTTATATCAATTATGCCTGTTGCTTCGATATTAGGAAACATTCTAATTATAGAGCATATCGTTTGTATAAACTAGCAATTTGTAAATCATTAGGCGAATTATTACTCTACACTTAACGACTTCCTTCCACGATAAAAGAGACCGAGATATAGTTTCGTTGGCATAAATTATTTGAAATTTATGTTGATACAAAATTTAATATTCACTGTAGTTATTGTATATTTCTAATGCAACGTGTCCATAATCCAGAGAAATTGTGGAATAATAAACATCGTTAGAACACCTTTATGTTACTCGCAAAAGCTTGTCATTCGTTATAAAAAAAGATGCATAATTTAAAAAAAAGAAAAACATATATAAGACACAATTTTGCAAAGAATATTAAAGGACTATAAAAACAAATTTAGCCAATATCATAGTGTATCATTCTTGCACATAGTAATATTTATAATACTTCGAAAGTAGAAAAATATAAGAACAGGATATGGAAGATACTAAAAAAAAATCTGAACAGTGAAAGTTGGAGAAATGATAGAACTTGTTTCTAAGCGCGTATCAGTAGAGTTATGGTGTTAACACGTAACTGCAACGTGTTCAAAGTTTAGAATATATGGAAGAAGATTTCTGCCAATTAAAATCGAGACCTCGTCGATAAATCGAAGATCGTTTCTAGAAAAAATTTAAGTGTGCTGCTGGAAATATATGAAGATTAGTATAACCTGCTGATGAATTAGGAGTCGTTCCCAGAACATGTTAGATGTTCAAAGTTATTCAATTCTTTATGACAGTTACATGTATACACCATTTTAATTACTACAGTGCTCATTAACAGAAAATTTAATCATAGCAACACTCGTTATACTGGTTCCTAAATTAATTATTTCATAACTTCGACTATTGTATAAAAATTATAAAATTCTATTTGAATAATCTTACACGACTTCAATTTATTAAAAAATATAGACTATTTCCATATCACATTCAATTATAAGAAACATTTGTTTAACAACTGTTTTCAGATGGACGCTCTATATAAATTAATCGATAAAAGTTAAACAAAATAATAATTTGGCGAATTTTTTCTAGATTCAATAAAATTCTCGTATAGATTAAATTTAAAAAGAAATTCCATGCAAAATATTCAGAAAAATACATTATCGAGTATATCTCCATCTTATTTCTAATTTTCACAAAATTAATATATAATTAATAATTCTAATAAAAATGTCCATAAATTCACAAACTTTTAGTTCGATTCCTAATATTCGTAAACAAGAAAGCTTTTTCTTTAAGTACGATTAGTAATAATTTATCTAATTAGGCACACTCTGTCAGAAAATTAGACATACTCAATTTGTCAATCTCCATTGTCAGTCCCTGTAAATAACGACACAAGGCTCGATAAATCGCGTGCTGTCACGACTTTCATGGCAACGACACCCTGTTCGACAGTCCCCAATTTCATCAGACAAGCGTGCAACCCCTTCCCTAAATCATTCAATTGAAACCAACTCTCGCGAACTCCATGGGATTCCAATCGCGGAGTCGGCATACCACGTTCGTTCTAAAGAAACGGTACACCCATAAACGGCAGCACGAGCATAAGCTCGACGCAGGTACCCGCTATGCCAACGTGCGTACCCACGGATCACGGAGGCTGACCTTGATAGAGCGGAGATCTAGGAGAGAACCTCGCTAAGACGGTAGCAGGGGCTGAGGACTTAAACTCAGGCACAAGTGAAACAGCGAACCTACTTTAGAAGTAGCGAACGGATGAAAGCCGTATAAATTTCCAAGTGCAAGGACGCGGCGCACCGCTTTCTCGCAGCAAGGCGATCCGATTAGGCAGATCGCGAGGTGTCTCGGTGTATCGGATATACCGGTTTAACCCTTTCGTTAGTACGGCTGGGTATAGTCACTTAGCGTCGTCACTTAACGTCACTTGCCTTCGCTTAACGTAAATGATCCGCGGTTTCCGGCGACGCGACTCGGTAACCAAGGGATCTCGGCAAAACTGCTACGAACAAAGAGCTTAACAATAAGCTCGTGAGCGGCGCATAGCCAAGAATTAACCCCAACGTTCCTATTAACCCTTTGCACTCGAATGGCGATTCTCAGTCTTCGCTCGATTCGATACCTCGGAGCTTAACGGGTCTTTGTTGATTCACAATCGAAAATTGCTAAGCGACTGATAGCGCTTGTCATATTCCGTGCCAAAAAATTCTAAGGAGCGCGATTGCACTGATTTTTAACTATATGCGATTTTAGCTATATGCATCCAGCGATGCGTTTTCATGTTTTGCTGTTCCTACCGAAATCAGGAGTCAATGGAAGTCTGATTTACGTTTTGTGATTGGTTCCGAAAGAAAAGGACAGTTCGTTGGCAATGAGATAACGAAACGAACCTCTCTCAAGGTCCCTCGGTATTAATAATCTATATTACACTGGGTGAAAGATATTATTTAATTTTCTCACTAGTATCCCCTCAATATTGTTACGACAATGCTTGTTTTTGAAAATGAAAACGAGTACATCTATAAAATGTAATATTAATTATAGTATAGTATAATTATAAGTTATATAAGTTAATATTACTCCAACAAAAACGTGATGCTTGGCCCTCATACGGTTAAGTAACGAATACGAGGCAATCACGATTAGAAGTGACTACATGTGAAATATTAAAACGAGTATAAAAGCTGTCGCGAGCTTACAAAATATAAGAAAAGCTTCGAATTGTTATGACTCTATTTCTAAAAAACTCATCGAGCGCAAAGGGTTAGAATTGGCGTAACAGAGTCTTCGAGGTCGTTGATGTAGAATTAAAGATTCGGAGAGATAGGACGGTGGCTGAGCGGATAAAAGAAAATATTAAATTCCGAGAGGCTTCAATTAAATGTGGGACGCAACGTCGCGACGTTCTGCTCCTCGCGGCACATGACCGAGCATTAGAAACGAACATACTGGTCTGAGGAAATTACATACCAACTCGATATTACCAAGGATGATCCTTCGTGCAACTTTGACCTCTATGGGATGACGTGACAAGGAATGTTGCTGATGATACTTTGTAACGATTGGTTTGAGGAAATTACAGATGGTGGATCTGTGCAACTTTTACCCTCAGGGAGCGATGAAAGACGAGTGTTATTCTAGGTATCCCCTGGTGTCGATTATCTCAAGATTACCGATTCCTGTGTTTATTGCTGTTGAAACGTAACTAATGATGTTTGCGTTTATATGTATAGTAATCTTGAAATAATGGACACCAGGGGATACCAGGAATGTGTATATAGGGTTGAACATTCCAAGATGGCAATATGTAATAATTTTTCTGTGGCATAGCAGGAGACTCAGGATTCGTTTAAAAAATTTACGTGATTCGTTAATAAATATATATAATTAAGCCTTTGTGTAATTGAATAGTGTGACATTGTGTCTTAATGTCGTTTACTGGTTAATAAAATTTAATAAATTGTTTGTCATAAATCTGATACTTTCCCTTCCTAGTTAGCTTTCAGATATTTTTTACTACTAATTTTCATTTCTTTCTATTTTATCAAAGTATCTATAAAAATTTTATTCATTTACTTTAAATTTTATCTTCGCTGACGAAGATATTTATTTTATGATTTTCAGAATGCTAATTAGTTAGTCCCATATTATCCCTTATTGAATTTTATTGATATCACTGCTATCTGTATTTATAAAGAGAAATATAATGAAAATTGCATGCATCAGAAGTGTTTAATTAGTAAACAAATATTTAATACTCTATAAATACTAATAAATATATAAGTTGAAATTCATACTATATATTTTACTTGATTTCTTTCTCCACCTGTTTTAAAAGTGGTTCCCATTGACTGAAAACATAATCGATCAAGATTATGTCAACGTCAAAAATATGCCCACAGCTGCCAAAATGTAACTGTAATTTATTAACGAATGAAAAAAAGTGCCATATTATCCTGTAGCGGGAATACTTTGTTGAGGGTCGTTGCCATACTTAACAAGGAAACAGATGTGCCAACAATCGATTAAATTTCTTTCGAATTCTGTATCTGTTACTTTCAAAACACGTTTCACTTACGATTTTCATTTTTTCGTAATTTTTTCTGCAATAAAATCAACTGGTTATTTACACCGAAGTTATTGCGAAAAATTATGTGCATTCGAAATAAGTATCGAAAGCACACTACTTTGAGTTTTAGGAAATGAGCAAGTGGCATAATTAATTCTTTTGTATATACATCTACGTATATGTTTGTATATTTGAAATTCTAAAAGAAACGACTTTCATCGTTTCATAATTCCGTCTGCCCCGCTTATTCTCTAATTCGTTGTTTGAATTACATGCATTTATGCTAGAGCTGGTACCTACGAGAAAATTCCTGAGCAATTACTCGAATGAAGTTCTCCTTCAATGAATCACTCGAAACTTTTCATTCGCTACGACCACGTAGAAACTAGAGAAAAACGATAATTTCTTTTCGCTGACATTTTTTCGTAACTATCGCACAATTTATTAGAATTTGAATAACAATAAAACATCGATTGGAAAGTTTTTTCAGTGATTCTTATGTTTGACATTTACAGACATTTATACGAGTAACATAATTTTATTTTAAGGAATATCATACGTATATTTATATAGCAGTATCAAAAATTTACTAGAAAATTGGATAACAGGGAATAAATTATTTGTTTTGAATATCGGTTAGATTTTGAGTAGCACGTGGTCTCATTGCAAAACAAGATTGTTTACATAATCAAACCAATCGTCAACAAACGATTTACACACAGCTTTAAAACGATATAGTACGAATATATACAATATTAATCTTTCACAATTTCACCCGCTATGTTCAAAATTCTACGATGTTATACATAATCTTAAACATTATTGACTATCAGTTTCCTCAAGCAGCTTAATTTTGTAATAATTTAATCAAGCAAACACCCATCCAAAGAGGCACAAAGTTGGTCTTAAATTACCAAATCTAATTCCCCAAACTTGTGCAAACATCTTCAAACTAAAATAACTCACAACCCATTCAAAACTAAACAAGCAATCTACAGAAGGCACTTAAAAACTAATCTCTAAACCCAGTGACGAATAACTCAAACCAAATCAAACATCATCACCCGATTTGACCGAACTACAAAAACTCCAAGTAAAAATTCAACACTGGCCCAATACCCATCCATACACGTAAATATAAATATTAACATTCGTAGCCTGGAATCTTAAATTTCAATATCAAGACTGCTGACATTACCAAAGAAAACAGTTCCTCATACCTATTACNCGTAGCCTGGAATCTTAAATTTCAATATCAAGACTGCTGACATTACCAAAGAAAACAGTTCCTCATACCTATTACAATCCCAAACAATTCAAAGCGGTAAACCACGTCGAAAATCGTTGGACAATCCAAGACAATACCAAAAGGAAGGAACTACCAGCTGTTCTACCCACCTTTCCTCGACCAGAATTCCGCGATTCCTCTTCGGGGTACACAGCAGGTGCAAGGGCACAGCGCGACACTCGTTATCCGAATGACCGGTCCGGATGGCCCGGACGAGCTCTAATAAAGAATCCTCGCGAATTCGCGACAAATCGCGGCCTCCCTCCTCGGCTCGACCACCGACCAGGCCAAACTTTCGCCCAGTTTCGCGTTTCACGTTTCACTGGTGACTGGCATTGGCCGCGGTCGCGCGGCGGCCGTGCGTCCACCACTTTCGGTCCACGGGGTTCCCCACGACCGGCCCGCGGGACTTTCGACGTCGTCAGCGTCTCTCTCTCTCTCTCCCTCTCTCGACGGCGGCCACGTTGGGCCCAACCGGAGAACAGGCAAATGGTCCGCGCGCGTGCACGCCGTTCGTATATCCAGCCGTCACCCCTCTCTCGCACGCTCGTCCTTTCGCTTTCAGCGGCCACTGACCACCGCCACCACCGAGCTATTCTCACAGGCTAATTCCCGACCTGTGCTCCGTTACTTGTCCCTGATAAACAGCAAACGATTAACCCTTTGACTCAGACCCCTGCGATCGGGAAAATTCCGAGAGATCGAGGCTCTCGGATGATCGATGCAGCGAGGCAGACATGGTTCTGCAGGCTTGGGAAGAATTGGAGGAATTCGAGATTTGATAGATGATGGGATTGTACGTTATCACCGAATGATCAAAATTCTGAGTTTGCTTGATCCCTTGCTCTAAGAGTAACGAGTTGTTTGCGAGGACTAACAGTGAATTTTCCGGTGTCAATCTGTGAGGATTGACAATGTACTTTTCATTTCGGTGACGACGGACCGTGAAAAATAAAGATTCTCGTTGAAAAGATAAGTCTTGTAATCTCGAGAAATTAATGTAGGATATCAGCTTTGAGTAAATAGTTTATAAAATCTAAATGGGAAGAGATGTATATCTTCTCTGAGTAATGAAAGATTTAAAAAAGAATATATAGATCATAATTATTTTATAATTATAAATCCATTATCCCAATAGTTTTATGTGTTATAATGTATTTAAAAAATATTCTATACTTATAAATATTCTCATCATGTTAATGAAATTAATCATTAATGTAAATATGTTAATAAAAATAATCGTTAAACAGAAGCACGTCTAAGTTGCAATTTTTCAACTATTTTAAGTTATTAATCTTGACAGAATAAATGCGAAGGTATGCTCTCTGTGTCCAATGGAAACCTTCGAACTGATTCCCCTACCATTGGTCAGAGATCGCTCTATCATTCGAACTAAATTTTTCTTAGAACAGTAAATTAATTGTAAGAACGTGAAATGAATATTACTAACCGAGCTCTCGTTCGAAAACTGCTGAGGTTCCAATGACGCGTGTCATAGTCAACACTAGATCGGTCACGCGTCGAGTCATTTGGTTTGAACGAGGAGAAGAATAACACATAACTGAGACATCGGCAAAAATTAAGCGAGTGTTTTACTGGTGGTGTTTACGTTAGGCCCTATCTACAAGCCACGCCTCATACTACGTCACGATTGGCCCGATTTCCTTGTCATGAGTCACACACGATATTGTAGACAAAGGGGTTCACCTATCGATGTTTAGGGACGTCTTGGATGAATACTGGCGATGAAAATCTAGGATACCCCACGTTGTCAATCTCTAATATAGAATACTATAATTACAATCTGTGTTTAACCCCAGTTGATTCAAATCGAGTTTGACACCTTAACCGAATTTCTCTAATGAATAAAGTATCCATATTTCTGTCAAATGAAATTATAACACCGAGTTGGACTCGATATAAGGTTACGAAAGTTTAAAATGGACATAAAAGTCCAAAATGAATTTATATGAGGTTGAAAACATGCACGATAGAGTGAATATCGTTAAACCGGACCGGACATCTTACTGATTCCTTTAGTAGGTCTAGTTAGAGATAAATTTACAGAAGAAACTAGAATTTGTAAAAGACATGTCCGATACTGAAAAGTTACTAGACACATTGGCAAGGTTTATTACTAATTTATAGAGTGGAAATGGTAGATTTTATATCTAGTAAATTAAGAATGTTTAAATCTCATCGATAGGCTACGAGATCGATGTATTTCATGAAAGCTTTTAGATATCGATTCACCGCGAATAAATTTCAAATTAACTGCAAGTCATAAAATGAACTTTAACACGAATGAGCCTCGTGTCACGAAGTTTCCAGGATTTCTCGATTTCTATCGGTAATGAGAATATTATATACACTACATCTCAGATTGTCAACGTATAAATTCCCTAGGGTGCATTTTGGTGACTTTGGTACTTTGACATCTGAGGAGAGAGTGTCGATCTTCAGATGAGGTATCTACTTTCAAAGTGGATTTTCCAGAAATTAACCGGTATTGACATTAGTGCCTTTGAAGCAATATTATTACGCAATGAACATTACTCAGTGAGTTTATTCCTAATCCCTTCATGCCTTGCAATATCCATCAATCTTGAAAGGAGCTATGTAGGCTTTTCTAAAAGCAATTACCATATCGAGCGATACAGATATAAAAATCTGACGTAATAACGTAGGAAATTCGATAATATAATATAAAACTTTTTTGAGTGATACACTTATAGAATAAAATATTCCAATTACTCGTGCATTTGAACAAAAGGCGGAAGTTATAACACGGGATGTAGTTCCTTATTGGCTATCAAGTATACAACTTGTGTCGACTTTCGAGTGAAACTGTAACACCATTTGACTCCTTTCAGTTACAGTTGAAAGGCCCGTTTCGAGGAAAGAATGGAGATTTCGTACAATACCGTTCATTACGTCTAATCACGATAACAATCACACTGTTCACCGTGAAACGTCGTTCGCTATCTTTTTAATATTCCCAGCTTAAAAGTTCTCTAATTCGAAAGTTTTAATGGTTCCTAATAACCAAGATCCTTTTCCGCAAATTGCTTCTAATCGTTACTATGGAAATCTTCACTTGAAAATTATGCCAATAAACATCCGCACTTCCTGTTAAGATCACACTTTCTTCCTATTTATTACACCATAGGCGTGTGTTGCAAAATTGCACTCACTGTAAACGCTTAACTTTTAACCGATTATTTATTAACCGATTTTGTTGAAATTTAGACAGCATGTAATTTTCGAACAAATATTCGACCATTATTTTAACCATAATCGTATACGCATAAAGGAGGAAAATTTTGAGTGAATTTTCTTAAGAAATTATCTTATAAAATAGAAAATTAAAATTAAATTCATTTCTCGTTGCAACGAGGATATAATTTCCAGGATATCGAAGAAAATATTCAATCCCCAAATTTTAGGCTATTTTTCTAAAGCTATGTCTCGTAAATTTAATCAAAATTAATTATTAATACTAAAACATGATCGATCAAATGACTTATTTTATTTTAAATTTGTATTAGATTTGAAAATTCTGCATTGATAAATATATATATATATGCGTAAATTGTAAATTGATTTATTTGGAAAGCTTACTAGAAGACACTCGGAGAACCTACAATGACAAAAGAGGTGAACCCTGTCACATTTTTCGTCCTATCCATTGAAACCAAGGACGAACGTGCATTTCGATGGGATTTCTATTGTTAAGAATCAAAAATTTCTAACTGTCGCAAGGACACGCATGCTGATCCGCAGCCAGCATTGTTACGTGAGGGAAATTTCAAGTTCGCGCCGTAATCCCATGCAAGGAATAAGATTTCTCAGACTTTCAGGGCCAAGGTTCTTACAGTTGATACCATCCGAGGTTTCCGGCAGCTTCTTTTGGAAAACCGTTCTGACATCTCGCCAGCATTGCAGCTAACGTTATTAAAACTCTCGCGCTGCATCGGCACGCATTAACGCAATTAAGATTCGTGCAAGGTTTAGATCGCTAATAGAATTGTGGAATGTAGCAGTGAAACATCGAAATCCTGAATCACGTCTTTAATGTACGTTCCGATTTGATAAGTAGCAAATTTACGAAACTAATATAATTTTTCGAAAATATGCTGTAATCAATACTTAATATTTACTTCAATATTTAAATCAATATCCATTCTAATAATTTGTTTATCCGTGTTTATTTTAATATATAACTTAATTAATATTTAGCTTAAAATTTAGCGTTGTTAATCTAATTCGTTTTAATATTTGTTTCAATTAAGAGCAGTACCTAATATTTTAACTCGATCTAAAAAACTCCATTTGAGTTAAATACAAAAGTTAGAAATTTCGATTTTAACTGTGATCAAATTCTTGTAACTAACAATGAAAGATATTTAAATTCTTTTCTTATCGAAAACGTTATATGGGATATTGTAATCGACACATTGATTCAAATAGTTAGACACTTTTGTTCAATGTATCGCGTTATTTTAACACTGAACCGTGATTAAATAAATATCGTTCTGCTGTTGATATCGAGCCGGAAATATTCGAGACCAAACAATAGTTACGATTGCGATCTACGCGTTAGTCGGTAAGCAAGAACCTTCCAAGGTAATCGCAGCACGAACGAATTAAGGTAGGAAAAGTGAATGTACCGTAGACAGGATCATACAAATAAGCGGAGAACAGTAATGCAGGATTGTTTTTGCGTCAGGACCGAAACGCTAATGCTGGAACCGCAAGGAAAACGACGTTAACAAAGAGAAAATGTGTGTTTCTACAATCGAGGTAAAAACGATTTATCGGCCGCTAAAAGCGTTCTGCGAAATCGCAGAAAAAAGGTGTTCCCCTATTAGATTAGCGTCTAGACCTGATTAACGTTAAGCAATAACATCAGGGCATGAGATCAATTTCTTGGAACGATCGCTCTGCTAAGTTTAACATTCCTTGTGCCGGCTCAAGATGGTGAGATCTTTTGATTAGCTCGAAAGGTTTCAGCTGATAGATGTCTCAACACTCGAGGAGATAGGTGAAGATAAATTCCGGATTTTCAGATTAGCGGATTTTTATCGACGCAAGGATTAAGAATTTAATCCT
>NIJG01000042.1:112823-129940 GCA_002201625.1 Euglossa dilemma | reverse complement strand
TATCCATTTTGCATGAACCCTTTGGATGTTCATAGTAGATTGCACGGACTCTTGGGAATTTTTTGATTTTTAATTGGATGTCCGTTTTGCATGGTCTCCTGGTGTTTTCTGATTTTTAATTGACTGTCCTACTGTTTTACATGGATTTTGGGGGGGCCATGACTTGTGTATGGTTACAGCTGTAATGTTAGGCCAGCTATTGGGGACTCATCAGTTAGGCTACATAGTAGACCTTGCCTTAGACGATGGAGATGCTATTGGAAGGACTAGACGTGTTATATCTAGCAGATTTTACCGAGAACTTGCAAGAAAATCCTCAAACCTCCTCTACCTTAGAATCCATCTGGCACTGAGGGCGAGAAAGGTGACCGCTACACTACAATATTCTCAAAACCAATATCCTCCATCCTACCATCGTGACCCAAGGAACCAACATCGTGTAACGAACATAAAAAAAAAAACGCAACAAAAATCGCAAAAATCATTAATACTCGCGTATACCGATGTTGGAAGGATCGCATCGTATAATCAAATCCCATACAGTTACAGAAGCCGCAGTCAACTACAGCTATCTCGCAGATGAATTCTATCATTCGCGTGCCGATTGTACGAGACACGCGGACCGCAAACCTTCGACGGTGATAATGGTACCCTAACGGTACCCCAGCGTAGAAAACCGTACGACCATTCGCGGCATGCCCGCCTCGGGTAACCGATAAATCGTTTCAGATTGCGAGGAGCCGTGTAATAACATCGGTTACAGCGAAACTTCCGGCCCGTGTCGCGTGCGCGATTCTGTAACTTTCATTCTCGCGCGCGGCGGCGTGTGCGCTCGAGGAGGTTATCGCTTATTAAGGTCGGCGCGGATTGCGTTAATCGCGCGGACCACGCGCTCGAAACGCCTCGGGAACACTGGCGACCACGTTCCATCCGTGGAAAGATCGAACGAGAGAGTAAACCGCGTTCCACGACACGCTTGGCGATTCTTCTTTTCCCTAGAGTTGAGTTAACAAGCAGATTGCGAATCCCCTGGGTCATGGATTTTGTTGAAACTTTGCTGATTTGTAGATTCAGTCGACCAGAGAAGGATAATATACTATTATAAGGACAACTACTGGATTGTTTTTGAGGTATTTATGGTTATATTGTAGAGAGAGATTGATTGGATGGTAGTTTTATTGAGACTAAACTTATCATGGTTTATGTCACCGTTTTTTAAACTTTTAGTAAAAACTCAACGTTCAACCTTACCATCCTAATCATTCGTATTCGAGATTTTTCTTATAATATACGTATAGTCATTCGCTCAATGTCTCCTGTTATTCTATTTTTTAAAGATTCTACTTCCTTTCTATTTACCGGTCATTTTGAGAGTGTTAGGTTTAGTGTTAATGAAGTGAATTTAGAATACAAATTTGTGGGAGACGATAAGGATCCCAATTATTTTTATTTCATTTTAATTACGTATCAACTACAACACGAACCTCGACTCTGACTGAGTAAGCTTTAAATCAACACTAAGTCAATACTTAGTCAATCAAGTCTAAAACTAACTCAACACTAACTCGATTACTAAAACTAATATTAGTTCCTCGACCACTCTTGTCCTTTTTTCATCTATTCTCCACAATTATAATACCACAATATATATCCAAATATATAATATATCAATATATATAGTAATATAACGGCCCTGAATCCTTATTGTAGGGAGGAGTGAAAGTTTAGGTATGTGTCCTGAGTGTCTGAAGTACCTGATCCACCCAAGGGCAGGATGCATAGGAAATGTGTGAATGAGAAAGAAAGGTTGCATAAAAGGATTCAGAATAAAATCAAATTAGTTGAAAGTCCGTTTTTAAGTTAGAAGTCAGTTGTAAGAATAAAGAATCGAGTGAGCTTGCGGTCAGTCAGAACAAGCGTGCATAATTACAAGTCCATTAAGCTGTTATTTTATTAACAAAATAACGATTCTACATACATCATTACCGCAAAAGATAACTTTATAATTCAATTGCACAAAAACGTTCTTTATTCAGGTTTAAGTTCTGATATAAATTCGGAAATGTTGGGTGATCAATGATTGGTTTCCAATGGATTTTGGATGACGCGTGTCGGATTTGAGTTTTGTGAACAATGATGGAATAGGTGAATCGTCTGTATCTCGTATCTCGTTAGGATTGACTCACTGCTCGTAAATTCGGGGTGACGAGGTAAATACCTCTTTACTTCGTCGTCACGTTTCCACCAGAATTACCTTTCGGCATTTAAACCTATTCGAATGACGTTGGACACCTGCGCGAATAAGAGAGTTAGTACGTGGTTGCACGCGTGGATTTACGACTTTTCTTCAGGTGTAGCCAGTGACCATTGTCGCGAGCTTGGGTTTCTTTGTTGGGCACGACTGGCCGTCCTTGAGGTAAAATTATGTAATTCTATAAGGTAACAGAGAGATTGTAAAACGATAGATGTGGGAACTTGATAAGAGTGTTTACGAGAAACGGACGATCAGATTAGGGTGTCAGGGGTACAGAGTGATTTTGAACAGTGAAAATGATCGAGTAGTCGGTCTAGATCGGACGATAAAGATCGTAGAAGCTGGAATGACAGCTGGTAAGAGAGCTGTTCTACTTGCTCCACCTGACTTCACTTTTGGTTCTTTGGTGTATAAGAACTTTCGGGTTTTCAAGGAAACGCGTTAACCTAGTAGTGATATAGGTTGAAACTTTGCAATTTCCATCTCATTCCATGTCGTTCGTTGTTATTCTATTCAATTCAATCCTGATGTATCCTATTTGCCATTTCTGTCATACCATGATGGAAAATTTCACTCTTAGATACGAACTTTGTTGTAGAATACTGTAGATCGGTTTTATTGAGATATTCTCTCACAATGACTACACGAATTTTCCCCCATCCTTAAGTTTTATTCGAATGCCAAAAATACTAGATGTCTAGTAACATAGAGCGTTAGAAATGTTAGTTGCAATTGAGAAATAATTAAGAAAAGAGGGAGTTAATATAATTATATAAATCTATATTTCTACGCGATCCACTTATAAATTTCAAATAAGTATTTATTATAATCTAATAAATGTATCATCCATTACTAACACTACGATCCTTCTAATAGCCAGCGTCTCGTCTATAAGTTCTATCTCTATGGTAAAGTTACGAAATTGCTTTTTCGTAGAGACAAAACACAAATGGATACTTTGTTATACTTTGTTCTGTAGAAAACAGTAGACGTAATATCCTCATGAGTCACTGCGTCCACCTAAGAAATGCAAGACACATGGACGACGAATAGTGGCAAGATGGAAGCGGAAACGCAGATGCGGAAGTTCATAAATTTGTGGTTTCCAACGCACCGATCCATCGATGTCGGAGCCATCGAGCGTTTAAAGATCAAGTTGGCGGATGTTGGCTCGTAAAACGCGTCCCATTATCGCTGATGGGACGCTCTCGTAGCGGCCAGAGTTTGGAACAGCTTCGACGAGGATATTAAAGACAAATGGGACCATTACTAAATGGTAGCACGCGGAAGATTCTACGATACTTTAAACGTTCTTCCAAATCCTCGGAGAAAAACTATTTTTTCCCAAAATTTCCCGTCTACTCGAACAAATTCGCAGTCATGCACCAAACACGTTGAAAACAAGCTACATGCTAACGGAGTCACCTAACTTGACACCACTTTTTAGAATATTAAAATTTCACGATCTCCCATTAACCTATTTATTCGGCAAATGCCAAGGTGACCTATCCAAACAACCTTCCCATGGAATTGAACTCCGATGAAGAGTCCGACCACGCCAAACTCTTTGTCACCTAATGCCACGAATAAGCGACAATAACTATATTAAAAATATAATTTTTAAATACGTATCAGTTTCTTTGCATACTCTGATAAAGAAGATAACACCGAGCGTATACAGAGGTAAGAAAAACTTCTTCATAGTCTTCGAGTGCAAAGGATTAATATATCAACCTCCTGACCATTTCCAGATAATTGTTACGAATATGCGACAATAACTATATTAAAAATAATTTCACTCAATCCAAAAGCAAACGTATTTTTAATTTCCTTCGCATACTTTGATAAAAACAAGTGTCACCGAGCTTATAGAAACGCAAGGAAAGCTTGTTCATAACTGAAATTTCTTCAAATGCAAAGGGTTAATATATCAGCCACCTTACCATTTCCAGATAATTGCCACGAATAAGCGACAATAACTATGTTAAAAATAATTTCGCTCGATCCAAAAGAAAACGTATTTTTAATTTCCTTCGCATACTTTGACAAAGTCAAGTATCTCCGAGCTTATAGGAATGCAAGGAAAGCATCTTCATAGCTGAAAAATTCTTCGAACGCAATGGGTTAATATATCAGCCCCCGTTACCATTCCCAGATTATTAATATTACAATTGCACGGATGAAATGGAGCATGAACCGACGAAAGGAGGAAAGGCCATTAATTTCAGGGGACAAGGTTAGTTTTTTCGTGTGTGACTTATCCGTCGTTCGATCCTCCCACACTGGACACGTCGTCGATGCATGTGCTTCCGTGTGTCGACCTTGCCCTTGTTTGCCATCCCAGCAAAGCCTGCTCGGTACAGCCTGCAGCTTGCGGCGAAGTTCGCGCACTCGTTCCGTGCTGGCCGACGTTATAACACGTATAATGTCCACTTAGACACGGTCACGTTGCTTGGAAAGCAAGAAACAACGGGCCAGAGGAGCGGAGTAAATTCGTAATTACCAAGAGATATGGTGGCGCGCTAGAGTTTCCGGCCAGTTGCCACTTTAGTTCCGCTTTAGGGTAGCGACTCGGATGAATCTTGGATAATGCCGGATTAAAGTATAAGGAGAGGACGAGGGAGAGAGAGAGAAAGAGAGAGACGATCAGGGAAAAGGCTCTTTTTGTATACCGGTCTAGGTACCGGGCTGTTTGTTTATAGGTCAAGGAAATGGAACTGTTTGAAGATATATATCGACGCGCAATAGCGTTTTTCCTTTCCCAATGGCTTCATTATCGGAAGTATGACACGGGGGTATAATGAAATTTGCGACAAAGGTGACTCGATCGAGCGTCAATGCGAACTAATGCAAAGATAATTTCTTTCCTCGCTGCGCCAAGGAGATCCATTCGAGCTTCTTCGAATATTTTCGCGAGATCATCTACGTTGCAGAGATTCGCGAGTGTAATGTTAATTTTGCCAGATGTATATGTAGTACTTTTGTGTTTGATTTCTCTCAGAGATATAATCTCTATCGATGTGTATTTTAATAAGTACCACTACTAAACGAATCAAATTGCTCGGAACAACGACACATCCGGCAACTCTAAATGCTACATTCCACGAGAACCTTGTCTAACCTCAACCCATCAATCTAACCTTCCAACGTAGAACATTCTACGAGCATTCCTTCTGAATCCCTGCGCTTCTCCGCTTCGACCGCTTCGGAACCCCGGAGTAAAAAGGAAAGAAAATCAATCTCTTCCTCTACTTTCGTTCCTGGAACTGCAAATCACAGCGCAGAGTCACCTGCACACGTGAAACGACGCGCGCAGTTGTCATGCGTGACGGAAGCCCGCGAAAAAGCGAAAGAAACCAGAGGGCAAAGCACTTTCCTCGATTTAACGGAGGTCGTGAGCGGCCTGCGTATCCGGCGAAGTCGGCCATCTGCTTTTTCCCGGGCGACGCTTCGTGCACTTTAAAATCAATCGAAAGCTACGACGAGAGGCAGCCCGCTAATTCCAGCCGGTTTTTCACTTTTCCACTCGAACACGGACAGCTTCGAGCGCTTATCGTCCGAAAAGCGGTTCGGTGTACTTACTTATCGTCCTCTGTCGCGCTCTGCCTCGAGATATCGACCGCGACAGGTCAACTCGAATTGCAAATTCTCCGGAAATTTTCGGATAGTCGCGATGGGTTGGTATATAGCTTCACGAGGATTCGAAGATTCTCGAGTATTTAGCGAAAAATAAATCAATTTGTACGATTCTTCGCTTCATTCCTTCGTATCTTCGTTTTTATTTATCGTTTTACTTATTTAGGTGACTTATCTTATTTGCATATGAGAGAATAGATATTAGATATATTTATATATTTAATATATTTATATTTATATATTTATATATTTAGGATTCATTTTTTCCTGATTAAAATTGGAAGAGAATGACAAAGAAGGACTTACACTTTCGCAAATAAATTTTGATATATTTGTACTGAGTACAACTAGCGCCACTGTGGCTCGTACTTAAGTAAACATCCTATATATCGTTGTATTTATTCTAACCCTACTCGTACTTCCTTGTTACTACATATGTACACTATTTCCTCTTTTAACGCTTGGATTTAATGAATTATGTACTAGGTGACTTATCTTATTTGCATATGTGAGAATGGATGTTAGAAGATGTTAGATGTATACAAGGTAATTCATATATTTAGGATTCATTTTTTCTTGATTAAAATTGGAAGAGAATGACAGGGAAGTAATAAATTTTGATACATTTGAACTCAGTACAACTAGCGCCACCGTGGCTTGTACTTACAGTAAACATTTTCTTTCTTATTATTACATGTTGCAAATTAACTACTATCTAAATCTCTGTTTTTTATATTCGCATAAGCGTATTTTTCATCTGGGTTAAACTTCATATACTTGTTACTGTACAATTGTATCCAATCGCTTCCCTGCACGCTAAACTCCGTGATTACATTCATTAATTACAACACTACATATACACACCATTTCCTCTTTAAATACTTCGATTTAATATCTATTATCTACTGGATGACTTATCTTGTTTGTATATATGAGAATGGACGTTAGAAGATGCTAGATGTATACAATTAGCGTAATTAGGATTCACCTTTCCTTAATTGAAAGTGATAGAGAATGACAGAGATAGGTACAATTTTGCAAATAAATTCTGATATAATTACGCCTCTTGTTGTTATGATACATTTGAGTCCAGTACAATTATAGCTCGTACTTATAGTAAACATCATTCACTATACACGTAATTCCAGTTTTCTTGAAAGATTATAACGGAAATAAAATATAGTAAAATATAGGTTGGGAAACGATGGGAAAATATGTAGAAATTTATTAAACGAACGCACACTAAGAACTGCCTTGCCTGTTTTAGATCCTTCAGAAAACGTAAGAAAAGAAGGGCAAAAACCGGGGAACAGTGGAATTTTACTTGTAACATTCGATTATTTCGACATCTCTAAACACTTCGATTTAATCAATTACCTTTCAATTGATAAATATAGAGAGATATAAACGTTCGAAAACTTTCATACGCGTATTCTCGCATTGCAATTTACAAACTGCTAGATGAAAATACCCGATGATTGCAGCGAAAGAATAATTACTATTCATAGATTCGACGTGACTTATTCGCCTCTTTTCCTCTCGCGGAAATTTCTGCGTCATTCACCGAGCCGATGATGAATATCACTCGTAAATTACGCGTGCTCGCATTCACGCGCCGTTCGGAGGTGATTCGAGATAGAAGAATATTCATCTGGTGAACAGCGGATATCGAACCTTCTGCGTATCTAGTGTTCGATGATCGTTGGAGCGTTGCGTAAACGTAACACGCTCGAGCGGCGATCGCTGAGCGGGCTGAGACGCGAGGCATGCCGAAGCGGATCATCGGTCCGATAATCATTGTCTTGTCAGCCGTAGCGGGAACATTGTGCTCGGCAACACGAATCTCGCGATCGTCTTCCAGAATCGAAGATTCTATCCCGCGAAATGACGGAACACATTGAGAAATAAAACTATTTCGCGAAGAACAATCCAGAAATTCGTCACACTCCGATTTTACGCTTCCTCGTCTTTCACAATGCCTAACTACAAACACAATAAGGAAGTCGCTTCTAAAACGAGCCTCGCTGTAAATTAAAGGCACGTATAATAAATGATATACTTAATCGCAGCAGACCGTCGCGCAAATTTTCATCACGTACTCCGACAGATTTATAATCCGTTGATTCCACGAAAAAGGGAAATAGAAAACGCGTGTCGCTTTCACTCGATAATCTGTCCTTAATTTATACCTTTCCAGAACACACTCTCCTCTGTCATTACCAGAAATATCCGGACGCATAAGACGAGTAGCGCCGTTACTTAATTCATTACGCGTCGAACGTGTAATTACAATCGTTATCGCGAAAAGTAGAAAATTGTCTATAATGCTGTAAAGCGCGAACACGGCTCGCACAATCGATTAACGTGCATCGATCCCCTTTCCGAGCGACAACCACGTAACAGTAACCGATCACCGGTCGTAAAATCCCTGGCTTACACACCGCTATCAACCACCGTGCAACATATTAACCGTGCGTTTAAACTGCTTGCACAAACTCGTAAAAGAACACCGCAACTTGGCAATTTTCCGAAACGATTTACAGCCCGACACTCGAGACACGGTTCCACCGGGGTTCCAACGGAAGTCTCGTAATCGATTTTTCTCATGGCGTTTCCCCAGACCGCCTGCCAGACGTTGTTCCCGAACGCAACCGAGAAATCCGATTGATCCGTTAATCAGCGGTTTCGAAATCTCGCGCGGCCGTTATTAGTTTCATAATTTCGCGGACACGATCGTTTAATCGTCCGTAATGGCTGGAATTTCGCGGAATCCTGGCAAACATGGCTACAATGTCGGAATGCTGGCTATCGAGGCAAGAAGTAAATTATCGCGACAGCAAGTGTGCGTGACATCTGTTTTNAAGGAAGTCGCTTCTAAAACGAGCCTCGCTGTAAATTAAAGGCACGTATAATAAATGATATACTTAATCGCAGCAGACCATCGCGCGAATTTTCATCACGTACTCCGACAGATTTATAATCCGTTGATTCCACGAAAAAGGGAAATAGAAAACGCGTGTCGCTTTCACTCGATAATCTGTCCTTAATTTATACCTTTCCAGAACACACTCTCCTCTGTCATTACCAGAAATATCCGGACGCATAAGACGAGTAGCGCCGTTACTTAATTCATTACGCGTCGAACGTGTAATTATAATCGTTATCGCGAAAAGTAGAAAATTGTCTATAATGCTGTAAAGCGCGAACACGGCTCGCACAATCGATTAACGTGCATCGATCCCCTTTCCGAGCGACAACCACGTAACAGTAACCGATCACCGGTCGTAAAATCCCTGGCTTACACACCGCTATCAACCACCGTGCAACATATTAACCGTGCGTTTAAACTGCTTGCACAAACTCGTAAAAGAACACCGCAACCGAGAAATCCGATTGATCCGTTAATCAGCGGTTTCGAAATCTCGCTCGGCCGTTATTAGTTTCATAATTTCGCGGACACGATCGTTTAATCGTCCGTAATGGCTGGAATTTCGCGGCGTGTCAGAGAAAGTTACTACGATCGGGTGGTTCTAGCCGGGAGAACCGTGTTAACCACCGTCATAGAGGCTCGGAGTTCACAGTGGTTTATGGTGTTCGATCGATAATGATCTACGTTGACCGAGAAATCCTAATGCCCGAGGTCTGACCGAATGACACGAAATCGTATCAAGGAATGGTCAAGAATTAGAATGTAAGTAGGCCCTGAGATTCTGTCCGTTCATGAAAACCGTTCCCCTTTTTCTTCTCGCAGCGGTTTATAGCCCGGAATCCTGGCAAACATGGCTACAATGTCGGAATGCTGGCTATCGAGGCAAGAAGTTAATTATCGCGACAGCAAGTGTGCGTGACATCTGTTTTCCGATGTAATACGAGATACCACGCGGTTCGAAGTTTATCTCTGAACATGGAGATCTTTCGGAAGGGAACGGGTATTGATCATCGAGATTCATAGCTAGGAGAAATGTTCTCGTATTATGGCGAGTGCAGTAAGATGATTTGGTACGATATTAACGCAGCGGTGAAAAATATTTTACGCTTAACGTCGCGGCGTTATCAGAGGGATCGTGATAGATACGACTACCTGAAGTTGTATAAAATTGAAGGACTCGGGGCACAAGTGGGTCAAGTCGAAAATTTAATACCGCCAAACGACACGCTCCGTGAGGAATTAAGACCATAGACAACATTATGCGCAAGGTGATCTCTGAAAGTGTGTCACACCCTAAATTAAGGGCGAATGTTGGTATCAATCGATTCTCCGGAGCCGATGCTTCCCGTTTGTCCCCCGGTTTTAAAATTAGCCGCTGCAGTTTAATATTTCACGGAACGCAGAACTCGAAGAAAGTGCCGTGGAAATCAAGGTCTGCGAGAGAAGTGTATAAATAAAAACATGGGACTTTCATTTGCTTTTAACGACTAAATAATTCCTGGTCTAATTACGCGCGTGTAAGCTGTAAAACGGTAACGGGACATTTTTAGAAACACGCCGTGATTGATATTTCACGATATTTTTCCAGCTTTCTTCGTGAACCGCTCGTCAATCATTATATCTCAAAGTTCGCTATACTTGAGTGCATAATTGTCCGCAAATCGAATGAAAAGCCTCGGCTAATTCGGACGTTAAGTTTCCAATTTACGAGCAAGAGGTGGTAACTTCTAGGCATCGCAATTCTCTGTCAAAATTCCCCAGGAAAAAACCGAACGATAGATTTTTATCCAATCGTTTCGCTAAGCTTCGACTGCTGTCTTCGCGAATTGTATTCGACTATCCGATGATTTTTACGACACTGCAACCGCTGAAACGCTCGTTTGGTATTCAGGATATGATCCATACAAGCCGAACGAAATGTTCTGGCAAAAGTTCCGAACTGTTTCCCATTTCCGTTTCGCGAAGCAAGCGTCAGACGAAGATTCAGTTTTTGTTCAGCTCGTCGTTCAATGATATCGAAACTAATTACAGCCAGGAACTAGGCAGTCCCAGAGATAATTAGCTTTTGTGTCGTTCGAGTGTTTCATCATATTTGCTGGTATATATGGATATTTATGTTTATACGTGTCAAATCTCGAGTTAGTTTAATATTCACTCGATTCCTGTCCCGATTTAACGAATTATTTAGGTCGTTTTGGATTATATTTATAAATAAGCGGGAAACAAGATACGATAAATTAAACTGTGAAATTAGTTTAATATTCACTCGATTCCTGTCCCGATTTAACGAGTTATTTAGGTCGTTTTGGATTATATTTATAAATAAGCGGGAAACAAGATACGATAAATTAAACTGTGAAATTGGTTCATCTTTCCTAATTAATAGGTAAACACGATGAAATTTGGTACGGTGTGTAATTAATTTTTTGGTGCAGAAAGAACGAAGAAAAACAATGTAAATAAGCTAAATTACGAGAAAAATTTATTTTATGAGATATTTCGCTATCTAAGAAAACGATTAAACGTTTCATAAACTTCTATATCCATTTTGTATAGATTTATACAGCAATGGAGAAAATTTCTATCAGTATAATACAATAACTATAATTATTCTCACTTAATATATCTCTTGAAAAATAAAACAAAAGTTACTCGATTGTAAGTCATACAAGACTTCTAAAATTAAATACCTAAGACACGNTAGTATAATTCTTAGAAAGAAAACAAATCATCCTGGATAGATTTATATAGCAATTGGTCAAATTTCTGTCAATATAATACAATAACTATAATTACTCTCACTTAGTATGACTCTTAGAAAATAAAACAAAACTTACTAGAATCTAAGTCATACAAGAATTCTAAAATTAAGTACCAAAGACACGAAGCCACGCAAAATCCAGGGATTAAACTAATACTACAAGAATCAGTATTATTGAAATGAAAGAGTGTCATTAAATTTAATGGATAAAATGTCTGCCAATGTAATACAATAATTAAAATTATTCTCACTTAATATATCTCTTGAAAAATAAAACAAAAGTTACTCGATTGTAAGTCATACAAGACTTCTAAAATTAAATACCTAAGACACGAAGCCATGAAAAATCCAGGGATCAAACTGATACTATAAGAATCAGTATTATTGAAATGATAGAGTGTCATTAAACTTATATAGTAATCGATCAAATTTTTGCCAATGTAACACAATAATTAAAATTATTCTCACTTAATATAGCTCATGAAAAATAAAACAAAACTCACTCGAATTTAAGTTATACAAGACTTCTAAAATTAAATACCAAAGACACGATGCCACGCAAAATCCAGGGATTAAGCTAATACTACAAGAATCAGTATTATTGAAATAACAGAGTGTCATTAAATTTATATAATAATCGATAAAATGTCTGTCAATGTAATACAATAATTAAAATTATTCTCCATTAATATAGCTCTTGTAAAATAAAACAGAACTTACTCGAATCTAAGTCATACAAGACTTCTAAATTTAAATACCAAAGACACGAAGCCACGAAAAATCCAGGGATCAAACTAATACTATAACACACAGTATGATTTTCTATTCAGGTCCAAAAATCTGTTAGAAAAACTTGAAGTTATCACTAAATCGAACCTCTGTAACACAATTCCGCTTTACGATTAACCCCACGCGACAGGTTTCTACGTTGCACGACATTTAGCAGGAGCCTAACTACCATGTAATACGAGGGTTACCAGCACACCAACAGCGTTCATTTATCCGCCACCAGTGGCAATTTCCATGGCTGAGAAAATGCAGCGCGTACACGTGGCCTTTCACGAGGAATGCGTCCGTTAAAGCAGCTCCGTAGAACTGGTTACGCGTTGCAATTAAATCGCTGGCTAGTTCCGTCTGTTTTCGAACGTTACCTGACTCCGGAACCGCCGTGGGGTCGTTGGCGATTATGCAATTAGCCGAGACGAGGGAAAAATCGTCGGGACGTTTGTGGACGCCGGGGTGCAACGTCGGCGAGTCGAATCGAGCGGGAATAAATTCGCGATTGTTCACGGTCGATGGTGATTTTTCGCGAATGATTCGGCACGTTTCACGCTTACGTAACGACGCCATGCGACTCGGTGCAAGTCGTTATATAATTTTCGGTATTGCGGAAAACGGGAACCTGAAATCGAGAACAGGTGACCGTTTCGCGGGCGACAGTGTGATTGATGAGGCACCGCTGATGTTATAAATGTAAATGGCACTTTTGACTGATGGCGAGTGGCTCCGGTTTCAGAACCGGTGATTTTTGGCTCACGTTTCATTGTGAGATCATTCGCTATCAATTTAACCCTCTGTAATGCCACGTAATTTCAAACCTGCGTGCTCGTCGCTTTGAAATTGTATTTCACTCGCTTATCACCGCATTATCGTGTTTTATCGGTCTACCATTAAACGGTAAAGTCTCTTTATGAAAGTTATTAGCCTCTGGGGTTTAGATTCACGCGGTTAATGCCGATCGAATTTCCATTAAGTACGCGAGTACGTATATTTATAAGCACATTGTAGCTATAGGTATAGTGCAAATTCGCATACGCGTGTTTCGCGAATTATTGCAATGGATTTTTCAACTCCTGCAATTTTTAATTCGTTTTTAATTTGTATGGTATACCGTAAAAGTTCTTGTGATAAATTATTTTAAACGTTTCGATTATAGAGAATAAAATTTTTCAGGTGAAAAACGAGAATTTGTTTATGGTAAGAGGACTTTCGGTAACTGGTGTAATACGAGAATCGGTGAAACTTAAATCGCATATTTATAATGATTTTGTAATCGTTGTTTGCTACCGTGTGCAAGTCGAAACGCGGAAAGGGAGATACATATCGAAGTAATTTTTCGTTTAGATATAACCGATAGTAATAGCGGGTTAAGCAGAATACATTGTGAAATTTTACTTAGCGGAAAATCAATTTCAGGCGCAGATAAATTTAGAACGGGTCCTGGCGAATATTCGTCGAGGAATAAAACTCGATTACCTGTTATTTTCCAGTTACTGAACAATATAGCCGCACCGATTTCGTGAAAGCTTCTAATCTCTTCAGATTATTAATCTTGATAATCGAGCCGAGATACATTTTATTCCGGTTGCATTTCAGCTTCCTCAAAAGTGTTGTGTAATTCAGTTGCATTCTATTAAGAAAACGTTAATTTTTCTATGGGGTGATCGTAGAATGCTCACTTTCGCTACAAATGTTCTTTCTCTTCCTGTTTGTCGTTGATTATTACCAGTAATATCACATAAATCGACTGATTGACACATTCTCCAGCCTTTCTCTTAGTCAACCAATTGATGAAAAACCTCGTTTCGAATTTTTCCAACTAACCTTTCTATCCTTCAATATCGTTCTAAATGCCAAACTGTTATAACTTTGTTCGCGAAGTTTGAATTTGTATAAGAATACCACGAGAATATTACAATGTTTATTGCACTTTTGTTCCAACAGTAGCAACAGTTCAGAGATTGAGAATTTTTCGATGAAAATTTCATGATTCCTTAATTTTAATATATGTATAATCTATTACAAAGTATTCACTACAAAATTTATTACGATTCGTGGAAGTTTAAAAAAGGAAAGTTGAATATAGTTTAATTAATAAACAATTCCTTTATATTTACTTAAATATCTTTTACTCCTTTCATCCTATTTTTACTTCGTTTACTTAAATTCTCCTATTTTTTACTCGAAATAAATTTCAAACGAAACACTTGAAATCCTTAGTTAAGGGTTAGCAAAGGATTACAAAATTTTAACTACTTATACCTTAGAAACCATTGCTACAAGAAAACAAATACTTTTTTCACATAGAAAAATAATTGCACTACATAAATTATTCTACATCTCGTTATTACAAATCATAAGAAGCACACATTCGCAATAAATCATTTAACTCTTTGAGGCATAGGATCAGAGAATAAAATAGACTCATGTTGCGCTTTAGATTAAACGAAATTGGTTTATTAACAAAGATATCGCATAATATAGAGACATAATGAAATAATAATTATTCAATTGGGACTCAAATAGTAAACTAGGCTGTTGCAATATTTCGAAGTGGGTCTGAAAATGTCCCAAAATGTGAGACATTTTCAACTCTAGCATGCTCCAAAGAGTTAATAACTATCATAAAATGCTGGTGAATGTTTGAAAAATCGGTGAAGTTCGTGAAATTCCGTTTGACCTCGGAAAGTGTACCCTCGGTTCATATATGCACTCTGCGCGACGACTGTTGCGCGCAGCGCTGTTACGCGCGATTTTCGTAACGCGCGTAGTCGATCCTCGAGCGGATAATCGCCACGAATTCCGGTGTTTCTCGTGGATAGGAAGTAATGGCACGTTTCTCTGCGGGTAAGGCACCGGGCCGTGCGACGGGTCAGCGTTAACACAGGTTCCACGGTACCGTTTAATCTGTTTATTCGGCGCGCCAGTTTATCACGAAGGGGCACGCATTTAAAACCGGGGAACGTGTCGCATACCCGCTAACACGTGCCCCGTGATATACACGCGTGTGACATGATCGCGGAGAACGACGTTAAATTAATATTGATTAAGAGAGATGGAAATATATGGACAATTAGGTGCTCGGTTGTGCGCGAGCAAGGACGCGCGAAATTTGATTGATGAACACTGTTTCGAAAATATATTACGCCTGTGTTACACTAGGAAACATCGAGACGGTATTACAAATGGTAGGAATGATACTTTGTCTTTTGTTTATCCTTCAAAAGAATCTGTAATCATTTTTTTTCTAGAGGAAGTTCTAAAATTCGTTACGATTTTGTTTTATGTTATTCAAGGAATTTTGGGGAAATTTTTTATTTGTTCCCATATTGGTGCATAAATTGATTATGTGTTCCTTATGATTTAACAATAATTTAAGTATTCGGATACAATATAATAATAAGTAATAATAGTAAATTATAATAATAATTAAAGTATACAATAGCGAAGTAATAAGATTGTAAGTTTTATAAGTTTTCAGTAATAAGATGAAACAGGAAGAAATGATTAAAACGGAAAATGAATTAAAGACGGAAATATTGGAGTATAGTCATAAAGTCAAAATATAGATTAGATTTATAATATTTATGTTCAAAATATACAATAGATTCAACAATAGTAACGACAGTAATAATGATAATAACGGTATAGCAATAGTATTTTAGAATATTTTCGATAATAATAAGACAAAATAGGTTGAAACGATTAAAACGAAAACTGAATTAAAATCGGAAATATTGGAGTATAAACAATCATTCGTGATAGTTGGCACAAAACAAAATTTGTGGGACAAGGACGGTAAAATAAATTTATGCGCAATCTAATCGCAGCTGTCAATCGTGTATTACAAGTAATATCAACGGGAAAAGAATCGCATGTAATTTCTCGCGATTTTACTTGAGATTGCACGGTTTCCTCAAAGGGAACGCATCAGTTACTTCCTGTGGCGTGAAACGTACCTAAAGTATTTCGTAATATACATCACCTACCGTTAGAACAGCACGAGAATTGCACACGAGGAGACTCGTGACCCCTCTGTTAAGTTTCAACTCAACCTCGGTGCTTGACACCGTGCATAATACCCATTCACATAAACATTCAAGCCCTGTCCGATAATCTGCGGAATCTTTTACACGTTAAATAGAATTTAAACATCATTACCTCGAGTGTCGTCACGACTTTGTCATACTTTATTGAGTTTTATTCGAGAAAAAATTCGAGAGATCATGATTTATACTAATTCTTCAATGTTTAAAATAGCTACGATTATATATCGATGTTTAGTTTTAATTTGAAATGTTAATTGGTGTTCAACCAGCGATTTGTTTCCAAGAACAAGTACGGACTTAACATAATCGGTTACGGCGATCTAGGTCAGGAAAATGGAAGAGAATAAAGAAGATGGAAAATGGAAGAGCAGAAACTGTATCTGCGTGGAGGATAATTAGAGTGAAATGACGCGATTACGTTCTGTTAATTGACGCTATGGGAAGCGAATTGGTCGATAGATCCTGTCGATCGGCCGCGTGTCTGTGTTCGATCAGCTTTCGTTTCTTTCGCAAGGCTACGGAAGTGTTCTCACGATTTTCCCGCGATTTACGTTTCACGAGCGCTGTCCGGAGGTAATGACTCAACTTGCATAGAAATTCTTCCTACCGAGGCTACAAAGATGTAATTTAAACGATCGCCAGTGAAAACAACACGGGATTGTTAGATCGAAAAAATTGCAGACTGTTTATTGACACCGATTACTCAGA
>NIJG01000042.1:101437-112346 GCA_002201625.1 Euglossa dilemma | reverse complement strand
CTGTAACAAATTTATAAATCTTTTTCAAATTCTACAACGATCTTACCTATTCCCTATATACTAAATAGACTACATACGACTTCATTCTGAGCCAACCAAAATAAATCAACCTAAATACTCGACAAGAGACTAAAATCTTCAAACCTGCCGCTCAGAAGTGACAGATTTTGAAGAACACTTTCGCAAAAATCAATTCCCCTAAACTAGATCCACACTATACCAGCCATAAATTGCAGTTCCCTGTAACAAATTTATAAATCATTTTCAAATTCTACAACGATCTTACCTATTCTCTATATACTAAATAGACTACATATATTACTTCATTCTCAGCAAACCAAAATAAATCAATCTAAATATTTCACAAGAGACGAGCTAAAATTTTCAAACCTGCCACTTAGAAATGTCAGGTTCTGAATAGCACTTTCGCAAAAATCAATTCCCCTAAACTAGATCTACACTATACTAGCCATAAAGTGCAGTTCACTGTAACAAACTTATAAATGATTTTCAAATTCAATAAAGATTTTACTTATTCTCTATATACTAGATAGACTATATACCAAAAATCTTCAAAGCTGTCATTCAGAAACGACAGGTTCTGAACGACACTTTCGCGAGAATCGATTCGCCCGAAAACTGAACGGTTCGACTATTGAAAGAAGCATCAGCACGGACAAACCACAGCGTCGTTCGACCCAAACGACCGGAGGAAACAAATTTCCTAGAGTCGATTTGAAAGATCGTCAACACACCCATCATCCTCTCGAGCAGTAAGACGTCAGCTCGCGAGCGGTTCGATTTGAAATTCAGCCGGCGCCTGCACGCTCGATCGCGCGCGGAATAAATATCCCCGTGGCCGTTCCGTAGCCCGTTTTTTCGCGGTTAATCGTGGTTCACAGGCCAGAGATAGCCTGGTAACCCGCTTTTCGTGTCTCAGTCGTCGCTTGACGGCCGAAGAGGATTCGCGAGCGATTCCACGGACCGATCGGAATTTCTCCGGGCGATTAGAAGAGAATAGAAGGAAGACGATGCAGGATCGTAGAGGTTCACGTACCGACAGGAAGCGTCCTCCGGCGCGATCGTCCCGGTCACATTGCCGCGGTAATGGCTTCCCCACGGCTGGATCTCGCGGTGTCAAGGTCGGCCGGCGTGGATCACGCGCGATCCACGGGTTGAACGCACTCGATCCCTCTTCTCCGGCTGCTGAAGCACGAGCTACCTGCCGAGTCGACGGCCAGACGAGCACTGGACCGGGTGTATTTACCTGTGCTCACCTGCCCGGCGTGAATCCGCTGCACAAGGCAGATGAGATGACCTGTTCCTTCCGGGTTCCTCGAGATCGTCGCCGATCCTCCTCCTTCCTTCACCCGGGTTCTTATCGCGCGATTTTTCTACTGGGTCAACGCAGTACTCTTTCACTTTTCCGTCACTAACTGTTGCTACCTTTTCTGACAGAAGTCTTGAAACTTTTGGCAATGATAATGTGTTCTCTAGAGGTGTCACGGAAGTAAATATATGGCTTTCACTCTTTCATTTCTAAAGATTTTCGGAATTTTTGGTAATGATAATGTTTGATAGTACTAGAGTTGGAGAAACATATGTATGTAGCTTCCGTTTTTCAATTTTTAGGTTCTTATTGCACGATTTTTGTAATTGGTCACCGTAGTACTCTCTCACTTTTCCGTCGGTGACTATTGCTACCTTTTCTGATAGGAGGTTTGAAATTTTTGGCAATGGTAATGTGTCTTCTAGAGGTGTCACGGAAATATATGATATATGGCTTATACTTTTTCATTTCTAGCTATTGGTATTTATCATGATACTAGTATTGGAAATTTTGGCAACAAAAATGTTTTATAATAGAGGTAAAGAAATTTATGTATGTAGCTCCGTTTTTCAATTTGTAGGTTCTTATTACGCGAATTTTCTACTGGCTCACCGCAGTACTTTTTCACTTTTCCGTCGGTGACTGTAGGTACGTTTTCTGACAGGCATTTTTAAATTTTTGACAATGATAATGTGTTCTCTAGAGGCGTCACGGATATATATACGGTTTCCACTCTTTCATTGTTAACGATTAGTATTTATTGTGATACTAGTTTCGGAATTTTTGGCAACGAAAATATTTTATAGAAGAGTTGGAGAAACATATGTATGTAGCTTCCATTTTTCGATCTTCAGCGGTTAATTTATTTTTATGACCCGGATTTTGAAATTTTTGGTTTTGGGAACGTGTGCTATGGTAAATTATGAAAGAATATGAAATTTCATATTTTCAATTTCGAACGATAAGTATTTAATATGACACTAATTTTTTAATTTTTGGTCCTAAAAATGTTTTATAGTGAAGTTACAGAAACGTGTGCAAGTATTTCTTCTGTGACTAATTTCCTTTCATGACACGGGTTTTTAAATTTTTAGCCATAGAAATGTGTGCTATAGTGAGTTATGAAAGTATATAAAGCTTCCGATTTTTGGTTTCTAACGATTGGTATTTACTATGACACTAGTTCTGAAATTTTTGGCAACGAAAATGTATTTTATAGCAGAGTTACTGAAGTATACATAGCATCCACCTTTCGATTTCTAGAGGTTGGTATTTATTATGACACGAATTTTGAAATTTGTGGCTACGAGAGTGCCTTCTGTAGTGGTGTCACGCGAATAGGTATAGCTTCCACTTTTCGATTTCTAACGATTGGTATCTTTTTGTAACATGGACTTTGAAATCCTTGGCCATGGGAATGTGCGCTATACCGATTTATGAAAGTATATGAAGCTTTGTTGTTCATGCGATAGAAGACGGTTCTGTTTGGCTTAATAAAATTATCCTTAAATAAGTTGACCTAGAAGAAAGTCCGTACACGTGTGTTAAATGCTGACAAGATTTATGATAGAAATATCAGAACATCGGCAATTACTTGACGTGTCTTTTTCAGTAAGAGTTTAAATTTACGAAACACGTTACAAAAATTGAGAACACTTATTAATAGATCGCAGAAATTTAGTATTAGAAATTAGCTCAACGTTGATTGAAGGAATTCAACACTGGTCATTTTTCACTGGACAACTAACCAAGAGAAAGGCCAGAGCATGTGATCAGCAATATCTTAAAAGATATTACTGAAAATAATCCACGAAGAACAGGGATGAGAAATAACGTTTCGAACGAAAGTAAGTCATTCTTCCACTACTCGCTTCGTCGTTCGACTGGATCTGAAAAAATAAAGAAAATGTGCATGGGAGCTTTGACGAATGAAATTGACCATATATTACTTCGAGATATTAAACAGGATTTGCACGTGAAACAAATGGTCGCCTGTAACGAAAAGCGAGTCTTATATGATAATCGAAAACGTCTGGCGTAGCTAAATCAGGATGACCATGCAAAACTAGCGCCAAAACCATCATTTATTCGAAGAATAAAATTATTATAACTAAAACCATTATTACTATAATGACCCATTGTAAATTAAACAGACTGCATACGAAATTCGCAATGAAATTTACATTACTGAATAAGTGAAAACAATATTTATGGAAATATAATTCAAACACCTTCTATATTAATAATAACTATACAATATGACTATACAAATTTTCATTTCCCTAATTTTCTCAAGTAATCAGACACAGCAATGTTTGAAATAAATTTTAAGTAAATTTAATTATATTATTCAATTACTTACTCACAAAATTTAATAATTTTAGTTGTCAATAATTATTAGAGTTATAGGAATGAATTCTCAGTTGAAGATAACTCTTTTAAAATAATGATATTTACTGTAGAAATACATATTGATTCGCGATCAGAGGTCATGTACTTACACTCGCACTTGCAATCTCATTCTCGCATCATTCGGCATTCTTTTTATACCAATTTATACTACGCATTGCCAAACGCTCGAAGGTTCTAGACGCGTTCTTTACGGAATCGTTCTTCATGCATCGCTGATTATTTAATAAAAAATCCTCACGATCCACAATCGTACCCTTCCGAATACTCATCAATCTGCAGACAGTCATTCGATTCGCTATAAGCCATTCATACACCTGTCACTCGTCGCGACAAACCACAATACCTATATTAAAACAAAAATCGCAAAGACAAGTGACCAAGGTGATAACGTCGAATTCGAAATTTTTAACTTACAATTTAATAACCATATTGTTGTGTTCCACGAATGTTCCAAGTCAAGTGAAAAACTGGTTTATTTGTTTATTGTTAACATCTTTTGACTCACGGATTCTTGATGTCATCCAATGTTAGAAGAGACGAATGATTTTTATAATCTAGTCTAGAAAATTCGGAATTTGATGGAAAAAAACTCAAATTTGACAGCTGTCAACAAGACATAAAGCGTTTAATTTTTGTCACCATACAACGAGTTTTATTCTGTCAACGTTTTAGTTTTACCCGATTTCGTTTTCTAATTCGACAATAGTCATGCCTGACGCATCGTCCATAGTTTTCCCAATTGACCTGTGCTTTCTACGTGTAAACGGTATTAATTACGCGATACTGTGTAATTAACGGTGCAATTAGAACGAGAAGTTAAGTGAAACACGCGTAATGAAATCTTTTTATTTTGCGTTTAATTTCGAAGAAAATCTTCGCATTTGTATCTCTGATATTTCGTCAGAATTTATGCGAAATATAGATGAAATTGTCGTTGTACCATTGTTTCGTAACATTCCACGGATCGGTTGCTGGTTGCTGGGTCTTATGACAGGTCGGGCTCATTCATCCATTGATCGATGGTATCCGAGTCATCTTTGTCCAGTCTTTCTCGTCTTACAAGATTCCCGGTATGCTATAATCGGTTACGTTGACGTTTTTCTACAAAACCAACCTGACACGGAGAGATTGATGATGATTAAGTTATGGCGCTTTCTAGTCTTGTGATTTAGTTATACATCAGCGGGGTAATTATTCAGATCTCGTTTCAATAACGTTTCGTGGAAAATAAAGTTGAAACAATTTTTCTTCCGAATCCGGTAATTTATTACGATTTTTACCAACGCGTATTCTTCCAGCATTTTTGTTTCGTCGAATTAAATGAGAATGTTAAATATCCATTTATCATCCATTTTGATGATTCGGATTACGAAATGATCATTATTTAATGAAATTGCACAGCGGGAGATGTAATCGCGTTACACAGCGAAGGCAGCTTTATCGAATTAAACGATAATTATTCATAGACCACGAAGACTGTTAGATTGAATGAGTTTCAATGTACTTCTTTATTAAACAGTGAGAAAAGAGCCGCATATTACGTATGTACATGTATGTTAGACTAAATGAATTATCTGCTTCTATTGCGCATATAATAATATTAATAATATCATACACAATAAAAGTGAAAACGACCTCTTGTTTTAACATTTATATTTACAAGCCATAAATCATAAGTCACGCAATTTACTATCAAGTGTTCACATTAATTACCTATAACACTTCACATGCGATACATAAAATATTTATGAGATGTACACACGTGGTGTATGAATAATATAAAATATTCACAAGGTTTACCGTTGTATAACGCACTGAATGAAATCTTTCATTACCTAAAATAAATTAGACAACGCATGAAAAATTCAGCGACGTGCGAAATTATAAAAATTAGGGGAATAATTAACGATGTAATAACATTCATTTCAATATTTATTACACACACTTGAATATCATTTGATATTATTTATTATTTAATACTGTTCTTAAGCAGATGTTAGTAATACTAAATTAATACGTAACTTTGAATATCTATGAGTTATCAGATACATTTGTATCTTATATGATTCAGATACCGAAAAGTCGAAAAGCTGACAGATCTTTGTCTTTGACAGTTTTTTATCCAGAAAGTCAGTCAATATTCGGCATTGACAGCGTGTAGAGTTAATAAGGAGAATTTGTAAAAAAGAGAAATAAAGTTGCATAAAAAGGTAGCGTCAATTTATTTTACAACAATATCAACAAACGTTTAAGACACAAAAAATACAATAATCTTCTACGAAGTATCCGCGTGAGCTATGTATAATACTTAATCTATCCATAAAGTTTCTCATAATAGAATCCATTTGACCAAACGCTTCATTTACCTAAGTAACGTGTAACCGATAGAATAGAAAACCGGAGACCATCGTTTCCTCGTTCGGAATAACGAAGACGACGCTTCGCGTCGTTTCCGGTCCACCGGGACGCCATGTGACTCGCCTCGACGCCTACTCTGATCCTTAACGCGATAATTTACGTTTCTTTCCGTACGAGAGAAAATCGACATTTCCCCTAATATTCATAGATCCAATTACCAAGCCGAATCGTTTCCCGAACGCGATTAAAACCGTAATAGATGCATTTTGTTTAAATATCGCAATCGACGACGCTTTAATGGCCGAAGGATAATGGATTGAACGAGGAACCAGATCATACGTAACGATTCTGGATCATTGCGCATGCCTGTCGAGCACTTTGGAAAGTGTTTAGGCTATTTCTCCTCGATATTTCTTTCTTTCCTGCTTTTTCATCGACGGAGGGATGAGAAATGGAATTTTTCAATTATCGACGCAGTATCGAGAGAATTACCCGAGACCAAGTAATTTAGTATGCCGATAAATTGGAAAATTAAAATGTTTCTTGTCAACCGAATGCGACCCGATTGGCCGTGTATAGCTAATAAGTGAAAGCAAAACTTGAATATATCGCGTGCTCGGGTAGCCGCCATTTTTTTGCTTTTTCTTTACCTGAAAGAACGAAAAGTCAAGGAAAAAGCGTAAAAAGGACTGGGTCAGCTGCAAGATGTTGGGAAATGGTTTTATTAATGCCAGTACTACTGCTTTCATTCAATTTGTTATTTAATAAGCTTTAGAATATATGTAAAAATATGATTGATATTATATTTATTATTAATAGGAAGAATTGTTATTGTTAATAATTATGGAATTGTGATAATTGTAGATTAATTGAATTATTTATAAAACTGTAGTAATTTTAATATTAATTGAATGATGTATAATAATTCCAATGCTAATTGATTGCTTTATAGAATTATCATAATTTCAAATTCAATTAATTTATTAACAGAGCTGTAATAATTTTAATTGATTAAATACTGAAAATGAATATTGAAATAATTTGAACTGTTATGATTAATAATTTGAAAAGTTATTAATCAGTTATTGATTAGATCTTCTGCAGAAAAATGCAAGGATAGACCCAAAAATAGGATCATCTTAATTTATTCAACAATGAACAGACCAATCGACAAATTGTTTCGTCCAATGCAATATGGTTGAAAACAAATTACGAAATAATTATATAAATTTTTTGCCAATGTTTCACTCTCTGAATTGATTGGGTCAATTCTTATTGTTAAACTATGATAATCTGAATTAAAGTTTCAGAACTCATAAATGTTTAATTGAATTTAATTTTATATTTATACAAATTATAGTATTGCAGGGCTCTAATCGATAACTACTTATTAATTCAGTTGATGAACTTATTTACCACATTTTGCATATTTTTTTATACAACAAAGTTTTGAAATTCAATATAATATTTATGTCCCGTTGAATAACTAATAACAAAATTAATACTCTATTTTATGACCACCTTGGTAGTCATTATTTTAAACAAATAAGATCGCGCATGGAATTATAGTCATTTAAAAGTTATGACACAAAATGTATCAAAAGTGCAAACAAAACACGAATCGAAATGAAATCTCACAAATACAACTAAAAGAAGATAGTTATATCCGATGAAATTAAATTATATTAGTTTGAGGAAAAAGAAATCCATTATTATAATAATTTTAAATACATGTCCTTTTCCCCAACAATAAATTACATTAAGTTGGAGAATTTAAAATTATAAATATAATGAATTTCATTCTCACCAATCTAATATAAACAAAAGTGTGTCAATTTCAAACATCTTACATAACCATTTATCTCCTATCACCTCGACATTCCGTCTCACCCATAACATCGCACGTTTCCATTTAATTAGACGCGTAAAAAAAATCATAAAAACCTTAATAAACACGTATCCTTAAAATAATTGGCACGGCTACGTTTAACATTTCACTGGCTGACCAGACCGGATATGCCACAACCTGAAATTTCGCAATACCCTTAATTTCAGCGCGACGCAACGAAATTAGGAGATAACAGGCAACCAGTCACCCACTTGCTTTCTAGAATATACATAATTCGAAAATGTATGTCAGTACCAAATTATATACTGCACAAAAATCAATTAAATCATATAAATAAAATATTTTAGTCTTTTTCTTTAATTACCGGTCTAATGCACTTACTTATTCTTACCATGAATATAATTACTAGCAGGTAAAGAATTTTACGCTGTAAAAAAATAAGCTACGAGAAAAACGAAATGCGAAAACGAAATCGAATAATCAGATGAGATAAGAATTTATAAAAAGTCAAATGAGCGAAAGAAATAACAATGAATGTACAATTTTGAAGTAAACTTTGAAAGGGATCATTTGACCCCGCATGGTATGCTTAGTGTTATGCACTTTAATTATTTTAGACTTCTAAGTGCAATATATAGGTAAATAATAATAATAAATATAATCGACATAACGAATGTTTACAGAACAATAAAATATACATTATCGATTGCTCATTTAGTTTCGTCAGGGCCCTAATCATGCGTTATTGACACCAAAATTAGCGTCCTGTAGACCTCATTTTTTGTATTCGTAACGTATATATGTTTTCATGTACCTTTTTATACTAATTGCACAACTATAAGAAATTCCTCCAAATCACCTGTAATTTAGAAGAGTTTCGTTATTCGGTACATACGTACGAATGACTTCTTAATATAGAGATGTTCAAGAAAAAAATAAACACCTATCTTACTTTTAATATGGGAATGAATCTTCTACCCCTGTTACTTAAGGGTAGATTCAGCGAAGATCTCCTCCAAATTTCGAGTCAATAGGTCAACTAAAACTCGAGATATGCAGTTAGCCAGGTTAAAATACGTGGTTTCGAGAAAAATACGTTTGAAGTATTTGGTAGTTCAAATATCAATATCTTTGTTAATTTTGCGAATTCGAACAAATCCTTTTACAGAGATATTTTCGAAAGCGTGTACTTGGAAAGAATATAAAAAAAAAATTTGATTCTTTAATCACGGATTATAACAATAGCCCCACAAGTGTTAATAGGAGTTTTATATGATCCATGATAGAGGTTCTATGTTTATGGAATATTCGGGAAGATCGAAGAGTATCCAAAATTTCTTCCGCTAAGGCTCGCTTTCGTTTTTCGCGAAACGAAAGATTCGGGCCACCTACTTCTTCCGCCACGAATTTATTTCTGAATATCGTGATTTATCGGAGTCGCAAACGAGACGACGCGCGTCGAATGGATTAACATTTTGGATCTTATAGCCCATTCTAACCGGCGTCGGCCTACACGCGGCATAACAATGCGAGTTTTGCGTGGAAACGAGGTTAAAGAAAGGAGAATGCAAGTCGAATACCGAGAGGAACGCCGCCGCTAGCAACCTTCTTTTCCTTTTTTTATTTTCTTCCCAAACGCGCACGTTCCTTCCTGAACACGTGCGATCAAGCGACGTACATGTCTCGTTTAACAAATTTCGTCATTCGAAAATTGATCAGCGAGTACACGGTTTATATGAAAATTGCAGTCCTGAAAATTAAAATTTCAATTTTGTCGCTGAGCATACAATCGGCGAGGATCAATTAAAAATTCAGTAGAAGCGAAAGGTGTCTTCAGACGTTATTTAAAATATTCAAATGCATCGAATAAAATGCTGCTAATGAACCACAGTTTTAGATGCAATTTGATCGAATTTGATGATGACTCGATGCATGTATCGAGTAGAATTAACGGCAAAGGGAAAGTATTGACGGAGATGACAGTCGAAAAGATTTATGCTACATTTTCTGGCGAAACAGTTTACATGTGATGGATGTCTCTGTCAGTTATTTGACAGATTCAAAAATGTAATTTTAACTGCACCGATAGATTAAAACAATTTCCTAAGGAAATCAATTAAATAACGAGTAATTTTAATAAAGTAGAACATGAAATCAATCGGTAATTTAGTGAAATCGATATCTGCAGTATTATATGTTGATAACTCCCTGAAACTGTAAACCTCTATTATAGATAAAATAGCAAACTTCTTTACTGTATATACATACGAATTTGAGTTACCATAGGTAGAAATCTGTATTACTAGATGCAAGGCATATCGCATTCAACGTTATCGATTCAGTTTCCAATCTATAGTAAAAAATTTCATCATAAGAAATTGAATAATAAAAGTATTTTTATTAAAGTTGAATATAAAATCGATGAGTAACTGAAAGTATTTAATATCTATGTTATTATACGTTGATAAGTCCGGCAAATTGTTAATTTGAACTACTTGATGCAGGTCATATCGCATTCAACGTTACCGATTCAGCTTCCAATTTTTAGTAAAAAATTTCATGAGAAATTGAATAATAAAGGTATTTTTATTAAACTAGAATATAAAATCGATGGGTAACTGAAAGCATTCAATATCTATATTATTATACGTTGATAAGTCCAGCAAATTGTAAAACGATTGCTGATAAAGTAGCAAATATCTTTAACGCATGCAGGTCAATATTCAAGTTACCATATGCAAATTCCCTAAAACAGATCATGTCACACTCAACGTTACCGATTCAGCTACTAATTTGCAGGTACGTCTATAACTAACGATCGGTAAAATCGCAAGTAACAAATTTTTTTTAAACTATAATATCAACGTAAATAAATATTATCATTCTTCTGCATAATTCAGAACGTAACCCTGAATACTGGGAGAATTTTCTAATTACGTTAATCAGCTGTACTTCAAACA
>NIJG01000042.1:72358-84654 GCA_002201625.1 Euglossa dilemma | reverse complement strand
TTGCCGATTCTCCAGCGTGCTTTATGCATTTGGTTTCGTCCTAATAACCCCATTACCACCCCTAATACACCAATGCTCTCATCGCTGCTTCCCTCTACCCGGCTTCCTCTTGCCCATATACGAATCGTATAAATCGAAGCTCGCGAGAAACTCTGTGATTCGACCGGGCATCGCTCGTTAAATGTCCAAATGTTTTTATTTATCCTGCTTAAAAAAATATTCAATGTTCACACGTGTACCGTCCGTTGCCATCCACGTCAGTAGGCACAAATTCTGCGAACTCATTACCAACGTAAGTACCGCGTGCGTTTGTTCGGCTTTGCAGATAAATCCCTTAAAGCTCCCCCTAATCCTCCTAAATCAGATAAAAATGAATCGCTATAACAAGCAACGCTAACGAAAACAAACGAGGAACGATACGTCTCAATAGAGAAGAAACGACGCAAGATACCGAGCTCCTTACGAATGAATCGTAATTGTAATCGGTTCTCACGCGTACGCGTATATTCAAAACTAGCTCGACGTTCGATCGTCGGGGGGTAAATGAAGGAAAGAAAAATTCTATCTCGCCGCTAGTGAAATTATTCTAAAATAAAAATTGCACTTGGCCTGACCACGAGACCTCGAGAACTCTACGTACGCTACCCTAAACATTTATTTAAATACCCAACTTTGGTTCCGACAAGAAAAGCTACGTACCTTTACGCCAGAAACGAAAACGTCGTTCCACGAAATTTCTTATATAAATACTAAATAAATATCCTATGACGAAAACACGTGTTCTACGGAACAACGATTCTTCAACTAGAGCACAAAATGACTAGACATAGACTAGGTAAATGAAATAAAAAAAAAGAAGAAAGAAGTACTAAAAATAAAAGAAATAAATCGCAAATCTCCTTGGATTTAGTCGGTTTAGATCTACTATTTTCGCTCGTCGTCAGTGTCCTCTCTCTGTCTCCTGTCATCGAAAGGACAGTAACATCCTGTGTCAACGTCCACCGTCCATCGTCTCTGTCCCCGTCGCCGTCTCCGTCCCCGTCGTCTTTTGCACCTTCCCTTTTGTTACTTTTGTTTTGTTTGGATAATCACAGCCTGGTTGACATTTCTCGGGCGATGCGTGACCGGTCAGTCAAACGAGAACGATTTCGCGAATCATCGAGCCGTGAGAATGAACAACAACAGGAGCCCGTGCGTGTGTCACTTTCCCTACTTTTTCCTTTCCCGCATTTCTCTCTTTCTTCCCCCCCTTTCATCCCATTTCTCGGGCCGCGAAAAGCGTAGTGTGAATCAGGTCGAACGATCCTTCGTTAAAAAGAGGAACTCCCGATGGATAATAGCGTCGGCCGGAAATTCGCTCGCGCGCTTTTCACTTAACGATAATCGTACTTAATAATTCATGTTCTCGATAATAATAATGATGATGACGATAACGTGGCTTGGGGGAGAGGGAGGGGGTAGTAGTAGTAGTAATAATAAGTGTTACGTTGGCGCGGACGACCGGACCTCGAAATGTACTTTGACACGGCACTAACGATCCCTTGAAAATGTCTCGTGTATAAAACCTACGGCGCGACGTATGTACGTATGCGTGTATGCGTTTGGTATCCTTAAACGTAAGATAGAACCGATAACCCGCGACTGTGTCTTCCTTTGATTTCGTGTCCCACTCTGTCCATTTTTTCTCACTTCTACATTCTTCCTTTTCCCGTATCGATTCTATGTATATAGATATATATATAATATATATATGTAGACGAGCGTGTATGCGTGTAGATGAGCGTATCGGTGTGTCGATGTGTATGTATGACGCGTGTGTGGTGCAGGTGCGACCGCGCGCATAGACGCGCCGGTCGTGTAAGTACATATTACGCATGTGTACGGTAAAATGTGTTCGTACGTAGTTCCCGTTTTAGAAATTTGTAGACGTTGCGTGAGACGAGCACCCTGTATACGTGATTGACAAATTTGCGTTTTTTAGGAGAGACCGCGAGCACTGTGCCGTCGGTCCTGTCCGAAGACCACTAGGCATAGAAAACGGTCCTAGCGACCGGTTTGCTATACGTGTCGTATGGTTGTATCAACCGGTGTGATCGTAGATTGCGTTCACGGAGACCGAGCATGCCGGCGTCCTGGTTCGACACTGTTCAACAACCTGCGTTCGAAACGAAGACTGGCGAAGATTGCTCTTAGAAAGTATAGAGAACTCAACTGACACCTGGATTCGTGCTGCCTAAGAATCTGAAGAGGTACTTTCTTTCGTATTCTATGGGTCGAATCGCAGTAATAGTTAACTTTTCTTTAACAGTCGGCCGGCTACAACTGCCGTGCCGTTATGTCAGGAACTAAGAGTGTTCATATGGTTACTGTTGGAAAGTCACCCGTCTTGAACGTTCATCGTGATTATCAAACTATTTACGAGTTCAGTGTGTCGTCGGAACGATAACCTGGTCGGGAGGCTCTAAGGCTCCCGTCATCTACATCCCGGATGATCGGATCGTTGAGGAATCGTGCTTGGATGTCCTCCGATTTCTTTGAAAGACAAATCGTATCGAGTAGTCATCGGCCTTTCGATACGGTCCTCGTTTTTGTTTTTTTTTTTTCCTTTTTTTGGCAGTAGGGATCGATAGCGAATGAACGGAAAGGTGTATAAAATAGAATAAATAGATGTAGGAGATAGAAACGTGGAGGATGAGAAGATCGATGTTGTTCCGTTCTTAGTAAAGAATTTGTTCATATCCGAGCATCCGAGAGTTGCTTGAAAGCGTGAATCCTACTCGCGTTTGGTATTCTCGAACTGGGTTCAGCGCTGGACATCCAATGTTTCATTAGCATCAGCCTCTTCGTCCTCGCCGCGTGGCTGCCGGCGAAGTCAATCTACTGACTTCTAATTTTTATCCTCTAATTAATTATCTAACTAGTTACTAGATTATTATAGTGGAGAGCGTTGTAACGGTGATTCAAACTCATCACTCCTGATCGTCGAGCGTTCAATAAGCCCGTGTTCTTGTACGACATCTGCAATTAGAAATGGTCGGTAGGATTTAGTCCATTGTCATCACGGATTGTTCGTTATTTTGTCTCGGATTAGCGACGGTGGGCAGTTTTTTTTAAACTTGCTATGCTGTATTTTACAGACTCGATTTTGGTAAGAAGATTGGGCGGTACTATATATTCAATTACAAGCGATACAAAAGTATACAGTTTCTCACGAAAGTATTCGAATTGTCGGTTTTATTAATGAAAAAAGGAATGAATTTTGTTTTGTAATACCGATTTCGCTATGACGCGAGTCTCGTGTCTAACTATTAGAACTCGTTATTGCTAAAAATTTTGTGAAAATTGCAATGGTTTGTTTTTATACGATCCCTCCAATTTCGTACAAACGAAACACGCTGAACTCGAATTTCCAAAACAATACAGAGTTTGGAGTAAAATCGTAAACGTTGCGAATGCGTGGATGAAATTGGAAAAATTTGGCAAATATCGTAGTTTGGAAACAAAAACATTTGAGATTTCGATGTTCCAATACTTTCGCGAGATTACGTAAGATTGATGAAATGGGTATTGTTTAAGGTGATTTTCGAAGAATTTTCAAAACTTACTCTGTGGGTTATGATGTAGGGTGCGTATCGTCCAGTTTCTCTAAGCTAGGACTTTGGTTAGTATGGCCGGCTTGCGTCCTTGGGCCTCTTTAACTGGACTTTTAAACGCTTCATCCCTATTTGGAAGCCATTCATCGATTGAATTGCTGCTTGCGCGCTCGCTGGATTGTCGAACGACACGAAACCTGAAAGAATCGAGCGATAAATTTTCGATTTGAATGAAAGAACGGATAAAAGAAGGAAATTCTACGCCACTGCTGCTTAACAAACATATCGATGTTAATACAACATCACGGGTCTATGGAATAATAAATATCATATCTTCTTGAAAATTAAAAGTGCTCTTAAAAGCTCTATCCCTCGTTATCATAAACAAACTGCAGTAGTGTATATATCAGGAACAATTTTGCAGAAATTTGTAGAATTCTTTGGTAACGTTCCCGACATATGAGAAAACTTGCAAATTTTGTATAATTCATCGCGAAATTGAATTTAGTTACATTACATTTCATGGCAAACAAGAAGGAATGAGTTTGTTTGATACAATTTTGATTTAAAGCGAAGCTAAAACAAATAATCGAATCGTTTCACCAATTTTCAGCAATTAATTTCAAATACGACCAGTGCAAAAATTATTTCCACGGTATTATACGCTACATGGTAATTAACACAAGGAACACATAGATTGATATAATATATCAACATATGAAAACACACACACACATATATATTTAAATTCACCTATTACATAATATAAAATATATTTAACACGTTATATATAATGTATAATATACGACAAATAAACACAAACACGTATAATATACATTATACATAAATGTTATTAATAATACCAGGGGAAATAACAAAAATCGGAAAGATTTTACATTAAAAGGAAATACGTGTAACATCGATATCTTCGCTTTTAAAACCCCCTGGATAAAATCTTCGCGCAAAGTCCCGAAGCACGAACTTCTGCATCGAAGAAATATAAATCAAGACGTCGATTGCACCCCCTGTGACTGTGCCACGGGAATCTTCCCACCGAGCTGAAAGTATTCCCGAATTCAGATTAAGAAACCGGCCACGATATCACCCCCTCGACTTACGATGAAAACGGGAAGTTGAATATCGACACCTGAGGGCATCCGGATTATCGCGGAGGGTCGGCCCATAGGCTAACCAGTGATTTAGATTAGCCGATTCGCCGCAAGGAATAAAAAGTTGGCCGCGAAGGTGGCGCCGCGGCGCTATCAAAGTTTTATCGGGAACAAGAGGAGGGGAGAGGGGGAAGGTGGACGATAACGAAGCTCTTAACAACAGAAGCGCCGCTGAAAGGTCATCAGGGCCCTCCCAGTTTAAGCCAATTTTGACCATTAGCCCCGATCCAATTTTAGTTTTGCCATCATGGCGGCCTACTGCCTGACCAATCGCGGCTCTTCATCGCTCGGCGGCCACCGCTTTTACTACCGAGTTCGTAAATTACTTTTACTAGGTGACTGAAGAGGCTTTAACCCTTGTTCGATCCCGAAGATTCCCTTTTCCCATTTCTTCCTCCATTTTTTTATCCCCCGATTCCCTCTTTCGGTCGGATTTTAAGGAAATAGTCGGGGTGTCATCGGCGTAATTCACGGGGGACGTGAAAGCTTTCCCCGGCCGAATTTTACGTACCGTGTCGCCCTTCGACCGGGTACCCTTTCTTTTTACCGATTGATATCGCTCCGATGCGAATTTATCGTCGTTCGAAATTTTAATCCATCGATAAATATCTTTTCTTTCGCTTCTAGTCATTTTCGCGGCTCGAATTGTTCTAAATTACGCGATTATTTTATTTCATTTCCGTACAGATTGTCGCGAATTCACATTCGGGTCGTTGCTCCTATTTTGATCGCGTTAAAGCTCTTTTCTGGCAGCTTGATCACAGGGTTCGATTTTAAAGTACATACCCGTCGCGACCGAGTGTGATCCAGTTGATTTTCTTTTCTTTTTCACTGGCCAGTTCCGTCGATATCTCGATAATTACACGCGGGACGACACATAACGAAACCGAGGACGTAACGATCGGTGTCCTCTCAGCGACGAGGCTCGTTCGAGTGTACGAGCCACGATAATCGGCGACAGGCAGAAAAATATTAATCGCGCTAGTTACGTATGAATAGACTAATTGTAAGAAGAATATCAGCGAATATATCAGTCCAATTATCTGCACTTATAGTTGCGCATTCACTGCGGGTGCAATTAATCAAAGCCGCGGCTGCTAGCTTTTTCAGCCACTCTTTTGTTACGACCCCTGCTGATTAAGCGAAAGGAGCGCGTAGTTTCATTCGAGTCACAGACCGGAGTATTTAACGAAAAATTTCCACTTCAACGGGGTTCACTGGAATTTAGAATTCCATCTTTTATGCAAGCTGTTATTAATTGGATTTTTCGAAGCGAGAAAAAATGATATTCACAGCGATTGGTTGAACGCTACGTCAATGATGTTAGATAATTCAACTACGAGTTTTTGTTTCTATTTGAAAAAAATTCAATTTTGAAAAATTCATTAGACTAATTGACGAATTTATTTTAAGGTTATTAACGTGGTATCTAACTTAAGATAGAGTCTGTTAAGAACACTTTTGTTTATTCGAAACACTATTGCAACGTATATTAAACGTTATTGTTCGTCTTCGTAACACTACTTTTGTCTCTAGTGATCTTTTTAACAAATTTATACTGCTGATTTGTGGTATATTTTATTTATCGCTTCTGCTATATTATTTCATTGCTATATCTACGAGTAATAAGAACGTAATGAAATAGAAAGGTTAGAGAAATTTTAGTAAAACTGAACATAATGCAGGATAACGAAATATCGAGCACGTAGAATTAGTAATTTACAGAAAATCATTTTATCGACGAGTATATCTTAGAATGACTATGCACGTGGTCGAAAATGTAAAGAAAATTAAAAGATACTACTAGGTTTCTAAGGAGATCTTCTTATCCTAGAACAGAGCCTGCTGAAGACTATTAATTTCAAATACTACCCTAGACTATGATAAGAATTATCGTTATTCGTCTGCGTCATACTACTTTTCGTCCTTCGGCCAAGCGGTTATCCCCTGGACTCACATCTCCATCTATCCATCCTACCTTTCGAAAATTTCAGCACCGATCCATCTACCTGTCTAACAGCCTTTCGTTTCTTTCCTCCGGGCCACTCTTCACGTGTTTCGTGGAAATTGACACACTTACCGAAGCATTTACTCTGGTTAGTGGCCCGGTCGATGAAAACCTTGGACGATATGACGTTGCCAAAAGGGATGAACATCTGCATGAGCTCTATATCACCGAAATCCTGAGGCAGGTGGTAGATGAACAGGTTGCAGCCTTCGGGTCCTGAGAGAGAGCATCCTACCATATAAATCAGAGCACATCTAAACACCTAAACTTGAAGTATAATACTCAAGTTAGAATGTTAGTTCTGGATGAGTTTCGTTCTTCGCAATATAATGATTCCGACGCGACAGGAGAGCCAACTCGGGTCACCGAGTATTGCACACATTTGCTCTCCGCTCTTCCCGATTCTGGATGCATTTTTTTTTTTCTTTCTTTTTTTCTTTTCTTTTCTCTTTTTTGTTCTTTTTGTTTTGGATGAATGAAGATGAAGATACGTGATCGTCTCACAATGACAATCTGATTTCTCTCTCGTCGCATGGAAATGTGAAGGATGATAGCAAATGGTGAACATGTTTTCCAACTCTTTTTTTCTCAATGAGTCGCGTGACAGAGGAGCATCGAAGAGAGACGTTAAAGAAAATATGAGGGAAGGCGATGTGAGATGGCGATGAGAGAAGGCGGGAGTTGAAATGAAAATGAAGACCAGAGAGGAGAGAGCGAGGACTCGATATGGATCATGACTGCCGACGAAGAGAGTAATGATTAGAATGTCACGACGATGTTTGTTGCGACAATGAGCATTTCCGCGGTTCAAGTAACGTTGAGTATTTATACTTTCAAATATACAAGCACACAACACTGGGTCCCACAACACAATGACGAGCGAGGTGAAGGGTACCTTAAATGAATGCAAATGGATATTAAGGAGTATAGTGACAGTGATGATACTGATTACGATGGTGCGACACTTTACATGAGATTGCCAGACACGTTGATCCGTCGTCTTGTCGCTACGTTAACTTAATCACACTTACGCTAGTCGTATTACAAGATCAGCCGCGTGGAAGCTCGCTAACGGTGACCTAGAGCTTTCTCCTCTAAGAAACCATGCCCGCCATCTTCTGCATTTTCGCAGGAAGATGTCGCTCACGCGTTCGCCAAATTCGCGTTATTCTTCTCTGAATCCAAAAGAACAATGACTTACGTAACTTCTTGCCTGAGATATCTCCGTTTTCCGTCTCATCCGCGCCCAGGTCTCTACCCTTCTCAGGTGTTCCGTTCTCTCGTCTCTTAACCCAACTTTCCCGAACGTTCCACGTCAATTAACGACGATGGATCGTCGCTTGTACTCGTCGAATTTCAGGGAATAGTCGACGATAAGCGATACCTTCCATGGTTTAATCCGAAAGCTCGCGGAAGTCTGACGGAAAAATTCTTTCGTTAGACTTGGCACGAGTCGCGATAGATATAGGGACAACCGGACGATTAATACGTCCACGGAGGCCCAATGGGAGAAGACGAAAGCGAGGGGTCGGAATAACGAGAGTCCAAATAAGGATTTAGCTAATTTCACTGAACTTTATAACTCCGACGTCAATTAGCGGCGATTATGACCGTGGAAACTTCTGCTCTCTTGGCCCTGGCTTCTCTCGGCTAACGGACGCATTTAAGTAATGAGATGGCTGCCACTCAACTTTTAGGATGCTACTCATCGCGGACTCGTTCGTTCCACGCCGAGATTCGCCCTTCTGTCACTTCCACGCCTTTATGAACGAACGTTACCCGTGTCGAATTACCGCAAAGAGTGAGAGAGAGAGAAAGAGAGACAGAGTGTAATTGTCCGTTTCCAGGCCCGTGAACGATCACTGGCAGTCGTTCATTTCATAGTTCTTAGTCGATTATGGCTCCCTCTATGGCTCTCCCAGCGACTGTCCCCTTGGCTGCGCTTTGGAACTGATTTCGAGGTTAGTTTCGCCGATCCTCAGACCGTAATTCCTCGTCTAACTGTGTCTGTATGTTTGAGTACCATAAGTACTAAAATATACTTGTGTCAGACTGAAATAAATCTAACCCATTCACTGCCAGTGTTAAAACGTCTTGCTCTAAGAGCTTGGATTTTATTTTAAAGGAAACACGAAATTTTCCAATAAAATATATTATAACAGTATCGTCTAAGTTATTACTCGAGAAAGATTAGACTTTTATAGAATTGTAAGTANTATTACTTTTGTAATAAAAAGTGATATTAATGATATTATTTATACTTTCTAATAATTTCGAAATCAACCAGTAGTAAAAAAAATTCCATGGCGCAAACTAAAGTAGAAGACATTGAATTCTCGAGAAACAAATAAAAATGTTAACTCTGTGATTATAGGATATATCTCGAGAAAGATTAGACTTTTATAGAATTGTAAGTATCTAAGAAAATTCGTAAATTGAAATCAAGTTTTTATTTTTCTACTCATATACAAGTAAACCAGTCAACTTTTTCTTTGGTGTACCCGGTTAGAGAAGATTGAGTAAATACAAACTGAATATAGAAAATGTATCGTGTTAGAGTGTATTTAATATAGGACACGTTTATGGTAATAAGAAGTGACGAGGATGACAATCCGAAGCAGCAAATATTAACCCTTTGCACTCCGAATTATATTTCAATTTTGTTACCGCCAGATCCTGATGCTTTTAAATGTTTTATTTGAAATTTACATCAACTAAGCAGAAATTCAATTACATGTCAGTTTTGTTCATTTAGTATTATATGTGTTGAAATAATTTTCTGATGTTATAAAAGTGCAAAGGGTTAGGTTTGAAAATATCGTTTTCGTTCGATTAGGAACTTTTTCGAAAAATCGACCTGATTCTTTTCTCCGGAAGATCTTCCATTAAAAAGATCGACACAGTGAAACGGAGAAAAAGTGGAAGAATAGAAGACAGAGGGAAACTAGACGCTTAAATCACGGAATGTAACCGAAGCGTGTTTCAAGCAAAGAACGACGAACTCTCTCTTTCGCAGGGCACCGACTTCGTCTCGGTAATAACTCGATGGTAGTTGTCACGTGAAACCCAAATTAGAACCGGTGTCGACGGGTTTCCGGTTCCGACGAAGGGGAGAATGGAGGAGGAATTGCGGTGGACGCCGGAATCACGAAGAACGAGCCATAAATTTAACCACGTCGTCGTGCCATGCGATCGTTGATCCTGAAATTGGTTTTCGACTCTCTAATTGGCCCACGCGCGGGACGTGCACGCGAATTTAATGAAAGCAACACCTTCCACACAGCTGTACCGGCGAGGTATCCACGGCCAGGCTGAAACGTTAAGATGAGTATCCTGGCTGGCTGACGTTCGACAGCTCGAACATTCTTCTCTTCCAACGAGTTTTTAACTGTACACGTTTTGTGCGATCTTTTTTATCCGAGTGAGTCGAGCTCGAAAATGTATGCAGAGTGGCTGAGTGTCGAGGTCGTGGACCGTGAGCTGGTACTTTTCCGATGGTTGAAACGGAGGCTACAAACGGTAAGCTTTTGCTTTTTTTCTTTTCTTTTTTTTTTTTTGTATTTTCAGTGATAGCAATCGTGGATTTAGGTGCTCCGAAACTCGTCACCTTTTCTCCTCCTTCGGGTCCGGCAGCAAGGAAAGATGGGGGAGAGAGAGAATGTTGTAACACAACGATTACATTCACAAAAAACAATATCGTGGCGATAATGATAAGAAATATAACGCTAAATAATCGAACGTTACTTCTAGGCGGTGATGTTAGGGAGCAAATAGATAACGCGCCGTCCTGTCGCCGGGGTCGCGGCGTCGCGGCGTCGCTTCCGGTGGCCTGTTCGCCGTTCGCCGCGCGTTCGCGACCGAACGGGCTCTCCAAGGAGGCGAAACAAAATCGTAAATCGCGCGTTCGCGCGTACGCGCGCGATTAAAAAAAAAAGAAGAGAACCGAAAGAAAGTGGGAGATTCGGGCCAACACGGAGAAACGAAGTAAAGAGAACGGACAACGGATCATTGTGCAACGATACAAACACGCATATGCGCGTACACGAGACACGTATACGCGCGTACGTAGAAACGGGTCGATGGTAAAGGGAGGAAGGGGAGGGAGCTTAAGCATATTCAGNATAATGCACTACTTTTTCTCCAACCTAATGTAATTTATTGTTGGGGAAAAATAAATGTATTTAAAATTATAAAAATAATGGATTTCTTTTCTCCCAACCCAATATAATATATTCGCATGTTTCTTTCCAAAAAATTAAAAAAGAAGGAATTAAAACTGAAATATATTTCAGAGATATGTGTCATATTGATCACTAAAAACGAAAGAACAAAATTTTCTTCTTATTATATGTACATATATATAATTAACAGAATCAGTAGCGTCTGGGCGGTCAAATTTATCGATTAGGAATTTGCACATAAAGTATATCACTCGTAATAAGAGCACACTCCATACATATAACACGATATAAACAATGTTAGTCGACAACGATGAACAACGATGAATGTTGGTCGACAGCGCAACACCGAATACAGCTAAGAATAGTGACACTGAGTGCAACGAAAACACACCGATGTAACCCATCCAAGGTATGAACGTAGAGTATTCGTGGAACGCTTAAAGTGACACAACGGTTGATCAAGAGAGAGAAAGAGAGAAAGAGAGAAAGAGACGAACACCGAGAACACCTTGTAAGACGTATAATACATTGAAAAGAAAATGAAAAGAAGCAGGAAACGATAAAAGAAGCAACAGTAAATATAAAATTGATAACGATGTCATGCACCGATGACGGAGTAAAACTAATATAGTCCTTCCTGCGTCGTCATCCTCGATTAGGCTACCATTTTCTTCTTTCCTAACCTTAACAACATCCGTACCGCTCGCCTGGAAGCTGAATAAATCGAGACCTGCTTCACGAACGATCGCACAATGAAATTAACCTTTAAAACCTGATTACACATTCGTTGCAATGAACACTCTATCCGCGGTATTCCGATTATCATATTCCAATTTGCATTTAAACTTCCCGCCTTATGCACGGCCTATGCGCGGCTGGAAATATTAAAAGCCGCCATACATAAAATTACCTCGCGAAATTTATCATCGCGTTAATATTCAAAATATTACGATATTACATTAACTTTTCCATGTTAATGTAAAGAATTTAAATAATCCCCGTAATGCGGAATTAAAATTCGTTTCGAGCCGATCGGCCGTATTATTCGAAGCGTAATAAATAATTCCAAGTACCAGAAAAAAGCCGGGAACGGAAAAGAAATTCACGGGAAGTTATAATCCACGCGTAATAATCCTTCCGATGTGCCCCGAAAGCAAGAATTTTTTTTAAACAATCGCATTTCATTGGAAAAACAAACACTTTTAAGCATCGGGAAGAAAAGAAATTTATTTAATAATCAACAATCCTAAGCAAAAAAGAGCAAAACAGAAGGTAAAACGACACGAAATTATGAATTACCGACAAATATTCCCAAAGATATTGCTGAAAGGAAGAGAAAGAAGAA
>NIJG01000042.1:30656-55890 GCA_002201625.1 Euglossa dilemma | reverse complement strand
GAAACAGAATAACCTGTTTACTAGAATTAAAACTGCTCTAATTAAAAAGAGAAAAGACATTAGAAAATTATAATTGGTATTATTTGATCGAAAAAAGTTACTCCACTACCGGAATGAAATTCACTTGGCTTTCGCTGATGTATTCGCTGTCTGAACACCGATTTCGATGCCTGAATCTGGAACCATCCAGCGATGAAAGTGTTAACCGAAAGGAAAAATCGCCGGATCGAATGAGCAAACAGGACGCGAACGACAGAAACGCCGGAAGACCGTTACGGAGTGGCTGCTACGCGATTTATCGTGTTAGGATTAAGTTGCTCACGATGTAAATTGCTATGCTATGACAAGCGAGTCTGAAATGCAGGATCAGATACTGCTGTCAGACGTGCCCGGTTCGTAATTTCCATGAGACGGGGCGGCGCTGTAGCTAGGGGATTACCGTCGGCGACGCAAAGCCGCATAATTTTCTAGAACCTCGCATTTTCTTCGTGACCGCGTGCGCGTTTCTCATCCCCCATGAATTTATAACACGTAGAAAATTTGATAATAACGCCGCTTCGACAACGGACGTGATTATCAAGGAAGATTACAACCTCCTTTCCCTCTAGCATTACTTATTGGAAAATTAACCGTTCTACCAGCTGACTTGCTTCCACTAAACCGCGCCAATTTCCCTTTAATTCCTCTCCCTTTGAAAAATCGCCGACATTTAGTCGCCTCTGGCGGCGCTGCGATCCAATCAGACTGGAACAGCCAGTTCTGGATCATTGTTTCGACGCCTATCGAGGCATCTTAATGACGGGTCACGTAGATTAATTTTTATTTTATTTTTACGTACTTCTGACTGTTTTTTTTCTTTTCTTTTTTTTTTTTCTTTTCTGTTACCAATAATTGTAGTATTATGACTCTATCATGGGAATGTGATTAAATAGTAAGATTCTGAGAGAATGCGAAGAGGGTTTGGTATTGACGAGCCAACGCGTTTCTAAAATGCGAAAGAAGAGTATTCGAACAAGACCAGAGAATGTTTAAATTAATGCGTGAGAAACAAAGAATTTTTGCTAGACTGCGGAAATTTGGGAGCGTGATATAGTTAAATAGCGTCACAGTTCTAAGAGAATCGTGAAGAAAGAAAAGAATTTCCTGCGAAAGATGAGAAAGTTTGTATGTAAATTTATGCAAATAAGATATTTAACAAAAGAAGTCATTTCTAAAACTTACTAAAATTTTATTTAAAATAGTGTTTATTTAATAACACTGCAACACTTTAAAACCAAGTATGCGCGTGTATTCAATACTCACAAAATATGAAAATGTTAAGTCGTGCATCACGGATCCTCGGAGGTGAGAGAATTCTAGGAGTCGTGAAAATGTTGGTAAAGATTGTTTCTTTAATGCATAATGTTGATCTATCAAATTCGGAAATAACAGCGAGCAAAGATATTTAGGAAAATCATTTCGATTCGAGATTACACAAGTAGTCCTCGGAATATTAAATAGCGCAGGATCATATCATTTCCTCTTTTAGACGAATTTATTTAACCAATTAAGTGTGTCATGACGACTATATCCGTCATGCGTAAAATTTGGATACAATTTGATATTTAAATTGTAATTTCGGCGAAAACTAAATTATATTCGTAAAATTTGAAATGTTTAGAGGTCAACACGAAATAAAAAAATCAAATGAAAATTATAAATAATTTGAGTTGTATTTATATGATATCCGTCATCGCCTGATTATCGCGACAAACACTGGGGGGTGCTTTGTAAAAAGGTCGCCACACTTAACTGGTTAATCTAACAAGATGAAGCTTCGTGGGTGGTGTCATCTAAATCTACTGTTTCTAGAAAACACGACAAAGGAATCTTCAATGGAACCGTGCAATCAAAGTATCTTCTTGCACAAAGATCATCCTCCGTTACTTCTGCTACTAGATGCAAGTGCCATTTTACCGTTTCGCATTTAATTCGCGGAGAAGATGTCGAGAAGGGTATAATTTCCGCCTGGATGCGCAGAGGATACATTGTGCCGTGTCACGGCTGTCGCGGGCATTGTGCAAATAATTGGGAAAGATGGGAATTATCGGAGACATTTTTCAATGCGAGAAGACGTTCCTTTTCGAGATGTTTACGAGGATACGTAAGGCGATGACGTTCTCACCGCGTCTAAAATATAAATGGAAAGGCAACAGGTGGTCAGTGGCCATTGTGGTTGCGGAGAAAAGCTCAGCTTTCGAGCTTCTGGTGATATATTATATTCACGTCATCAATGCAAATGCTGGGCGTGTCTGAGTTTATATAACGACGGTAATATTGTAACCCGTTGACACGCTTGCTGAAATTCTCCCTTCTTGTCACGCGATTTTGCATGGTTTATCCGTCTAGATCTTTTCTCTACCTTTCACTCCATCTTTCCTCGTCTCCCTTTTTTCTTTGTCATCCGTCTTACCTTCGAGGTCGTTACTCGTCGATGGAACGAGAAGTACATACGTTTTCTAATAAATTCTATGCTCGCTTCTCGAATATGCTTCACTCGCGAATTTCAGAAAATTTTTAATAATCCATCGAGTATTAATATTGACAAGAAAAATTTGTAGTTTTACTTTATATATTTTTTTGCTAATTTTATCGATTACAGGAATTCTTTCGTCAATTTCGTTATTAATTTCACATTAGTAACTCGTGAAATTTTATTTGTAGATTCTACTAGATTTCACTAGAGGGTCTTAAGTAAAAAGAAATTGAAATAAAAATTCGGATTAATGTATCACTTCTTTGTCTCACTTAGTGGTGTATTACGTAAAATTAGTAATTCGTGAAATTTTATATATCAATAAAACCAGAAGTGGTATAGATTATATTAGAATCTACTAGATTTCAGTAGAAGTTCTCACACGAAAAGCTTCGAGAAATTGAAATAAAAATTCTATTCTATTTTTCTTACATTCGCTAATAATTCTTGATCCAACAACAGCAGTGACCAGATTATCATGTAAAACATACACGCAACATACACTCACTCGAATATCAAATGCGAAAATAGTAAACGATGATCGAAGAAAAACACGAAAATGATCGAAATTCACATATAATTCTCTTCAAAACANGTGTATTACGTAAAATTAGTAATTCGTGAAATTTTATATATCAATAAAACCAGAAGTGGTATAGATTATATTAGAATCTACTAGATTTCACTAAAGATTCGTACATTCAAAGTAACACGTAGCTCTGTATCAGAGAGACAGAGACACAGAAGCATTGAAACTCGTACGCGCATTAAACACCAAAATGGTACAGCATGATCCAAAAATCGGCCGGATCGATCGGTCCACGTACATTATAACCAGAGACGATTGCACGAGTATCATCGATATGAATTGCACGGACGATATTGTGCTGGTCATAAAAAGCGCTTTGGCTTTTATTATTTTTCCCAGTCCCCGAACATTTCGGTGCCCGTTGTCAAAGGTACACGCACGATGTACGCGGATTCGAAATTTGTAAAACCTTTTTACGAGCCCCCTTTTTTCCCCCCATTTTCCGTCTCTCTCGCTCCCCCGATCCTTTCACTGCCCCCCTCCGCCCCTTTTTTTCCCCTATTTTATTTTATTTTAGGTCTCTTACACAGAGTCGTCAGATACCGCTGACAAAACGAGCCGGTATAAAAATTTATAGATTCGATGGAATGCGGAGGTAGGCGTAGGCCGGAACGAAGTCAATTTGGTCAGAGCGTCAGATTTTTCGGACGGAGGAAAAAATTGAAATACCTTGCGCTATCTGTCAGTTCCACGGGATTTTTGTCATACGGTAACACTTCTCACTCCGCGGAGGTGTATACGATTTGGCTTTAAACGTTACAGGTATTTGTCGGCGAAAAATATTCGCTTCGCGCGTTACACCCCTGTCGCGATGATATCGAGTGAAAAAAAAGCACGCAAAAATCGCCGAGATCGGATAAATTAATAGTTCAGCGAGTACAAGCTCGTAGCATTGGAACAGCAATGGTTGTGTAGAGAGATTATGTGTGCGAAATGAGTGAAGGTTAATGTCGATGGAGACAGGACCATAATGGAATAGTATCCGATGTTAGATGCTAATTAAATCTTATTTTTTCCCGATAGAAATATTTCGAGTACGGTTAGTTCGCGTTAGGTATCTGTAGCTCGGCGATAGTGGTTTTAGGCAAAGTTATGGTTGTTATATAAATCCCAGTGTATGAAAATATGAGTCGATTCATTCTTCTTCGAAAAACGAATGATATGGTACCTAATTGTTACACGTGAGTTTGAAAAATTGGATTTCTGTGCCAGTGTAAAATTTTATAAGACGTCTTACGGTTCACGTAAATAAATAAATGCTAGTTTCATTTTATCCTAACGTTTAGCGTAGAATGTAGGGTGTCGATGGAAGAAGGAAGAGCTTCCGGGTAGAATGGTTAGGTCTGCGAGAAGTTTCGAGAATAGAGAGTCGAAGTGAAGTCGAGAGAAGATAAAGAATCGAGATATAGAGGGCAGAAGTCAAGAATGAAGTTTAGAATCGAAGTGTTCGAGAGTTAGATCATAGTTTGATCGTGTGCGAGTACTATACTCTGACTCGTGGAGAGATACCGCATTCCAGATTAATCCTGAGACAATGATTCTTTTCTCAAAGGATATGGAACGAGTAACACCTTCTATTATCATTTTCAAACAATCTGAACATTTTACGATGCAAATAAAAATAATAACTAAGTTAATATAAGTATTATCTTGCAACACATTATACGAGTTAATCGAACAATCTTTCAATGGTGCCAGAAGATCTGAAAGATTAAACATAAGTGATGGAAACAAGGCTAATGGCAATTACAAATTTTAGTGATAAAAAAGAATATTAGATGGATCAAAAAGTAATATCAGTATTTTTAATCTAAATCCTTAGTAGTTATCCATAATAAAATGAATTTTATTCAGTTCTTATCTATAACTTTTACCATCATACGAATAGCTGTATAATATATACATACACATATTTATATAATATTTGTAATTAAACAAGCATAGGTACGAGAACAAGGCAATAAATTTCAGCCATTCTGCAGTTAATATAAAAACGACGAAATTGACAAAACACATTTTCATATTTTCTTGAACCCAGTAATTCGTAATAATCCTGTAAACATTGTTTATGAACACGATATCTCAGTCATAGTTACGAGTACAAAGTGAATCTTGAAATTTGATTATCTAGAAAAATGAAGAATTTGTATTCTTCCTATTTTTCTTATTTTTTGATAAGACATCGCTTCCAGCCCGCGTTTACATTTTATTCAAGAGCACGTTGTATATATATAATAAATAAAATCATGGATTAATAATACATATCACGAATCACACATCACTGTATCGTCTTTTGTCAAAAAATTATTTTCGTATTTTTTAAAGATCGTATTCAACAAACCCAATGACCTAATCCATCCGTAACCCATTCAGTTTCACTATAAGGTACCTACCAAGATGGCGCTGCCTACAATTTCGCTCCCATAATTCCCAGGAAACTTCACCGAGAGAGAAAATTACCTCGAAATTCTCCGAGCAGAAGATATCAAAAACCGTTGAACGAGATGAACCGATGGCATTTATCACCAGGCCTCATTAGCATTTTACGCGAGCGATCACTTAGTCGGTGGTCACGCGTGCGAGAGTCGAATGGAATCGGTGTTCCTGGAATCGCGTTCACCGGCGAGGGAAAGTCGACGAAGGATGAGGGAAGGCAACGACCGGGTCGCAATTATTAAAAGTTTCGTTTACAGCCAAGTCGAATAGGGCCAAACGCGCGTATAACCGCGGCGTTCCAAGGAAACCAGGATCCGGCCGCAGTTTACAAGGCATAAAAGTTATGCGGGTTTCATGGTTGGATACAACTTTCCACATTACGGTAACTAATATCAAGAGTATCCGGCGAAACTCATACGTGTTGTTTCCTTCCCTCATTCGGGCTGGCCTGAAACGCGAGTTGAAATATCTTTAATTTTCAACACGGGATATATTAATATCGGCGGACGTTTAACAAACATCGCGGACCGAGTCGCGTTGCCAATTCTAAAAGTTATCAATCCGTTTTAATTGGCCCAGTTTCACGGTTAATCTTTCAGCCTAGCGTTAATTATATTGTTTATCCTCGCAGCGAGCTGAAATATTCACGGGGAATTAAACGTTTCGCTCTAAATCCAAATTTTACTATCTACGAGAAATTAATTCTATCCTCGAATCACTTCGAATTAACATATGTAACGATGGGGTTAAAAATCTCCCACCTTGTAACAACGAATTGAATTGAATTATTATTAACTTTTCACGTTTCTATATCGCGCGATACTTTCGTTAATAAAAGATACGAATTTTGTTTAATTCGAAACGCAATAAAATGTCCATACAACATCGTTCTGTTTCATTCTCTGAAATTCCGTGCTTCAAAGAGTTAACACGCGTGATATTTCTCGTTGCGATATTTATTTAGCACGTGGTATTTCTAAAACGTTCTCTTTCGCCCAGAAACTCCAGCATTCATTGGGTTACATGGTAGCAAAATATTTCCAACCTTTCCTTTCATTTTTAATTCACGTTTCTATTTTTCTACCAACATCTTTCTATGCAATCTTCATGTTAACAAGACACATTCATAAAACACAATGTAACACGACCCATTTACGATAATTCCTTACGCTTTTCACCCAGAAATCAAACTGTTGGAATCAAACAACGGCCACGAAGAACTGTTCCCTTGCCATAGAATATCGATACTTTCTCCAGCCATCGAATTTTCTCCGCGAGAGAGGAGAGGAACGACGCAAGAGAGAAATTACCATCGACATCATTCTGGCCGGATGACGGAACGAAATAATTTTTAAATAACTTCTTTGGCCAGGTGGCGTCACGGCGGCCATCTTTCTTCCCCCACCGGGAGCGGAAGGATGTAACGGGAACCTCGGCGTCGAGGTCATTGGCGATGGGAAAATTCGCAGGGCAAAAATATTCAGGGGCGTTCCTTCGTAAAGCTGGGAAAAATATCGACAGGCTGGAGGACGGCTCGTAAAGGGGTGCGGCGCGGGGCGGGATGGCACGACATTTTGTATTCTCTCTACGAGCGAGAGCCGCTCGAACAACTCGTTATGCGCGGTGAAAAGCATCGACGCGTGTTGTTGAGGAAAATAATTTGTCTCGCGTCGACAGCCTCGAAGCGTTGGAAGGCCTTCCCCCACCATCTGACCGAGCTCTATCTGTTCGTAGCGCCAAGTCGCGTGGCGTATATGACATTTACACGCGCGTCGCGCATGCACGTCGATATATAGGGTGGCGTCGGGTTGCAGGGTGGGGGTAAGAAGGGTGCCGAGGTCGTATCAGAGCCCAGTGAAGCCGAAGCCTCATTATTGGGGGATTACGGTTCATTAATTCCGATCCAACGTTCTGAACTACACGCGAAAAGAAAAAGCCACCCCAAGCGATATCACGAGGAGAACGTTTGAAGCTTCCACTCCTCGGCTCGTTATGTTTGTACACTTTACCGTGTAGGTTGTCTCTTTAAAATCCGTGATACAAAAGCGCGCAGTCTCGTTATAGTGCGCCGGGTTATATACAAAGTCTTCGTTACACGCGGCTCAGCGAGATGAACTTTTCCACCAACGGAACGGTTCTCGGCTTTTGTTACGGCAAATCGCCGGAAACGAGTCGAACGATGCTTATGATTATACGGAATCTACTTTACAGCAGATATGAAGGCCGCTTATCGGCGAGCATCGCGGTCTAACGCGAGGAATTCGTTTCTCGCGATGATTTGCGTGCGATTCGGAAACGTTTGAGCGACTTTTAGTAAATACTCCGTTTGAAGATACGAGATAACGATGCTTAGATTAATAACGCGTTAGTGATCGGTTACGAGTAAACTCGTGATGAGGGAGCTTTTGTTTTGCAGTCAGCTTCGTTCAGTTAATGCGTCTATTAGCTAATATTTAGTTAATAAAACCCATCAAGTTGTGCTTTCTTTGGTATAAAAAAGAAATTTTACTTTCACGTCTGATTTTGAAATAATAACTGGTAATAAACTCTGAGAAAAACTGTCAACCATGTGTTAACAGCGCCTGTGCGATCGGTTTACCCTTTAGTCATAATATACGTGGAAGTTTTTTAATTATTCAGAATGAAAGCTGTATGAAATACAGCGAAAAATAATTTTAACGTTGTCATCGATGTCGTAAATATTTTTTAATTCCGAGAATTTATCTCGATTTGTTATTTTTAATCGTTTAATGTTCAACGAATGTATCGTTAACTTCGGTTCTCATAAATGGTTAAATAGTCTTGTACGCTCATTTTCGATGATTGTGAAAGAAGGTTCAGAATTCACTATTATAAAAAAAAAATTCACTTAATCAGTAGGTTCGGGTACTATGAATTCGATATCTCAGTATCTCATCTTGTAGAATGGAGAATAGGTCAAAGGACAGTCAGATATCAAAATGTGATTTTGAGTTTCATGGATGGAGATTTGTAAACTTGAAAGAATGAAATTGAGAATAACCATATATAAGCAAATATTATATGCTATAGTGATTGAATTGTACTCCTTGCGGTATTTTTGATTAACATTTCGTGTTTCTTTCGGGAGGGTTAATGTAATTTTAAAGGAAGAAATTGTAATCTATATTATAATTAGGTATGCCAAATTGTACTTTGTACTACAGAATTCTTTTTGCTAATATTCATGTTTCACGCGCGAGAATTTGCATAATTTTAGGGGAAGAAGTATATGATCTATGATATAGTTAAATATTACACTGTAACATATTTTGTAAGTTTTTTTCTTTATTAAGATCTGCATTTTTTGTAGAAGGGTTTATATGAGTTTTGATGAAGGGATTAGAAATTTATCGTTAAGCTATAATTATGTACATGATATTATTTTAACACGATAACTATTAGATTAATTTTACACAACTTGACCACGGCAACTTTGTAATAACACATTATGGTGTACATAAATATTATATTGCAAATGAAACTATTTAAATATGCTTTTTCTAACATTGACATCACCAGTCACTGATAACTACAGGCAAAGTGATGGCGCCACTGTCTAATTAAGTCGCCATGTTGGAATTGTCTTTTCTACACTGAATTCTTTCTAATAAATTTTTAAAACTACAATAAACCATACATATTGCTAATAAAGTGGATAATAATAGACAAAGTGAATATCTAATAAATTATATATACACATATATAAGATCACGATCCAAACACTATCTCGAAACTCGTATAAATAAAAATTAAAAAATTTCTCACTAATGGAAAAGAAATCTCAATTTTCGAAAAAAATTCTAGCTCTGAAACTACTCAAATATTTACTGGAATTAATTCGTGCATCCAAACTCTAATCATTCGCTAGAAAAAAATATGATCCTCGACTAGCATTGAAATCGACCGACGATATTAAAATACACTTTTCTCGATCGTGGAATATGCACGGACAGAGAACTCGTTTAACCAGATATTCCATCGAAATTCACGCGTTCGGCATGTTGGATGTAAACGAAAAAATGCCACGGTCCTTTGAGATCGGTAGAATCTTTGAAAGAGAAAGGTACGGCTCACAGAACCGCGATATTGCACCGGACCTGGCAACGGAATGAAGCAATTACCTACTGATTGGAGGTTCTCCCGTTAGCTGCACCATCACACTTGCCAATTCGCCAGCTGGTAATTTCAATAGATACAACTGGAACCGCAAGACTGGCCGGAACGCCGATTGCCTCTTGTCCACGATTCTCTGTCGGAATCCGAAACGGAGAGATGGATCTAAACTATCCAATTCTCTGGTGCATTTCGAATTACAAGTTTCACACTTTGGCCTGTTCAAAGAAAGAGTATTCGACTTTCCATTTTTTTTTTTCTTTAATTTCGCATATTTATCCGAATTTTATCCGAGTTTCCAAAGATATTATTAAAATACTAGTAATCTATGATATTTTAATACGTATTGTAATATTTATCTCACTATCGATGTAAAATATTAAAATTCTATCCTAATGGATGATTTACTGTTTTCATAACCCTTTGTACTATATGTTCTTGATTAATTCTGATTTAATTTTTTTGGTTTTCATATTATCTGTTTGCGGCTATTTATATTTCAATGTTTTATCAATAAAAGCCCATAATTTTTAAATATCTTTTTAAATAAATCCACGTTTCTCATTAATTTGTTTTATTAACTGTACAAAGTGTCACGCCAGAGGTTACTTAAGAATATTAAGGAAAATTAGTTTTGTCACGCTACAGGTGATCTCATAGTGCAAAGGTTTAAACGTTTTTACAAGAAAGAGAAGAATTTATACTTAAACCTACGAGAACCCGATATAAAAAATTCTGTGTGAATTCACAAAGGTTCTTATATGATATTTTCAATTGATCTCAGTGCAAAAATAGATTTGAGGTCGAAAGAGATAAGTAACACATTTATTATTAACACATATAGATTCGTATTTTCACTTCAGTCGATAAAAGTTGTAAGTCGCAAAATATTAAGCTCCAAGAATTTTTATACTGGACATATTATTAATTACATACATCCACAGGAGCTCCTTTTTTAGAGCAAAATATGTCTAACAATTTATTAACAGGGTAATTTTCGCTCTCCTTTAAAAATTCTCAAAAAATTCTGCAACACCTTCCTTCTTGAAAGAAGAAAATATTTAACAATTTATATACACGATAATTATCTTCCTTTTTCAAAAAATCTTCCATGAAAATTAAAATTCAGAGCAATGAAAAGGGTCTTTCGGGATGGATACTCAAGTTTAAATTTTTATTATATATTAAAAAGATCATTTTGTCAAATTATCCTCGCCCGTCTAGCCCTGTCTCGCGCAGTCGATATCACGGTCCAAAATCTTCGGGCGTAAAAATAAAAATTAAGAACCGAGCAAAAAGGAGAGGTCTCTCCGGGATTCCGTTTCGATTATAAGATGCCAATATCAGTTTCCGGTGGAAGCTCGCGGAGGATGTTTCGGTAAGAAGGGTCGCGTAATTACGAGGGTAGCCCGGTAAATTTGAAGAGCAATCAATTGAAGGAGACGCGAATCCTATCCGCAATAATTTAATCCTTGCCCGTCGAATACCTTCCCCGTTTAATAATTTTACTTTCAGTCACGCCAGGCCGCAGTCACCGTCGTTCCTCCCGGCGAATCGATTGTCTATTTTTAAGCGGCAGAGCCTAGAAGCCGCCGAGGCTTAATTCGCTCCAATTCAAATTTAATCACGATAATAGCGATATTAAGGGCCCTGCTCCTCGAGAACGGTTATCCTTCAGGAAGAGGATCGTATCGAGGGGTCTCTATGCCTCACGCTTGATCGCGTCCGCTTTTTTCATCCCTCTCGTACGCCTTGCCCGCCGGGACTCGGCCTCCTGTTCTGACTCCCGATAGAAAAGACTCGCCAAACAAGTAACAGTTGTACAGGAGATAAAAGCAATGCAATTACGAGGCCGCCGAGGGAATTACTCAGGGAATGTCTTTAATTAAATGTTGGAAGCAGTTTCCGAGCCTCCGTTAATGCAGAGACAATTTCCTTCCATCCACTTTTCGCTCGTTTCCGAGAACAGAAAGGAACATCCGCCGAGGCTCCGGGGCTACTCCTACCATTCATGCCGCGTCCATCTACAACACACGGCTCTACTTTTCCCAGTTTAATGAACTTTTCAAGTTCGCCTGCCTAATCGCTCGTGTCAACGTTTCTTCAAAGGGATATCCTCGATCGAATTCCGTTTCAACCGAAGATTCTCCGTTTCGATGCTGAGTGTAAGAAGCTGATCCGTGACAGGACATAGATATTTTGTTTTTAGAATTATGTCCTGTCACGGATCAGCTCTCGAAAGTGAGAAATTTGTTTTTAGAATTCACTTTCGAGACATCGCTAGTTAGAATTCCGAGGCATCTTTCAGATTCGATTCTTCGCATTAGATTTTCTATGGTTTAAATCCTCTATAATCGTTTCTTATTCTATGTCAATTACAAAGTACAACAATAGCGTAAATAAAACTGATATTTAATCCAATCTCTTTCTTCTCTTATTTGATTAAATTGCCCTAACACTTATAATCGTTGCGAGCTACCGGTAACAAAATTAAAATACTATTCGAACTGCAAAGGGTTAAAGATAAAAGATTTGTCTTATTTATTTCCCTTTCACGATAAATTGCATTAAATTGCGAAAATTGCATATCTTGCAACCCGAGGAGAGAATTAAAGGGTATAAGATTGCTGAGGGGTTATATTGCAAAGAGAACGTGGAAGATATATAGAACGGTGGAAGAATATATAGAAGTTTATTAAACGGTCACAGGCGTTTTCAGAAAACAGGAAACAAAGGACAAACAGAGGAAGAAGCTCCCCCCTCAGAATATAGAGTTTTACTCGTAGCATTGAGTTACTTTAACAAGAATTTTTTGAAATCCTGACAAGTGACTTTTTTCTTATCATCGTAGACAGGTGGCTTATGTAAATGCGTTTCCTTCTTTTCTTTATGTAAGAAAGCAATATCATGATATTGCACGATATCTGTATTTAGTATTTAGACTGAATTATGAAGCATCGATCAATTATGGTTGTTAGCAAGGTATATATTAGTTTGTCAAATCGTTCATTTTAAAGTATTAGAGAAAAATTAGAAGAACGCGTTAAATATTATTTTTCAAAGGCTAAGGTGTTTCCCTCGGAAACACAGGACGTCTATTATCTATAAAAGTTCGGGTTTAACTCAGTTTCGACAGCTTCGACAAATCGATAATGATACGTCAGTTATCCATTATCTTGGCGAAACTTTTAAATAAAGGTCAAAATAAATAAGGCATTAAGCGCGAAAAGTTTTAATGCAAGTTAACCAGCGGATAATAGGGAACACGAAGCACTATATCGACAGGAACAGGATCCAAAACCTAATTTGAAATGTGTATATTAAAGTTCTTCCTGAAAGAAAGGAAGTTGATTTTCTTTCCTCTTTAATATAACGCGGATAATTATTTATTTATCTATCCAGCCAATGTGGCGTTTTTAAATTTTATTATCAAAGTCATCCGATAATTTCGCAACTAAATTTGCATCATTATCGAACTTCTTTTTCGCTCAAAAATATTGCGAAACTAGCGGTAATTAAATGACACGAAAGCAGAATGTTTGCAGTTGTTGCCAATTATGTCTAACTAGTTGAAATCTCGTCAAAATACGGCAGTATAATAATGACGATGAAGAACCAAGGATAGGCGACTGCGTAACTTTCAAAATTAATAACTTGTACAAACAAATAATTTTCCAGGAATATAGTATCCCGAAAACGAAGGTTCTCGGCAATACTGAGATAAAATCAAATTTAGAAAAATAGGTACGTTATTTTACCCTAATATAATATAATGAACAGCTACAGATATTTTACAGAAATGAAGATAATTATAATCGAATAACTATAAACAATCACGTTTCGATCCGAATAAAAGCACAAATTTAGTCAAAAGCAGTTAACGTGTTTTCAAAAATTGTAAAAATAAAATATATCTCTGGTAGTTTCGAATAATAATTAAAATATCCAGATTTCCATGTCAATTCTAGTTCTGTGGAGTTAATAAAAAATGCTCGAAGCCATTTTCAAGCTTCAGACAACACTGACAACTTTCCAACCACGACCAGTTTCTCCGGCAACATTTTTACAAGCGACATCCCCAAGACAGAGGGCCCCAATCGAGCCAATCTAACCCAATAAAATGAAATTCACCCAATTTACCCAAGCAAACATTAATTTCCACGAGCAACCCGAACCGAAACTCGACCGGCCAATTAACAATAAATACAAACTCTTAGCCGATACTCTCTCTCGGGAACATAATTCCAGGAGAACCCGTGAAGAGTTCATCAAAAATCCAGCGCACGAGGCCGTTCTCCGCGCAAGACGCGACATTCTTTAAATTCGTCCGCGCGCGTTTTCAGGCTGGGTGTCTTTTTATTCCGAGCACTTAATTTCCGAGCGGTGCCTGCACGCTCGGGGGTTGGCGAGGGAAATAAAAAAGGGAAAAAAAGGGGCAAAGGAGAAAAAAAGAGAGAGAGAGAGGGAGAGAGGGGAAAAAAAAGGAACGAGAGAACGATGCAACGTTACGTAAAATTCCTGCACTGAAAACGACTGTGTTACGTTCTGGCACGTTTTAGCCGGCACCCGGTAGCAAAACACTTCTCTACCGTAGGTTTGCTTTTATTACGAGACATTTCAGGAGTTTGCAGAGCCATGGGTGAACGAAGAGCGCGGGTTGGGGTTGGTTCGCGAGCGTGTCGCGGGGCGTGACAAGAAATGTCACACGCTTCAGATGGCATAACTACGCGTGAGGCCCACCCCCGACCATACTCCGCGGCTTGCTCTCGCATTCCAACGGTGACACGTACCGCGAGAGACGGACCGCGAAGCCTCGCAGAAATATTGAGCCCCAGGAGAAATATTGGCCGCGGCGTGACGCGTGAACACCCTGTCAATTCGAGTAGAGCAAACCGCATTATACGGCTCGATGAGCTTCCAGAAAAAAAATGATCGGGGGAATTTGCGCGCCGTGGCCGGCAATTTTTCACGGTAATAACCCTGGTTTAATGATCGATCAGTTGATACCGCGCTATGATTTCGAAATTGACCCCGGCTGACGCGCCGAACCCCCCAGAGAAATATTGTTCAGTCATAATATACATGTAAATTCGATCTACTCTCTCTCTCTCTTTTTTTTTTCGTTTTTTTGTTTTCGAAGGGTGGAGAGGGTTCTTTGGAATTTTTTTTTTTTTTTTTGGTAGAGACGCGATTGATTTTCGAGGTATCGGGATTCGAATCGAGTCCTTGGTTTTCGGGGTTGTTTTGGTGGCTTGCGTCAGTTCCAATGGTATGCGAGATTTCGCGGCACGTGGTATCGGTTTGGTATCGCGTTGTATTACTCAAAGCAGATTTTATCGAATTTGTATTATATTATTTGTGTTAATTATTCGTATGGAAATTGGAGGAGAATTATGGAAAATTAGGGAGAAGGATTTTTCGTTTGGCATTTACAGTATAGTCTCGTTTTTATTGCAGAGGTTTTCTAATAAATGAAATGCAACGATTTATAAATATTATAGTTTATATAAGAAATAGTAATCCATAATAGTATAGATATATCGTGAGGGCATTACACATTACTAGTTAAGTTTAAAAAATAGAATATAAATGTGATCTAATAATCCCTAAATTGTAATAATGCATATATGAAATACTAAATCTCCATAAATTTATATTTAGATCGATCATACGAATCTCATAATTTTACAAAAGCTCTGACAACAGTACACGGATAATTTATTGACGTGCATAATAAATCACAATTATTACGAATATAGCATCACCAAATTTACAAAAATTACGTAATTCCTGCCAAATTTCGACATAAAGTCTCAAATAACGAAGTAATATTTTTACTCTAGAAATTTCGAAAAAAAGATATCGTACCAACGTTCGAGTGAATCGCACAAAAACCATGGTTTCCACGCGAAAGCTTAAAACTCGCATAACAGTTACCTGCAACGAAAAAAAAAAGAAAAAGAAAAAAAATGGCCGCAAGTACCGGTAGTTTACGGACGAACGGTGATCGAGCGACGGAGTTAGAAATATAATATTTCCATGGTGCCCGTTGATGGAAACTTATAACGCTTAGACTGAGAAAAACGGATCGCGAACACCGTGAAAATATCGCCCGGTGAAGTTACCCCGCGAACGCGTCGTCTATTCGAGCAACGTAAATCATATTACACGGTTACTGAATCCGAAGTGAAAAATGTTTACAGAACTTCAGTCGTATAAAGTAGCAGTTTTTTCTTCCCCCTGGCTGGGAGAAAAACTGCAGTATTGACACTGCGAAATATTAACCGCAATAGTCGCGCTGAAGTTACTCGACGAAAAGAAATATTATCCCGTGATCCGGCCCGGACTTCATAGTTCCTGATATACGACGATAACGACGGAATATGCGAGTGTAAATAGCGATTTCGAAATGTCGTTTTAAGCCGATGTAACAGAGAAAGAGAGAACTTGCCGAACTGAGATGGCGATTTTTGGGGAGAATTTTGAATGCAATACTTGGACGAGGATCGAAAATATCGAAATTAAATTATAATATCGTAATAAATTATTTATACTAAGCTTGTAGTATACTACAACAAGTAGTTGAATATTGAGAACGAATCAAAACAATACAAAATTTTAATATTTGGAAGAATTGAATTTTATTTTTTTTTTTTTGTTCAAATCCAGCAACTAATATTATAAAAAATCTGTCTGTCCTATTTGACACCAAGCTATAAAATTATAAAAACTATTTTTTAATGAAGGTTTTGTAACCTATAATTAATTAATTAAGTGTAAACTAGACTTGTCTTTGAAGTAATTGCAGAAGAATATACTCTCAATGGAAAATAAAGGAAAAATATTTTAAAATTTATAGTGGAGGTATTATGTCATCTTCAAATCATGATTCAAATTATCTAGGACGTTTGAAGAATATAGCACTATACCCATAAGAAAATGAATTACTTTTAATAGCATTGCATCTTATCGAGGTTTAATGAAAACTGCATATAAATACTACACATGAATTTTCGTATGTACATCTCGTTTTGATCAAAAACTTGGACAATTTTTCCCCGATTTTCACCCAATATGTCGCATAATCGTGAATCATCGTTATCACGAAGAGCACTACTCATTTTCAATATCACAGAAGCTATTTTCCTTTATCTTCGTTCGAGCTTGGCCAACGAAATCTCCGATAAGAGATTTGCTATACATTCGAAGGTATAATAATACCGAAGTTTCTCTACACTTTGTCATCGATCCTCGGCCGATAACAGAACCATCAAACATTTCTGCCGATGCGCGTTTCGCTGTAGCAAGTTTTACTATTAGAGTAGCCATTTCGCCGGAGTAACGATAATAAATTCTGCACAGAGCGTAAAGCAGCGGCAAGCTGTAGGTCTCCGTGAGACGTTCGTGATCCTGAACAGTAGACCTAACATTGGATCTCGTAAAATGTTTCCGTTATCATGCCTGATCAGCCAGCGATCCCACAGGTGCCCGATGTGACTGACCTTCTGTCCTCAAATTTCAAATCTCACGAAATCGAATTGTTTATGAATCTGCAGCACTGTAGCGAGGACACAATGAGACCACAAAATTGGATCTCCATTGTGTTCCTTCCCTCCTTTCATTCGGTTGACTCCAAAGGATGCGAGTGTCTATTGAGAATCTAGCCTGCTGAGCGTTCTCGAAATTTTTAAGAAATGAGCATCCTCCGTGATCTCTTCGCAATCTATTTTGTATGAAAGCTTCGAGCACTTCATTCGACATTTATTAAAAATGTTTCCCGACTTCGCCACGATTGTATCCTTCCATAAAGGGAATAGAGAAGTGTCTATCGAGGGTCTAGCTTCTAAAAGTTGTTAAAGCCTTTAAAGAATTAACGTTTCCGTGACCTTGTCGTACTCCACTCTACGTGTTAAATTATACCATTCAGCATAGATTGAACGAGCTTTTTGACTATCGTAGAGCTTTCTAGGTGAGGGAATAGAACACAGGATATATCGTGCAAGAGATATAAAAAAAAAAGAATTCTAGGAACGCATTCATCGATGCGCTGGTAATTTTCCATGCTTTGCAGTTTCCACGACATCGAGGGTCCCGAATCAATGAGGGCCTGGTTTATGTTATGGATCCTTCTCACGACGATTAGAGTCCTTAATATCCAGGTATCCTCGGTGTTGTACTGTTGTATTAAGGGACGAAAGTAAAGGAAAGGGATGCGTTTGGTCTTGGGCGTGCAATAGTGGGACTCATTGGTAAGGCCCTGCCTCAGACAAGAATACTAACACTAAATCGGAGGGTTTACAAGTCCGAGGACTTGCAAGAAAATTTTTGAACCTCCTTTAATTTGTAATCCATCTGATGACAAGGTGAGAACGGTGGTTGTTACAATATCTTTATAACCAATTCCCCATGATTCGCTGACAGCACTGTTTAGGCCTAAGTCCCGAAAAAACAGTTCGTTGTCGACGAGTCAACAAGACAGACCTCTTTCAAAAAGTCGAATTATGTTTTGATCAGGCCCCTCTGCACCAATAAACTCTGTTCTGCGGATTTATCTTTCTTTTTCCACGATTATCTCTTCAGAATTATCGAAAAATGAATACCAGTTGTCTCTCCGATATATAAATTTAGAGTAATCCATTGCGAATATATTATAAAAATCTCTCGCCTCAAAACAATAGATGTGTCATTCTAAAGATGTGTCTATCAAGGATCCAGCGCGACAGGTTCCAAAAGCTCGGAGAATTTTCAGTAGACGAATATTTTTCGCCGGCATTTCACGTTCCACTTCGTGCGTGAGATGAGAATAGTCCACTCAGCGTATATTAGGTAAGTTTTTCGGCTTCGCCATTACTGTATCTTGCCGCGGAAGGAATAGAGAACGGGATATATATCGAGGAAAGTATTCCCAACTATGCGCGAGTAGATCCGACCCGTGGCCATAGCAGAGAACATTCCCGTTTAACAAGGACGAAGCTCGAGATTTTCCTCTCCTAAGTTCCCTATGTCTGCCCTTGGCTCGTTCCTCCTTCGATATAGAGAGTCCTTGGAATGTTCCGGCGGATCCCTCATATCACCGACGCTATTCGCGCATCCCCCGATTTAACAGGCCTTAATCATCACAAGGACCTTCCTCCAGCTGAACGTTTTCGTCCTGTGACCAGTTACCTTGCATCCTGCAGCATCCCTCGCGTATACCGTAACATCCTGCCACTTAATCGCTCATCCCTTATGTCAGGGACCGTCTGGCGAACGTTTTACTTGGGTCCTGACATAAGGGGAATAGTTGGTCGGTCGACTACGCGTTTTGCATTGTTGAATTAACGTCGGGAATAACCAAATGGTCCGACGACTCGGTTCTTGGCAGGCATGCAACGTTAGGTCGAAAGTGGCCGAATTTTGAGACAAATTTTGGCACGTCAGATGTTAATAAGAGATCATTTTATGACGCGTTTAAATAGTATTTTTTATTAGAAATCTTCGATTAATGATTGCAAATTAAATGCGAGAATTAAATACCAATTTAATAATTGTACTTCTACAATTCCTTGGAACCTATGGAATAATACCTTATTAATATTTTAGGTGTTATGGCAATCGAAATTTAATTATCTCGTTTTTAGGTACCATCGAAATTTAATTATATAACACTTATGACGTAATAAAAATTATAAATCCATAGAATAATCAAAGCGCAATAATACATTAATAATTCTGTGTCACGCCGAAAAATAAATTAAACTTTTACTGAGATAACAAACAAGGGAAAAAATAAATAAATGAATTTTTATTCATTTAGAAAAACAGGAAAATAATTTTGACAATTATTTACTGATTTTCACTCCGCAACGAAACAGTTAGACACGGCAAAATTCTCTCGATCCACACGTTCAAAATCAACGTTACACAGTAACGTAACAAGAGACAAATACGAAGATAGAAAAATCGTGGAAAAAGTGCGAAGCAATGAGCCATAAACCCTGAATATTAGAATTGCTGGCTGCGGAGCCGTAACATGCGTACACGCGGGCGTTAAATCAAGCGTCAATCTCTTACGGAGAATTAGATGACAAAGGACGATGGGAAAATGTTCGACGGGGTTTTATACGTAGGCACGAAAAATGTGGATGGACGGTAAAATTTTAATATAACTTCAATTTAGCGGGTTTAACGAGCGCGCCGTTCCGTCGATTATGAGCGTTTCTACGAGGCTAATAAATCTAGAATCGTCCTAATGAAACGGCAAACTGCGTGTGCCCCCGTTTCCATCCCACGTTTCGTCACCCTCGAAACCTACTCGATGGTACGCGACGAAATCTCGTAACGTCGGTGTCAAGATTTGCATAATTCGCAGTGATAATTAAGCGATCTGCATATTACGTCCCGCGCCATGTCAGTTTCTCTTTTAAGGGCAAATAGTCCCTGGCACGATCCTAAAGTTCCCACCCCCTTTCTGCGCCCACAATTTCTCCGGCCTGACTATTAGATTAGAGCGTTGTAACGAGTAATATTCACGTAACGGCCTGGCATCCACCGCCCAACATGGCGGAGCAATCCGTGATTTTCGCACGCGTCTGACCCTGGAATACCGAATTTCTCGTTCATATTGGAAACTACACCGTTGTCCTTCTCTCTCTCTCTCTCTTTTTCTCTCCTTTTTCACTTCGCTCGATGGACGTCGAAGCAATTGCCGGATACGTCGGGAAATATCGGATGTGTATGGACCTTCAACGTTCCTCGTACTTCGTTGCGTTTGTCCTGTGTGTCGGTGACAGTGTATACAAATAGCCTGCTATGTATGTACAGATAGCGAGCTTTCCAAATTTTTCGTGATTTTTTCCACCCGTGAAAATAGTTCCTGTTTCACCTATCGAAAGTTTTCGAATCGGGGATGAAAAAAGGGGCGTATGATTTTTTTAAACGACCAAGAAGGTTCGCGTTTCACTTATACAAATTTGAGAGATCAGGGATGAAAAAGAGGCGTTGAGGGTAATAGATATATGTCTTGGTATACTGGGTTTTTTTTTTTTTTTTCTAACAGAATTTTAGAAGGGTTGGGTCCGAGTACCAGCATACGAGCAATCCATCATACACCGGCTGTTTCTGAGGGATTTCGGTGAAGTTTGGAATAAAGAATCGTGTGAATAAATCGGCTTGGTTAGAATATAATTATTGACACGTGCATATCGAAAAATGTAGTTGAACGACGTTTAATTACAGAATATTTCACGTAAGCTTGTTTCTATGACGAGAGACACGACGATGAAATATAAATCGCAAAACAAGAATCAAGGAGTTGCATTTATCTGCGTGTAATAATTTGTTAACATCGTTGAAACATATCGTAAAATAAAATATGAGACTGTATTTATTCAGATATGTGAAAGAACCGTGAATTTGAGATGAAACAGTGAAAAAATAATCCATGTCTACTCTAACCAAATACATAATATGTACCTTCTAGATTACGTACAAGATATCATAAAATCGAAAAAAAATGGAGCGTAAAATTGCGCTTGTTTAGTTCCAAGAGAAATCTAAAATGTAAAAATTGAAGACGAATGTGCCAAAATTGGATCTATAACCGCTCTTAACCAAATACGCACCATATACGCTTCCCGAATGAAATAAAAGAGATTATAAAACAAAAAATCGAATATCACGAACCCCAGCCTGACATCGGAGAAACTGGGAAGTAAATCTGGCAGAATATCACGAAACAGAGTGGGCAACTCCGTCATCGGACCGGCTACACTTTCCTCCCATCGATCACTGACAGCCAATGTTTCATCATTAATCGTCGAACCGTGCCATTAAGCGTAATCCTAATAAACAACTAAGCCAAAGTTCGATATGTCGATGAGCGCGCGCGTATAACTATAGGACGATAATAACGATATACCAGGATGGAATGTTGTATGGTCAAGTTCGGCAAGCGGCTTTGCGAACTTTCGCCAATCAGCAGGTGGAATCCCGGACGAAACTCACTGACAATTCAATTACAACTGGGAATTCCTGGCCCGAGCCCTAAGCTGAGAAAGTTTGGCGGTTTGATAGAGGCCATAGGAGATTCAGCGCCGGGGAAGGAGGTGACCCACACTTCTCCAAGTGTTATGCAGATTTCTGTTTGGCCAGTCATTAGATTGCAGGCACAGGGTGTTTGCAGCCACGACAGTCATTACGACGGCTGTCCGCCCTATACGATTTACCTGCTCCCTAGTGTGGTCATCTATGAATGTCTGATGCGCTGCCAGTTGTATTACTTAGTGTCTCACTTGTGTTTCGTGTACAGGGTGTCGGATTTTCATCTGTACAACGATATTAATTGACGCGATATCAAATTCCAGTGTCAGAAATTTCATATAATTACCCTCTCTGTCGGTGGACTTGCAGAAGATCATACGATGATCAAATTAATTTTGTATTTTTCAATTATTCGTAATTGGTGTTGTTATGTAGTTCTATTATTACAAAGTATCCTGTTACACGTGTCTTCTAATTAATTTGGAATACCGTGATTTTACTGCACCTCGATGTATTTGATTATATAGGAATATTCAACAAAATTTGTTTACAGAAAATCATACGACAATTAAATTAATTTTGTGTCCTTAAATTATTCGTGATTTGAATACAAAAATTTTTATTCTATATAGTATCCTGACAAATGTGTTATGTAATTAGTTTAGAATACCGAAATTATATTATTATATACTTTGATGTACTTTATTGCATTAAACGCTTCTGAATATTTAAAGATGCTNATCACACAGCGATCGAATTAATTCTGTGTCTTTAAATTCTAGTTCAATCAAGTGTGCTAATACTCGTATCATCTAATTAATATCGAAAATAAAATTTACTTCTAGATTATTAATTTATTGATAATTGTTGATAATTGCATTAAACGCTTCTGAATATTTAAAGATGCTCTTTTTACATAAGAAAAATATTATAAATATAATTGGAATATGTAACTTTAGCAATAATTATACTACAAAATTATTGTTTACCTATTCGCAACATATTTCCAAAAATTGTATATTACATAAAATCCTGAACAAAGAAAATTTCTTATCGAATAACTTTTTTTCACGTTTCATTTTCCACATCTATAAAAGCTAACAAATCGTATTAGGGAATTTAAAAAAATTTCGTATATTTTTAATAGTTAAAGACAAAAATTGTTTCGTCACTGGTATACTAAAGCACGTGTTCGTAGTGACGAAGTATTGTCCAGCGATCTCATAAAAATTCCAAAACGCGTTCCACATCAATTTCTGATTAGTTTATAAAAAAAACAGTGACTTCCACTCACCGGCATAGTTTGGCTACCGTGTAAGGTATTGATCGCCGCAAGCGCTTCTTGATGTGATGAAAGTTTCACGAATGCACAGCCTGAAACGAAAAGACAAGAAAGCTCTCGTTAATCCTCAGTAACAGTGTAAACGGAAAAACTATCGCGTCGTTCCGTTCTAACCGTCACGAAAATCCGCTCGGCCGATACGCGAGTCGCTCGCAGATCAAAATCACCTCCATTTTGTCGAATTAAAAATAAAAATTTCAAATTCCATTTTCTCCCCAACTCGATCAAACGAGGCATTTAATCGACGCGAAATTTTTCATGACAAAAATTAATTTCCATCGATTAATCGATTCGGCAAATGATTACTAAAGTGATCGAACCAACGATAAGTCAGACTTCGAAAAAAACGACTTATTTGTAGTCGCGTTCGTTTGCACTGCGATAAAACGGAACGATTTCCAACGGAATAAGAATTCAGTCGTTAGATCGAGTTTAATTTTCTTGATTTATAACGCATCGAAAGCGTGAAATTTCAATTTAGACCACTTTCGTAACCGCGGGTAGAGACGAGCGATTTAAAACAGTGGTTGTCAGTGGTTAAGTCGCTCGTTCATCCCCTTATTTGCCACGAAGGAGCCACACCGAGGATTATACGCGGTATATTCGACACTCGGAAGAAAAAGGAAGAAAATTACTTTATCTCGGTGGATGATTCGCAGGGGAAAGGCGAAAGGAGTTCCGTTTCCGCCATTGTCGCAGAGTCGAGACCATCTCTAACGATGATGGAACGATTAATCGCCCCTACTTCCCTGCTACGCGTGCTTATCGTTATAGTTAGATGGAGACGCGAAGACAAAGAACTCGAGGGTGCTTTGAAAAATTGACGCGCCAGCGGAGCGCAACGTGCACTTAATAAAAGATGTTTACCACGAACGGAGAAACGCTCCGTTATCCAGGACACCACTCCTGGTTTCGAGCAATAACGGTGCGTATCACAGTTAGCAAACGATCCTGAAAAATTGCTCCTATCCACGATCGTTCGTAAAATAATCTCCGACGCTCTGTCACATTAGTCGAGAGCAATTTTGAAACAGGCGGAGTTTCAAGGGGAAAATGGCGGGAAAATATATTTAATTGATAAATAAAAAATTTAGTTAAGAAATTTTTTTGGGTGCTATTTATTTATTTATTATTTTTTTGTAATGACAATCCTGCAATTAAATCGTAATGGGATGATAATATACCTGTTATATAAGAGCGGACAAAATATATTTTTGCAATTGAGGAAGAATGTTGAAAATTAATATTAGAATTAAAATATTAATTAATAATAATAATTCAAATATTTAAAATATTTTTATTAGACGTTCAGAGTTGTAATCTAATTATTCAAGTAATTACTTACAAAATCAGTACTTGTTTTTATTCTTTTAATTATGGTATGGTATTGTTTATATTTATATTATATGGTATTCTTGTAATTATGGTATGCACAGATATAATCATAAATTGAAGAATATTATTGCAATATAATAATAAAATCTTAGAGACTGGCAGAAGTATCGAACAGTTGTTTTCGAATTTTCTCCGATGAATACATTAAAAATTCCTACTGTTACATATTAAATAAAATAAGTCGAAGTAAAATTACGAAAACTGAAATAAGTCTAAAATTATTTTTGTTCACCCTCTGAGAGAGAAAAAAGCTTCCATTACAAGAATTTTATTTTTCTTTATAATATATAACATATAGCATATAACAAAAATTCGAAATGCATAAAGATAAGGGTAAATTATTTCCTGCATACATTTCTTAAAAACCGTTAAATTACTATACCACAAATACGTACACCTACGAATGTATAATCCAGCCATTTTAATAATTAAAAATCAGAAGCGTATTACCTCATATCAATTTTAAAACGGTAGAAAATTATCGGCACCGTCCATTCAGGTCAACAGTCCAAGAAACCCTGGATCAGCCGAGCCATCGATCAATTTATTCCCAAGACACGAGTCGATCGTTCGGCCTGACCCATTCCACCTCGCCCACACGCAACCGAGCAACCGGCGAAATCCAATCTAAACCGTTTCGTAACATTTTAAAACTATTTCCACTCGTTAAATAATCACCGACCATCCCACGATTATTTCGCCGTTAATTAAAACACGCGTTACCATTAATTTCCACCGGTGGAAATCTCCCTTCGATATCGCGTTTCCTGTTTAAACGAAAAAAGCAAAAAAAAAAAAAAAA
>NIJG01000042.1:16554-30436 GCA_002201625.1 Euglossa dilemma | reverse complement strand
AAAAAAAAAAAAAAAAGAGGGAACACCGCCAGCCAAAGATAAACCGGGAACACCGTTTCGACGAATTAATAAAATCGTTTGCACGACCATCGGATACCTCTCCGAGCCCGGTCTCGTGGAATATAAAATTTCGCGACGCTGTTTAACCGCGTTGGTGGAGCTCGACGACGGCGAGGGAGGGTGGGAATTCGCGACAGGAATGAGGGTGGTGGAGGAATGTCCGAAATCGGAGATAAAAGCGATCCGAAGTGTAGGGGTAGGTGGATAAGATTTTCTCGCGATTCAACCCCTGCCGTTCACCGACATCGCAAGAATTTGTCCGAGCTCCCGAGCTTGTTCTGGCCCGGCCCGCTATTCCTTCTTGTGCAAGCGAAATCTCCGGCGGGTGCTCTCGAAGACGATGCGCTCTTGAGATTTTTCTCCGCCGCTTCGAGGCAGACGGGTAGTAGGTAAGGTCGCGCGGAAATAAAAGAGTCGAATTTCTCGAAAGTTCGCCTATGTATATACACCGGCATATGTGGTGGACACACGTATTCCCCTCGATTCTGCCTCTCACATATACGCTCTCCTCCTTTATACATGCGTGTGTATATACGAAGTGCTCATCTTATTATTGGAAAGAGACGTTCACGAAAATCGTTGCGATTAGAAACGAAAGAAAACGAAAAAGATTTCGCAATTTCTCGTCACCAATAAAACAGTATATATCAAGTTTGCGTGTCCTAGATATTTTTGGAAAAACGCAGGTGAGTTTCAACACTTTTATAACACTAGAATTACTGGTTTGTAATGTATACATAAATACAGTGCATGCAATTGTTATTAATTAATATGATATAATGGAAAGGAAAGAGCATACGATATAAGTTTTACCAAAAAATGTTCGGAACGAGAGTCATTCTCACTCACATCATAGTTCTAGTGTTAAGTAGGATACTATACATTTTCTCGTATTGCACGCAATGCTTTTATGTGGTTAAAGATAAAATTTTTGTATCCTCAAGTATTTAAAAATCAAAGTTTCATCCCTTAAATTTGAATGATATAGCAATTAAAAGAACATACACGAATACGTGTAAGCATTCAAATATTTGCATGAGCTGTTCCTAAAAATTCGAAGGAATATATTTCCAAGATTACACAAGTAAAATCAAAAAATATTTCATAAGCAACGTGTAATACTACCCGAAAACATGACAAATTCGTCTCCTGTATCTTACAACAGCCCTAATACGATTTTCGACTTAACTCACTAGCGCCATCACGGTCCATATCTCCGACAAACGCGTATACACGCAAATACCGTATAATCGGTGGCCTATTTTTTGATTTTACCGATATAATCTTGTAGTTTCCTGCTCACAACGTGCACCACATCGTCTTAAACATTTCAACGGAACATACACATTCCCTTTGTTAAACGTAGCAAGTGTAAGCGTTGGAATACCTTGGTGTACGTGTATTCGCGCGTGCTTATACACACAGACGCGTTTGTATGTGTCTATTTCGCTGTTCCAGCGGCTCCTTCTCGCCGGCTCGAAAACTATGTTTGCCCCCTCGAACAACGGCGAACAACAAACACTGGACAAACCGCTCGGCCCTCCGCCGACGACGCTGTAGACCAGTTTCGTGGATCTCTCCCCCTCTTTCCCCCCTCGTTCCCATTTCGTCTCGAACCATCCGGCCGACCCCTTCGCGACCCCTTCCAGACCCATCCGTTCCACTGTTCTCTTTCTCTCTCACTCTCTCTCTCTCTCTTCCCTTTTAGCCTGTGTGCCACCGCAGCCGGTTCGAACCAATCGATAACGCCTGCGAGACTTTCCACTCATATATTTGATTGCTCGGCAAACATGTCTAAGTTTATTCTGCGGCCCCCTGTACCCCCTCCCTCGCGGCTGCCCCCCTCCGATTCGCCGGCGAAGCGCTAACGCGAACGGCGAGCGCGCCACTGTGCCCGCGTTCGCTAGACTTTCCGATACGTTGGAAACTCTCCAAGGGGGCACGTGAAGCGAACTTTCTTCCACCCTTTTCGCTTTTTTTCCTCTCCTCTCCCTCTCTCTCCCCTGCTTTTTTTCTTTTTGCTCTATTTTGCTCGGTTGGTTTTATGGCTGATGTAATTTGGACGTGTTCGAGCAATGGGGTGTACGCAGGTCTACGAAGATAGGAATATTGGCGGGCTAGACGAGTTTTCGATGGGAGATATAGACAGGGGGGTTGATATTTCAATTTTGCGGTGGATTTTCGACGGTTTAGTTTCGGGGTCGATGTCGTGCGAGACGCGTAATACGTGGTTACTTTATTTTAATCTCGATCGAAGGGATATTATTGTTGTAACGATTTTAATATTTTGTATTGGGTGAAACAATGAAACGTTCGAAGATCGAAGTTTGCAACGAGACTTGTGTGTTTTTATTAGAAATTTTATTTTATTCACAGTTCGTCCAAAATTCGTAGCCGCCTAATTTCGAGTGTATTTGATTTAAAAAATAAAACGATTCTCAAGGAACTCTAACATACACTAACTTCCGCTTTGTATCTTTGTTTGTAATCAATTTAATCTGCCTTTTAAATTTTATTTTATTCTCAGTTCGCTCAAAATTCGTAGCCGCCTAATTTCGAGTTTATTTGATTTAAAAAATAAAACGATTCTCAAGGAACTCTAACATACACTAACTTCCGCTTTGTATCTTTGTTTGTAATCAATTTAATCTGCTTTTTTAATTTCGATCGAAGAGGAATTATTGTTGTAATGATTTTAATGTTTTTTTGTTTTATTTCGTAAACGAATTTCCTTCTTAAATTTCAGAAATTGAAGTTTACAACGTGACTTCTGTATTTTTACTTATAATCGATTTAATCTGCTTTTTCGTATAATTTCGAGTTTATTTAACGGGACATATGAGCCGCAAAAATAGGACGATTCTTAGGAAGCTCTGACATACACTGGCTTCCGTGAAGTTTCCGGTTCCTCGACAATTTGCTGGATATTAATCTCGAAAGAGGTAGGAAATTATCAATCGATCTCGTTATACGTGTTTACCGTAGGAAACCAGGCAAACTTTCAGAGAACTTTTATCCCTTATCGATCAAGAGAGAGTTGACAATCGAATTTATCCGAGGGACGTCGAAAATCTCATTAGGTCTCGGGTCTAATTGTTTTTCGAATGGAGGACCACGATGGAGAAGATTATCGATACCGTGGTTTACTCTGAAAACTTCCCGCTGGTAAATTAACGTGTCCTTATTTATTTTACCATCGAAGTTACGCGCCATCGACGGCGAAACGTAAAAATATGATAGTGTGAACAACGAACGGGACGCTTTTGTTTTTATGCAGACCCAAATGAAAAATACGCCGCTGGAAATGCTGTAAACCTCGCGGTATGCACGTTCGAATTGCGAGCAAACATGGAAATTCGCGGTAAATCGATGATGTATGTTTGTTTCTGCAACAGTTGGAAGTGAATCGTACCCACGGTCAACATTACCATTCATTCATGGCGTGCTGAAATTTTAAGCAACGATAATTACACGAGTTCGCTGGAAATCTACATTTTGGAACATAAGAAGCATCAAACGGTGATCGAACAATTTTTCCATAATTTTTCCAGCGTATTCGAAATCGAGATACGCAGAAATAACACTATTTCTGGGTTAAACAATGACAAATAACAGAACAAATATCCGACAACGTTTGACAATACGGAAAAATAAGATTCAAATTCGATTAACGCGTTTCCTGATATAATATATAAGGAATTCGTTAATTTTTTTTCTCCGAATTATCGAATTACGAAAAATAGCTAAATGTAGGACAGGGGTCACTAGAATTGGGCAATCAAGAAATATTCCCCAAAGGAGATATCCTATCGTTTGGGTAGGCGTTCGCACACACCTTTGAACACATTCGGTTTAGGGTTGCTGACAGACGTCTGAACGTTTTCGGTCGTTTCCGTGTCAGGGTGGGGTTCCTACAATACTGTTAATAGATTCGGGTCACAAGCCAAATGAAAAAGACAGACAGGGATCACGAGAAACGAACAGCACTACGCGACAACCTGCTACAAGTCATGCGAGAGTCGGACAAATTTTCTTCCAGTCTCTAAACTAAAAACATAAACGTAAATCCCAAAATGCATCATCGATATTCCTGAAATAAATCGTAAATAATTGTTTCTCAGTCTCGAAAACAAGAGTGTGGATGTGAGAGTAAAAAATCTCGAAAATGAAGATACAAATTCAAATCTCTCGCGTTCGAAAAAAAGGAAAGGCAACAGAATTTATTAACCCATTGACAAACAAATAAAATTCTGATGCGTTCGAAAATTACTATTTAATTCGGCTCAACTGAACAATGATACACAAACTTATAAACAAAACATTTTACTTTGAAATTTGCATCGAATGCAACGTTGAATCAAGTTGATACATAATGTCAAAGAAAGAACGTTTACACAAAGGCGTGAAACTTTACAATGGCACTTGAAATAGATGACGTCTCCCTGAAATCATTGTATGTTAAGAGTTTAATTTCTTCCAAATCTAACAAATCACATAACTGCTATGAATTAATATACAACCATACGTCACGCGATCGTTCAAACAACAAATTGAAAACTGCAACGAGAGTTAACACGAACACTAACGCGCGTCAACTAAAAACTCAGACCAGCGCGCAAGAGATTAACCATCACTTGCAACGCTGGAAAACAAGCAAAAGACCAGGCGCATCTCCAACTGACCACGCAGCAGCCCACATTCGAACCCGAGCTTAATACATCCGCTCAGCTTGCTCTGCGCGGAACTAAAATTCATACGAATACGGTAATCGCATTTTTTCCATCCGTTCATCGGGCAAAACCCTCGAAACACTTTTCGCTGCAGAAAAGAGTGAAAAAAAAAAGAGAAAACAGGGGAAAAAAGGAAGCGGGGAAAAAGAGGATCGAGGTTACGTGTAAATCGTTTGAACATATGCTCGATAACTACCGTTTGAGTTACCGGCATGACATGCAGCTTGTGTGCCGACACCGGGAACGGACCAAACGAATCAATTTCATTGATGAAGCTACTAAATCCGGCCCGGGGTTGAACGCGAGCACTCGTAATTGGTACAACGGTCGGTTTTACAAAGTACATAGAGAGCACACTGCGTCCAGGCCAGAAACGAAGTAGAAAGAGATATATGAAAAAAAAGAAAGAAAAATAGATAGCGAGGTGGAGAGAGAGAGAGAGAGGCTGAAAAGCACGCGTAAGTGTACGTTCATACGCTTATTCAACGCGAGAGAGAAACAGAGAGAGACAGAGGGCGCGCGGGACAAGCGAAAGCAGGGGTAGGATAAGGGGTGGGATTAAAAACGCTGACAAAGTTACTAAACACTCGTGTGCTCAGCCCTTTTTATATTCGCGAGATGAAACCAGGGCGTGGAGAGAGGGATGAAGTTGGAAGGGTAGTCGAAAGAGAGAGAGAGAGAGAGACAGTGGGAGAGAGAGAGCGGTGAAAAAGGTAAAAGGGAAATGGAAAAAGTGAAAAAGGACGAGCATCGAGACTCGCGGGAGAACCTCCAAAGCCGGCGGGAAGAGAGGCACGAATGCAAATGTAAACGCGGAGAAAAGAAGATACAGGAAGTGCATGTCCATAGTAAGAACCGGAACTGGACAAGCGACAAAAATTGTCGGAACAGGAATCGAACGGGGGTGAAATGATCGAGAATAAGCTAATTGTTCGATTGTCGTCGTGGCAAGTGCAAACAATTTCGTAATTAGCGTTGTGCGATCTCTGACAGGTGTAGCAATAAGATTACTGGTTTGTTACTTTCATTGAGAAGATCGGATTGGGATTAGGATATTCTAGGATTGTAAACGAGGTTAAAACGACAGGTGTATAATCATATGTGAAATATGTACGTTGAACTGTCATATTTGAAACGATATTGTACATTTATCGTAGATATTAACCGTGGTGGCGCTAGTGAGTTACGAGGAAAATCGTCTTGAGGCTATTATAAGCAATAAAGAATGAATTGTACTTTCTTATTTCTTAATTAATATTGCTTTTAACTGATAATACACGTTACTCGTATAATATCATAGCTATAAGAGATCACATATCGATAATTTAGAAAATTGTTTAGAATTACTATGGTAACAAGGGAACGATTAGCAATCTTAATTTTACACGATATTTTTTATCACCCTTATCGAGTATTCAGTTTTGCTTCTCACACAAGCGTATCGCAACGAACTAGGAATTCGATATAAGAGATTTGCAGGTTTGCCACAGGGATGTTGAAGTGGGTGAACAAGACATGTAAATCCAACGGGGGATGAAATGGAAAAAAGGGGGAGAGAGAGAGAGAGAGAGAAGGGGATGACTACTGGTGACCTTTACAATGCGGAATGGACAAAGATGGACAGGGTTCGAGAAGTCGTCTCTCGAATTTTTTTATGGGACTAAAATCTCCTTTGTGCAGCATTCTCGTGAAGCGTAACACTTTCTGGCATAGAGAGTACCCTCGAAAAGGAGCTTGAAATATTGTTTGCCCCCGCTGTGAAAGGACTGTTCTATCGTGAAAATGTATTTTTATATCCTGGAAATGAGTTCGTGCCTGCACAAACGAATGTTCGAAATAAAATAATGTCCCTTTGATCACGATCCACGCCTGATTAAAAATAAACACGCGTGCCCCTTTGTCCAGATGGTAAGTGTGTACACTTCAGGTATAACATTCCACTTTGAACGAAGAAAGCACGGTTCTTTCGTTGCAGCGGTTTGGCAGCGAGTACCAAATTTCCGAATTTTTAGAGCTTTTGAGTGTTATTGGCAATTTTTGTCGTTTACGATCAACGAGATCTTTACGGACTTAATTTTGAAAGTGGTTTACGACCATAGAAAAGAGAAGTGTATGCAAAGAAGAGTACAAATTGTAATATTTTTATTTGGTTCATTGATTTAATTGCAAGCTCACTTGATTACGTTGTTCTGTCGTCTGCTTTGCAAAATCAAACAACGACTGCCATTTTTCGACGTCATTACTATTTGCAGTTGCTTATCTCCTTTTACGTTCGTTCTTCTTTGTAATCGTGAATTTAATTGTAAGATAGGACGAGCATTAATTTAACGATAAGAATAGAATTATCACATTCTACATTACTGACGCACACGGTGTGTCGATTGAATTATTCATACAAAGATACTTGTGTAACTGTTGCGCTTTTGTTTTTCAGCGTTTCGAGTTAAAAAGGTATACAGATGTGTTAAAAGACACATTATTACTGAGAATAAAGGTATTTCTAATGAAAAAGAAATGTACGGCCTAGTTAAGTCCAACTCTATTGTAGCAAATAAGGGCAGTATTAATTTCAACGTGTTTTTCCCTAGCGTGTCTGTGTAACAAAATTAATTAATAAAATTAGTAAAATTGACTAATAAAAGAACTTCTGTCAATGTATTTATAACATTTATTTCGCTTATGAGTAAGAAAATAAGCGAATGACTGCACTCTGATACGTTAGGGATAAGTAAAACAAGTATTACTAGATTCTAGTGTTTCTAATTCTCAAGATTAGCGATAAGATATGTCGAAAAATTTCTGATAATGTATTTCTAACGGATATAAATTAACAACCAAACCAAGAATAAAACAAATGTTACTAAATTCTAGTGTCTCGAAATTTCTAAATTAATAACAGAACACAAACAAAAATTTTTTAAATACTCTGATATCAATCAATAATAACAGAAGAAGCCAAACAAACTGAGCTTTTCGATACTTAATGAAACAAATGTTACTAGACTCTAGTAACTTGTACGAATCCTATGCACTCGAATGACTATCAGTCACCTTGAATCTTAAATAACGAATGGTTAATAAGCAACGATTAGATTAGAAGTAACTAAGCGTAAGATATCGAAACGAGATACGAGTGATTTTCTTTGTCCCTTTCGGCATAAAGTGTACGACGAGGTTAGAAAATTATGAGAAACGCTTCGAATTGTAATATCTCTAAAAATTTTCGAGCAGAAAGGGTGAAACTCCTAGCTCGATATCACGAGTTCAGCGATCTGTGATGGAAAAATTCGTGGTACATTTGTAGCAAATAAGACGGCAATGCAGAACACGAGGGAACGTGTAGTACAAGGCGTGAGATGGTAAGTATAACGTGGAGACACGAAATGCCATTATAATGCGGACACGACTGAATCCCGGAGGGACGGCGAGGGAGAGCGGGAAAGAAGACTGAGGAAGACAAAGAGGTAGACACGTACGAGGAACGAAAGGGACGTGACAACAGCAGGAAAACGGCGTTGCCACGGCTGTTATTACGAGAAGATAAATTTCCTACCGGAACGTCTCTCTTTCTACATTCGGAAAATATCGCGACGTCTCTCATTTTCGGTGGCACTCAGCTGAATCACATTCTACTTACCAAACCGCTGGACATTTCTTCTTTGGTGTCTACTTTTTCACTTATGCAGTCACATTTGTGCCATAAAATAATATACGTTAACCTCACCGCGGGAAATTTACATTCCAGAATATTTAGGAATAAATTTCTGTTTCACTTGGGACTGTCAGATATGATTTTCTTGAGTTTCCGATACACGACGTTCTTCGATTTCGGACCCAATTAACCCTTTGCACTGCGATTCGAGTTTCAATGGCGCGTGTGTTATGGTCAATAGGAAAGTCGAGCCATTTAGACCGAACGCGTCAAAGTATAACACGAAACTGAGACACAAAGACATCGGCTAGAACGATTCGTGAGCCTGGTCAGGCTTGTTTACGTTGGGCCTTATCTACGAACCACACCTCTCGCATGTGATACTCGTGTTTGAGTCACTTTCCTTACCACGAGTCTCACGCTATGTTATAGGCGACTTGTAAATGAAAATACAAGGAAGCTCTGAAGTCACGTCAAACGAAATATTTGTAAGCAAACGAAATCTGCTACCAACCTCCATGATATAAAAGATTCTACTATTTCTCTTTGAAGCAAAATTGAAAAGATCCAAGAATATTTAGTAATAATATAAATTAAATACTCGAATAAAGTCTCTAATAAAGTAAATTAAATACAATCAAATAGCAAACTGTAAATTCGGTAAAGAAGACTCGACTCAAGAACAAAATCCAAGAAAAGATCCAAACATCAAATGTTCTTTGATAGAGAAGATCTAACTAAGAAACAACATTCAAAAAAACATCTAAAATCGAGTCAAATCGAAGAACAAATGCTACCAACCGCTTGAATGAAGAAGATTCTACTTTCTCCGAAGTAAAATTGAAAAAGTCCATGAAAATTTGGTAGTAAAACAAATTAAATACTCAAAATCAAATAGCAAATTGCTAAATTCGGTAAAGACAACTTGACATAAAAACAAAAAGCAAGAAAATCTCTCGAGTCGATCCAAACACTAAATATTACCAGTCTCTTTGATAAAAAAGACCCAATTATGAAAGAAAATCCAAACAAATGTGTGAAGTAGTGCCATATAAAGAAACTAATGCTACCAAACCTCCTGAATAAAAAAGATTTTACTCTCTTCGAAGCAAAATTGAAGTGTCCATGAAAATTCGGTAGTAAACCAAATTAAATATTTAAAATAAAATAACAATTTGTCAAATTCGGTGAAAGAGGCTGGACTCAAAAACAAAATCCAAGAAAACCCCTCGAGTCGATCCAAGCACCAAATGCTTCTAGCCTCTTCGATATAAACAAAATCCAAAGATACGTCTAAATTCGAGCCAAATAGAAAAACAAATGCTACCAACCTCCTAAATGAAAAAGATATTACTTTCTCCGAAGCAAAATTGAAAAGGTTTATGAAAATTCGGTAGTAAACCAAATTAAATACTCAAAATGAAATAACAAATTGCCAAATTCGGTAAAACAGACTGGCCTCGAGGGATTTTCTTGGACTTCGTTCTTCAGTTCAGTCCTTTTACCGAATTTGTCAATTTGTTATTTCATTTCGAGTATTTAAACATCAAACTCAGTTATTTCATTTTGAGTCGATCCAAACACATAATGCTACCAGCCTCCTCTTCGATACAAAGAAAATCCAAAGAAACGTGTGTAAATTCGAGGCAAGTTGAAAAACAAACGCTACCAACCTGCTGGTCGACAACTGAGAAGGAAAATCCAAGAGAAGGATATTCTGAGAGTAATTTTTCCGTGATATTAAATATCCGAACTCTGGGCAGGTTGAAAGAGGCAGATAAGAAGCTGGCAAGGAAAGTATGCCCAGGCATCCCTTTACGGTCGTTTTGTAATTGACGGCGGCCTATGCCCGTTGGGAGTGGCCCTTCCAGCAGATTCATCTAGATTACAGTGCAAAACTACTCTCCGCTTGGCGTATTTACCCGGCATTAAATTACACAGACGGTCGCGCGCGTCGACGAGGGTCGAGCGTCGTTCGGCGCTTTACCGGTTTACTTTCATCACATCCAATATTGATCACGTCCAACGTGCACGCTTTATTTATGCAACGCAGCGTATTGTTGTAGCGGCGACTACGGAAATCGTGTCCCGGTTTGATCAGCGGCGTCACATTTACTTTGGATTTTGTCGGGGCCTTCCCTTGTTATCTTTCTGGCTACCCTAGGTATCCGCAGTACTCGACGTGTTCCCGTTCAGAGACCAATCCTCGATTGATGCACTCTGACTAGGTTGCTGACTAGGTGACCTAGCATTGACACACTGCTAGCTGAAAATTTACTCGCTTTTCGTCTTTTCAAGGACGATACGAACAAAGAAATTAGATAGGTGGGTACCTTCCCTTGTTAGCTCTCTGGCTACCCTAGACATCTAGACTGTTCCTGTGTTCCTGTTGACAGTACAATCCTATATTGATAGACCGTGACTAGGTTGATGACTGGGTTACGTCATATTGACACACTGGTAGCTGATAATTTCTTTACATTTTTTTTAAAGATGGTTGGACAAGAAATTGAACTGGTAGTTGCTATTTTGTGTTAATTTTCTAGCTACCTTAACACTAGGTTTACGGGGGTTTTTTGTATACCTATTTCTACGGACACCTATCAGATTTAGAGTAAAGAAAACTACATATTTTCTTTAAAAAAACAACCGATGGGTTTAATTTGAAAACAATCGGAATATTAACAGACTTAATATAAGTTAATTAAATCTGTTAATGTCGTATAAATGAAGCAAGCCATCAAATTGACAGGTCCCGTAAATCTAGTGTTAAGTATCCAGATCTGACAAGGACACAATGCGTTCTTGTTCAGAGCCTAATCTTAGATAAATGGACTGTATGAGTAGGTTGATAACTAGGTGACGTCATTTTGGTACATTAGTAGTTGATAATTTCCTCACTTTTTATTTTTTAAAAGGTGGTTGAAACAAGAAATTCGATAGGTAGTTGCCTCTCTGTGTTAATTTTCTAACTACCTTAAGTATCCAGATCTGACAAGAACACAATGCGTTCTTAATCAGAGCCTAATCTTAGATAAATGGACTGTATGACTTGGTTGATAATCTAGGTGATGTCATACTGACGTACTGATAGCTGATAGTTTTCTCACTTTTCATCCTTTGAAGGATGGTTGGAACAAGAAATGACATGTACCTTGCCTTGTTAACTTTCTGACTACCCTAGACGTCCAAACCTGGCCTAATCTTCGATAGATGGGCTATGACTAGGTTGCTGACTAGGTGACGAAGGATTGACACGTTCATAGCTAATAATTTCTTTTTTTTGGTGCTTTGAACGGTGGTTAGAACACCGAAATTGTAAAGCTAGACCTATCATTATTTTCTAGTCTATCACTAGAGACAGATTTAAAATTCAGTTTAAAGGTGACAGATGGGCAATTAACTAGATTGGTGATTTCAGAAGACATGACTCATAAATAGATATAGAGAAGTGTGTAAGAGATATATTAATATAATACAGCACGTATGTACATATTAACGATGAATTAATATCAAAGACATTTTACAAATTCGGTTCGAAGAATTGGCGATGTAGCAGATGAGGGTAGACGCTAAATTGGTGAAAAATATGGACGCTTACATGAACAATACCGATTATCGGAATATTAATGATTAATCAGTCAGAATTTTGTATTCGTGCTAGATAACGACCCAGAATACGCGACAAAATTTTGCGAAAGCCATTTGCAAGAGTAACGAGAAAATAATGAACTAATTATTATGTATTAGCAGTCATAATCTGTCGATTTAAAGTCAGTGAAAAAATTTAATCAAATTAGATACGAAACTGTGAAAAGTATTATGCAATTACCTAGATAATTACACGTAATTACCAGCATACAAAGTCTACAGGCAACTAAATAACGATTACAATGAAATATTTACTAATACAAACGCCAAAATTAATTAAATTAATAATCAAAAGCCACGCGGTGCATGTGCGTACAAAAAGATTTAATTCCACCATGTATAGTTAACAAACGTGTCAATAATCAACAATCGTTCATTAACAATTCTACGCGATTCCATAACTAATTCGTCAAATTTACTTCATTTTCGATAAACAATGGTTCCCTCCTCTTTCCAGCCGACAAACATCCTGGTCCCAGTTATATACAGATAATCCGTTTCAGCCTAATTCGTCCAAAAGCGTGTGTAGGATTAATTTACATAAAACCAGCCGTTGCACTTTGAAATTTCGTAGAAACTCCTAACACGATTCAACATTCAATAGTATTCTATTTTAATTCCTAACGCTCTAATGTTACCGCCGCCGAATCGAGTAATTTCGTTGAACAATTGTTCGCAAAATTGTCTCGCTTAATAAACCTGTCACACGCGACTGCTTTCTCGCGTACATTCGAGAATATGTAAATGACATGCAGCCATGAGAATCGAAAATCAAAATGTTCATCGCGCTTAATATCGATTTGGCCGGATTTGCTTTCTAAGAATTCGAATTCAGCCTGCGCAAAGGGTAACATACAGCCAGGCTACGGAAATCGGGAACCGCTTTGATCCGGGTGTCGCGTTTACCGTGAATTTTGTCCAGGCTTTTTGTCGCACCTGCTCAACCCTTCCCCGTCCCACACCGTTCTCGCTCTGGCTGCAACAGATGTTCCTGGAATTTTTTAAGGACGTGTAAAAGGAATACGAATATACGGCCGTGCATGCTTCGAAATCTGCAAATATTTGTTAGAGATTTTCCCTGCGCGAGCAACGATTTTGCGAAAGTCAACGTCTGTCATATTTCAGACGAATTTGATCGAAGTCGAATCCACCGGATGATACTAATCTTTGATGCATCAAATAAACGCGCGGATTGTTTCCAAATCTGCTTATGAAAAATAAATTTCTCACCTGCAGATGTGAAATATCTTTATTTACGCTTTTCCGTCGGTTTCGTGGATTTGTTTATTTTTCATCGGTCCCGTTATATTAGGATAAAGAGACTTTTTATTCCCGAGTTTGGGAGGGGATTTCTTTGTTGCTGAAAAAATATCGGAAGAATATTATCAGCAGGATTATTTTGTATCGAATCTTCAACAGGATAGGTGATTATTATTTTCGGTGGAAAAAGAAAGAGATTAAATAGATTTTGTTCCCAAAAATGATTTAGAAAACATCTGAACGTTCCCGGAATTTTCTGTATTTTTCTCCTATAGTGCGACCCATGACCTATAAGAGAAAATTTATTTTATATTCGTATCTCTTTTCTATACGGAGAAATAATTTTTCCTATTTCTAAAAATTATTTTGGATACATCTGAACTTTCTCGAAATTTATTTTATTTTTCTCCTATAGTACGACCCATGATTTATAATGCAAAAGTAGTTCCATGTTCGTATCTCTTTTTTATGCAGAGAAATAATTTTTCCTATTTCCATAAATATCCGCTGCAAGTAGAAAATTATTTCG
>NIJG01000041.1:1131505-1167594 GCA_002201625.1 Euglossa dilemma | reverse complement strand
GGTCCAAAAACGTCCCGGGAGGTGGTGCCCCCAATTTCAGCGGCCTGGAAACGAACAATGTCGCTCAGCGCTGGATAAAAACGCCCAGATGAAATTTTACAGGATTTTGCAATATAAACGCGCTAGCCCTGCGATTCCATGCACAGATTCCCGTTTCAACCGTTTAATAATGAGAAGGAAATATCTCAAAGCATCGGGATTCCGGAGGGTTCAGCAGTTATACAATTATCAATTAATCGCTAAAATCTCGCTCCTTCGAGGACAGAAGGCATTGGGGAGTGATGCACAACAATTATACTAAATTTCCTCAACTGTAGGACTCAACGCCCATTCGCAGGCAGTTGTTATTCCTCTCTTATTTGCAAAAATATGGTCCAAAAACGTCCCGGGAGGTGGTGCCCCCAATTTCAGCGGCCTGGAAACGAACAATGTCGCTCAGCGCTGGATAAAAAAGCCCAGATGAAATTTTACAGGATTTTGCAATATAAACGCGCTAGCCCTGCGATTCCATGCACAGATTCCCGTTTCAACCGCTTAATAATGAGAAGGAAATATCTCAAAGCATCGGGATTCCGGTGGGTTCAGCTGTTATATACAATTATCGATTAATCGCTAAAATCTCGCTCCATCGAGGGCAGAAAGCATTGGGGAGTGATGCACAACAATTCTACTAAATTTCCTCAACTGTAGGACTCAACGCCCATTCGCAGGCAGTTGTTATTCCTATTTTATTTGCAAAAATATGGTACAAAAACGTCCCGGGAGGTGGTGCCCCCAATTTCAGCGGCCTGGAAACGAACAATGTCGCTCAGCGCTGGATAAAAACGCCCAGTTGAAATTTTACAGGATTTTGCAATATAAACGCGCTAGCCCTGCGATTCCATACACAAATTCCCGTTTCAACCGTTTAATAATGAGACGGAAGTAATTTAGGACATCGGGATTCTGCTGGGTTCAGCTGTAATATCCAGTTTTCGGTTAAAAGCTAAAATCTCCCTCCAGCGTGGGTAATGAACGCTGGGCACTACTGCACAACAATTCTATTTAATTTCCGCATCTATAGGACGCAACGTCCTTTTGAAAACATTAGCTATTCCTCTTTTATTAGCAAAAATGGGGTAAAAAAACGTCCCGGGATGTGGTGCCCCCAATTTCAGCGGCCTGGAAACGAACAATGTCGAACGGCGCTGGATAAAGAGGCCTGGATCAAGTTTTGCAGGATTTTGCATAATTAAAGTGCTAGCCCGGCGATTCCATGCACAGATTCCCGTTTCAACCGCTTAATAATGAGACGGAATAATATTAAATCATCGGGATTCTGCTGGGTTCAGCTGTTATATCCAATTTTCGGTTAAAAGCTAAAATCTCGCGCCAGCGAGGGTAATGAACGCTGGGGACTACTGCACATCAATTCTATTTAATTTCCGCATCTATAGGGCGCAACATCCTTTCGAAAACATTAGCTGTTCCTGTTTTAATGGCAAAAATAGGGTACAAAAACGTCCCGGGAGGTGGTGCCCCCAATTTCAGCGGCCTGGAAACGAACAATGTCGCACAGCGCTGGATAAAAACGCCTAGATGAAATTTTACAGGATTTTGCAATATAAACGCGCTAGCCCTGCGATTCCATGCACAGATTCCCGTTTCAACCGCTTAATAATGAAACGGAATAATATTAAATCATCGGGATTCCGGTGGGTTCAGCTGGTATACACAATTTACGGTTAAAAGCTAAAATCTAGCTCCAGTGTGGGTAGTGAACGTTTGTGACTACTGCACAATGATTCTACTTAATTTTCGCATCTATAGGACGCAATGTTCTTTTGAAAACATTATCTATTCCTTTTTTATTTTCAAAAATATGGTTCAATAACGTCCCTGGAGGTGGTGCCCCCAATTTCAGCGGCCTGGAAAAGAACATTGTCGCACAGCGCTGGATAAAAAAGCCTATGGAAATTTTTACTGGATTTTGCATAATTAAAGTTCTTTTCCTGCGATTTTAAGCACAGATTCCCGTTTCAACCGTTTAATAATGAGAAGGAAATATCTCAAAGCATCTGGATTTCGGTGTGTTCAGCTGTTATATACAATTATCGATTAATCGCTAAAATCTCGCTCCATCGAGGGCAGAAAGCATTGGGGATTGATGCACAACAATTCTATTAAATTTCCTCAACTGTAGGACTCAACGCCCATTCGCAGGCAGTTGTTATTCCTATTTTATTTGCAAAAATATGGTCCAAAAACGTCCCGGGAGGTGGTGCCCCCAATATCAGCGGTTCGGAAATAAACGAAGGCGCACAGCGCTAGATAAAGATGCCGCGCGCCAAAAGTGACATTAACGGCCGCCCCTCAGCTGCAACAGTAACTTGGAATAGACCGCTTTACAAACCAGGTAATTATCTGTGATGCATAAAATACCACGAATGAAATACATGTTTCTTTTTTCAGTTTCAATTTATTATAACATAATCTTAATCATTTTACTTTCGAAAGTCCAACAATTGCATATTATTATAATGCTCGTATGTTGTTTTAATACGATGGAACGTAATTATGCATATATCGAAAGCGAAGTACGTTTTCTTTTTGCAGGTGGATTTTCCTCTTTTTTTTGTATTTTATTTCATATTAATCATCTGTTCGTGGCAAGCAGTATTGCAAGGGTACTTCAACAGGAGTATGCGGTATATAATTGAAATAAGAGTATATGCACTTATTCTCTTCCTATATGAATAATCATTCATTGGGTAGCATATGCAAGCCCGACAGAGTAAGAAGGTCGATAATTTTATCGAGAGGAAACAATATACTTTTGAATAAGAGAGTCGTGTTCCCTCACGTACTTCCTTTCTTACCTACTTTAGTACTACGCTAATCCTGTGCCGCGGCAACAGTGAATTTAATGAATTTTCGAACCAGGATAGTTTGAAAAGATATGAAACTGACGCTATGCTGTAGCTAGTACATTAAAATATGTGAATATTCCAATTTCTAAACGTAATTTACGTTGTTATCTTCTAAAAATTCTACAAATTTTACAAACTGCCTATAGGTAATTACAGATGACATACCACCTAAAGGAAATGAAGAGAGACCTACCGTCTATAGGTATATACAGAGAACATACAGCCTATAGGTAAATGCAGGGAGACTTACCGCCTATAGGTACATGCAGAGAGACCTACCACCTATAGGTATATACAGTTGGACTTACCGTCTATCGATCGGAGGATGATGGCTTGGTCCTTAGCAGGTATATTTTCATTTTTAATGACCTTTGCATAAGATTTTGCAGGTTCCGAGGGTACGATTTTTTTTCTGTGATTCTCCCTGTTGTGTTTACAGTCGATGAACTCGGAAATCTCGTTCGTGCCTTTGGAGGTATACGTGGTGATAGAGGACGTCTTGTGCATTTATCATGCCCAACACAAATCTCTACGATTCGTTGCAATTGCCGATTATCCCTATTTTACAAACTTTCAAACTACGATTCGGTAGGCGCGATGGAAAAAAGAAACGTGTGAACTTGTCGACGGATCGATAGCAACTCTATTTTGTATTTTATTTGGCAATTTATTTTGTATTATATTCTTCTATTGATTTTAGGCACGGGCTTCGGTCGCGTAATCACCTCCATGTGTTGAGACTCGGTTATTGACATCGTATGTCATCGTATTTGCATATTTTCTTGAATAAAATTTTGATTTCCTTATTTTTAGATTATTCGGTAATTTTATCTTTGACAAGCGATGACAAGGTAAGAGGTACGCAGTACTCGTAGTACTGAAACAGCAGCAATGAAATAGTATGATATAATATGGAAAGTATACGTGTTACCGACGTATATTTTCGATCGAATTGGAAACTGTCTGGACAATTCCGTTCTATAATTTCTTCGCCGGGAGAAGTTTGCAGAAAGCAATATCGAATAACATGTTCGTGTCAGATAAAGGACTTCGTATGAAAATGCAAGGATGTACGTAGAAGGAACGCTTGGAGGGTTATTTCTAAAGTTTGATGATCAATTACAATTATTTTGTAGTGTAAATATAATTAGAGACATTGATCAATTCGGGATACTCTCACCTAACTCTTGGGATAACGAATCTTCCAACGTTCTTCCTTTTTATGTAATTTTTTATTCCTCTAAAACATCTTGCCTGGCCAGAAGCTTGGATTTTTTCCGAAACTGTCGGGTGAATGTACAATTTCGATTACAGATTCGTGTATAGGAAGGAAAATTATACAAGAATTTCCCAATGGGTATTACAGATTGAAATTTACGTTGTACAGTGTTATAACGTTCGTGGAAATCGACATTTCTGTATAAATTTTGATATAAACGCGAATTTCGAGTTTATCAAATTTATATCTAATATTCGTATTTAAATGTAGTAATTGAAGGAATATGTAAAAGCATGGAAGGAAAATATTCGGATAAGAAAGGGAACTGCGCAGGTGCGAATTTCAGCGCGGGGACAGTAAAAGCTTTCTCCGAAACGACTTGTGCTTTCAGTTGCGCGTGGTCTTCGAAAGTGTATGGATGTAGTGTCATATAGAGAAATTAATAGAAATTAGGAAATAGTCATCTAGGGAGGAAACGTGTTATTTATTACGTGTTACTTGTTAGGTAGCATTTTTAGAATCTTTGATTCGCGGGATTTATTCGCGGGTGTTTTACGTTATATATTACAATAAACTGATCGATTTATTGCTTATCACATGGTGACGCATATGAAGGATTTTAACGTGTCTGCTGAATCTGGCGGCATGTCTACATACGTTAGAAATTCCGGCAATCACCTGACAACGTTGACAAGAATCTTGGGCGTGTGTACTGCGATTGGTAAGTAAATAATTACTCCTTATGGTTCCAAGCGTGCCTTTCAAGCACAAACCGATGAATTATATTTCTTCTGAAATGAATAAAGATTCTTTCGGATGGCTTTTATATTATTATTTACGCGCCGTTGTAGCATTTAAAGTCTGACACTTGAAAACTTGCAAGTGAAAATATGACGAGAATAAGTTGGGATGCATCGGATAAAATTTGATATTATCGAAAATAAATCTTTCGAAAATATTTGATAAAAAATATTTTCGCATATTTGTATGGTTTTACATTCGTCGCTTTACATACGAATAATTTTTGTAATATTTTTAATACCGAAATTAATTAACGAAGTAATACAGAATTACAGATTTTCAAGCAGATGTATCGATAACTTTTTATGTTAATTACATTTCAAAATAAAACGAGGTAAGAGGTAAAACGTGTTATTTCATATTTATGGTGTTTCATAAATTTCATTAAAACAGCGGTAAGCGGTGAAGATTTTAAATGAAATACAGAACGATGTACATGGATGATGTAACAAGCTTGCACAGTTTTGTATAACTTTTTTATATTTGTGATTTTAAGGATAATTAGCAGAGAAGAAATTAGCAGAGAATATTGAAAGGTCTTATTTTCATAGGATTAATTAAAATGTTGCTGATAGTAGTGGCATATAGGGATATTTGCTTATTTCATTTCCAGACGAGTCTAAGCATCTTAATATTTCAAGTATCCAAACAGATTATCTTCGTGGTAAAAGGAATAAAAGGAATAAAAGGAAAGAAGGTTGTCTATTTTCAATTTATTATTTTCTTTAGATTAATGTAAAATTCTTGACGTTCCGTGGATGGAAGGACGAGAAGTTGGAATGAACTTGGTAAGAAGGTAGTCTAGGAAAGATGAGAATAATTGCAATTTGCTAACAACTGTAAGCGCGTGCCGCGATATAAAAAGGTGTAGGGGAATGGATAGTATAGGAGGAGGGTTTAATCGAAAGCAGCGCGGTCCGCTGACTTGGCGCGAATGAGCTCGAAGCAATTCCCGACTATTAATATTTAGTGCACCTAAAGAGGCTAGTGCGATATAGAGGGCTGACTGTTGCGAGGTTATAAAAACCGAGAGGAGCCGAAGCGCCCCGAAGACGACCGCCTGGTTCTTCCGCGTGGAACCTTCCGGGAATTTCCTTCTTTCCCCTGACGTTTCCTCTGCTGTTTGCCCTGCTGTTTGCCCTGCTGTTTGCGCAACTTTAAGGCAATCGAGCTTTTTCCCGTGCATTTTCACCGGATCCGCCTATCATTTCACGGTGGCGCAGCGATCGAGCAGGATGGAGAAAAATCGCGTGGATTAACGTCGCGTATTTTTCTCTCACGGTTCTCGCGTTCTCTCGGCAGAAAAATATTTTTTCCAACGTTGTCCCGATGAAACGGTCGAATGGAAAATGACCGTGTTGCAAAATGGCCCTCCTCGTTGCTGCGGACCTGTCGTACCACCGCATCGTGGCCACCGTGATTTTTCTGCCATATTTTTATTGCCTTCCGACGGGAGCATCGGGAGCAAACGAATTATATCAGCGTTAACACGAAGAAAAAAGACACGCGGGAGAACTAAAGCCACTATTACGTTCTGCATGTGCTTCGAACAAATCTTGGATCAACTTTCATTTTCACCTGTGTTTCCATCGAGCTCCCTCGATATGCCAGTCATTTACCCATTCTTCTTGTCTTTTCTCCCTTTATTATTATTTTAGATCCGTTCATCGGTCTCAAATGAGTAAAATGTCGGTTGAAAATGATACAGCGTGTTGTTCTGTTATTAATAAGGCAGAAATGTATCGACTGCATGGTGGATTTACTGAGTATTTTATCAACAGGGGATATGCTTTTATCGGAGTTGAACAATTTATGCTTCATCGTTTAATTAGAGTTTATTATTTTATATGTATTTACGAATTTATAAAAGGACCAGCAAATAGGAAGAATTCTTTGTTAGAAGGTTTATTTTCAATAATGCCAGTTTGAAAATTTTTCCTACCTTTTATAGAAGCAAAATGCAGTCTTACATTTCTCTTCCAGTCAGAAATCGTTGGTTATAATACTTACCTGGCCTCTATTATAAACTCTGCGCGTTTCCGTATATTTGCAATTTGAAAAAACAATAGCAAAATCATCGAATATACGTGCAAAGCTAATTAATCCTCTGTAATTACATAATTCTTTAATTACAAAAGGAACGATTGCAATTATTTAAAAGTTCTATGACTTAATTTCAGATTTACAAATTCATAATTATTATAAAAATTTCATTAGAATTGCTTTAATTTGTAAATAATTTTATAGGAAAAATATTATTACGATGAAATATTCCTGATTTCGTAGATAAGCTAACACGATTTGCATAGCGGAATTTGCCGCGATATGTAAAACGAAGAATTATATGGAATTGTGGAAATTAGCTGAATGGTAATTTATGTTTGAACGAACGTGTTAAGGGATCACTTGAAAGAACGAAGGATGAACAGCAGGCTGGAAAGGTGCTCGTAACTCACGGTATACCCTAAACGAGCCGCTATACCGTTTCCGTATTGCCATTGTCGAACGGTAGCATGGTAGACGAGGCGAAATCTCGAGGGGAAGGAGCTTTTTAATTGCTAAACGCGATACGGTAAATAGTCGAAGACAGAAGTTTCGTAGAGAGCCGTTGCACGGTAACGTTCACGGAGAGCGTATTATCCCTGGATGAGCTTTTTGCGGATGCGTGGCCGCGACGCCGTTGCGACATCGGCATCGGTGACGTCGAGGAATCGCTGAATCACCGTCCGCCATCACGCCGCTGGTATTAATTACCCGTGACAATCGCGATTTAGTCAGCCTTAATTGATAATGGCTAATGCCGAGTAAATGGAATCGCCGGCACGAGCAATTAAGTGGACCAATCGTCTGGGAAGCAATTCCGGCTCCGTTAGTATGCACGCTATCGTTGAAGATGAGACCAAGTATATCGTAAGCAGCTTCCAATCTGGCTCTCTAGCATAGTGCACAGCTTCATAGCCATCCGGAAAAAGAGATGGTAGAGGAGAGCGTTTAACACGTTCGTTATTGATCGGATTTTCGTTATGCGTGTTGCAGTTAGTGGCGAATAATTTTTCCCTTTATTTCCTTATCTACCGTGTACATCTATCATATGTATCTTGCGCTTCGCTTCCGTCATTTTATTCCTAAATTTTCCCTCTTTGTCTTTTCTTATTTTCTTTTCCTTTCATAAATCTCTTTCTTTCCTCATTTCATTTTCGACTTTCTACATTTTCCACCCTGTAATTTTCTTTTAGATTTTTCTACATTTAGTTTCAACCACTTTACTTCTTCTTCTGTAATTTGATATATCTGTTTTATTATAAACTTTATTTTTCTAAATTCTCCTTCTCGTTATATAATTTCATATTTTCTACGAATGTTCTCTGAATTTTATAACTCTCTCGCAATAGCTTTCCTTCTGCTTGCACAATTGTATTCTAAATTTTATATACCGAGTTTGAACAATTTCCCATAAATTCTATAATTGTATTTTTAATAATCCTTATCCTTATTTCATCGTTCTATTTTAAATTTTATATATTTATTCTCTATAAATCTAAATTTTATAACCCTTTTTCCTTTCCTTTCTTTCAGTGATTGATAATACGTACAAATTTGTCACGGAGGAAGGTGAATGATAGTTTAATTCTTCGTAAATTATTTATAGAAAATTGATTACCTTAGTATGGAAATAAGCATAATTTTCAAAGGAATGCGCGAAACATAAAAATTCAATCGCTATTTTATAACTAGTAAACGAATTTTCATATTTGACTCGCAAGAATGTAGCAGAAATGGCAAGTAAATAGTAATTATGCCGCAGCAATGGAAAATTTTCAAAGATTAATCGTCTCTCCCGTAATCCGAGTTAATTACCACGTTTTATACGAGATCGGAAGGTTCAATAGTTAATCCTAATAGTTATGAACAGGGTGTTTGAAACTTGATCCCAACGTTAATCGTTAGACCTTGAAAACATTGGCGAAAGGTTGTGGTTGTTGGTTAGATACATTACATAGATACAAGTTGAATTATATACGAAGCAGTTGCTTTATTAAATTCCTTTGGACATTCGGTTAAAGAAAATTCCAAGTATTTATTTAGGATCAGGGTAGGATGCCTCGTTTCCTTCTGATCTTTTTACACTTGCTAGAAACACAGGGTGTTGAAAAAGTTGGGATTACAGTTTGAGGACACCTGGGGTTAGTTGAGGACACTCGGTGGAAACAATATAGTGGTTGCAAACAGTACTGTGTGGTGCACTGGGGTTTAAAGTTGCACACAGCATTCTGTGTCAGGATTAAGGCTTATATCCTTTCAAAAGTCTTGCCATTACGAAAGGATTAATGGTCAAGGAACTTAGGCTCGGTCAAATTCTTTTCACGTTTTTTAGCAAACAGCTAAATTGTTATTTCCAAGACTAGCTTCTTTCTGGATTTTCCGTTATGCGACAGGTTTTTCCCATATGACAGCTCATTTTTTTATTACATCACAGGTATTATTAGAATGGAATTTTATGCTTCTCAGAAAAGATCTTAAGTCGTTGGATCTTAATTCATATCTATGAAAGAAATGATTATAAAGTTTCAAGTCTCGGAAAAAGTTGTTCTTTCACTGCTTCGCTGTCTAATTTTCAAGAATATGTCGCCGTTGAGAATATTCTGGATATAATTCTGATTTGAAATAAGCAAGAATTTTGACGACTTTCTATTTTTTTCTTTCCATTTACGGAGATCCATAAAAACGAGTGTTATCACGTGACAAAATATTTCTTGGAAAACAATGCTCTGCTACAACTGATGTAGACGTCTAAAGTGGATCTCTATTTATAATTCGCTTGGGGAGTTCCTCCGGGTAGTATAATGAAAGTTTATTCCACGAGCAAATAAATAATGCGATGTAACTGATAACTCCCTGCAATTGCATTACATCATTCCTGGTATTATTTCTCTCAAAGTTAATTTACCAAATTTACGAAATTTCGCAATTCGAGAAATATCTTGTATTTGCGCGTAGTGTTAAGCGTTAAAGCAATTTAGTATTTAAGGTTCTATCGAATTAATAAAATACCGTTTAAAATAAAACATCAGGTGAGAAACTTCAGCTTATTTTCGATTGAAAATTTTCTACACCCGGAAAGGAGGCCTCGGAAAAAATTGCAAAGTGGATATGTTAGCTCAAGGATGCCATTAGGATTAAGGTAAATAAAGGATACGAAAGGATCGGAAATATAACACTAGGTTATATCGTGTATAACACGCTTGAAGAGCACAAAAGAGAACTTTTTACGCTTCTGTGCCAGTGTCTTCACTTCTAATTCCAATTCTACAATTTTAACTCTGCTCTGTACTCTTCTGTTGTACGAATGCTTTTTACTCTAGGATTCCCGCCGTGTCTTTGAAATTACGACATGCACGTATCGCGCCCGTGCCATGCATCCGCTTGCCTCTGAAAATTCCACCTGCATTCCCAGCAACCACTAGAACACAAACAACCCCTAGATCCTTCTTCTACCGTTTCCGGCACTTATCATTCATACTTGGATTTTGGCAAAATTCCTGATCCTTCTGATAGAGATGATTGTATCTATGGTTAGATTCACTTGCGTTCATCGAATAATTCCTCGTTTCACTTGGGCAGAAATTCCTTTTTTTCCTCTTTTTCCTTGTTTCGTGTTACATGCTGCAAATTTAATTAAACCATTATGGCCAAGAGTTGCGCAAACTTGATGTTTTATTACTTTATTACTTCATTTTTTCGATTCCGTTCAACGTAGAAGCATGTTGTTCAAAGATATGAATCGAAATTATATAATTAATATATAACTATCGTCTTATTATTGTGCTTAGTCGTTAATGGGTTAATCGAATTGAGATTAATCCGAAGAATTTCACTTTATTAGTAAAGCTTTAGTCTTTGTTTAATTTTGTTACACGATATGATTTAATTCGTTAGTGCAACAGGATATTTCTCATGTAAAAGGATTTGTAGTAATAATTGTTATTTTATACTGTTAAAGTTTTCTTTTATTTTTAATTGAGATTCATTGTAGAAAAGAATTGAAAATTTATACGAACTATTTCGAAACTTATAAGTAATGAGACATAATTGAGCTTGACCTTTGATAAAGTTGTTCTTGAAAGCACGATGAAAATCAAAATTTCAGCTAATGATTAACACAAGCCCTTGTTTGACTTACACTAACGTCGAGACAGTAGCAAATGTGGTAGAAAACCATAGTGTGGTAGAAAACAAAGGACTTATTCAAAAAGTAAAATTCGTATCAGACTAAAGAATTATTAGCTGATAATAATAACGCAATAAATAATTAATTTCTTATGCGATAATAATAAACTAATAATATCAAATAATATAACATATATAATAAATTTGTTGTAACAAATACAACTACGATTGATAAATTTACAACATAACAATGATACGATAATAATAAAAAATTTGTGATATTCATAATAATAATAATAATAATAACAACGCAATGAAGAATAAATTTACGATACAATGAGAATGAAATAACAACATCCGATAATAGGATAAATTCAAGTCGGAAATTGTTTGTTTACGCTTAGACCATTAATTATGCTGTAAAAGGTGCATATTGTAGGAAATAATTAGTGAAACACTTTTAACCCGATACGTAATCCGATGAATGGTCGACGTGAAAAGTATTTTCGTGAAAAATGATTTATTGTGTTGGTTTTAGCGTGTGACAGGACCGCGGCCGGAAAGGAATTTTTTATGGCAAACCTTTTGAAAGGCGCGCGAAGAACGGCTGATAGAATTTCATTTCGACGATAGAAAGCCGTGGGACGGTTCTCATTAAAAACTTGGCAGTGTCGGCAGCGTTCGAAACAATATCATTCGAAAAGTAGTTTCAGACCGTGCTTTTTTCCTCGCTCCTAATTAAACCGCTGTTCTGTTTTAATCTTTGTGAATTATGGGCCGAGATTCAATTTGTTGGACGTAATCTGAAGCGGCGTGTGACGATAAATGGAACGGAAGCGACGAAGAAAATTGCAAGAAACCGGTTCCAATGGAATAATAAGGATCTATGTTTTACACGATACTTACCGACTGTGCAGGTATTCCAAATGAGGGTTTATAACTAGAAATAAAAATAAATACAAATAAATAAAAATATGAAATAAAAATTAGAAATATATGGTGAAGAAAACTGGCTAAGCGATCTGCAGAAGCCAAATCGAACGGAGTAGCTGTCTCGTTATTTCGAAAGAATATGTTGCGTTTTAAGAAATAATAGTTACCTTTATTCTTTCGTACACGACACTTTTCTCTTTTATACGCAATTTTAATCAATCAAATAATTTCTCGACGAAGAATCTGTGGAAATAATATTGAAATAATGCCGTATTGTATCGTAATAGTAGTAATATTCGAACATTGCAGTAATATCGTAGTATTGTTAGATTGTACAATAATAGAACCATTGCTAATGCTTTACAATACAGCATGTTACATTTAGAAGTTCCCAATGCAATGAATATTTGCAATAATATGATAACACTGCGCATTATGAGTAACCTACTGTTACTAATATCGATACTACTTGAATAAGGGATGATAGCCACTGGAAAGACCGGGTAGGATTCCGGGTAGAATTGAAAACATCGAAGCTTCACTGAGAAGACTTGGCCGAGAAGTGAAAGGACCTAGTGGAAATCTTATTAGCTTGCTTAATAATTCGAAATATTTGCGATCCGAGGGAGTAACGAGTAATGAAAATGGAGCGTTAAATTACTAGGTTAACCTACACCCCGATTAACACGGTACGCCTGTCAGAGTGGTTTCCAAGAGGTAAACTTTTCAACGTATCATTACACTTTGTTATACTTCACAGCTCTAAGCAAACACTGTTTAACCGTGTATAAAGAAATGCATCAGCCGCCGCCGTGTAATTCCCGTTAGATCAGTCTGTGCCCTTTCTTCAATTTCCCTTTGCAGCTGGCTCGATGTTAGCCACGGTTTAATTAACACGGCGAATTACCGTGGGCCGCGTGCGTAATTTTCGTAGCATATCGTTTATAAGAGAGTGAAAACCACCCGTTTAAGCTTGATTGCAATCCCGGCATGTACCAGAACCAGCTGAACGTTCCATAAATTATGCACTCGACGCTGCTGAATTTTCAATCGCGTTTTGTTTCGCGTTCGATTCATCGACCTCCGGCTGCATTTCAGGCTGCAAATTCATCTCGTCCAGGCGAACTTGACGATACGGATGATTTGCAGCCCTGAGTTTATACTTGTTGGGATAATTCCAATTACGAGGATAGATGGTGAAACCAAAATGAAAGAGTGCTTTCGAATTTCATATTTCTTCGAGTGTTCATAGCGTTCGTTAGTTATTGAAAATATTGATATCGATACTTTTATTGAGATACCTTAAATGAGATAGATTGCCTGAAAGATTTTTCATTTGCCACGGGCAGTCGTGTGTCTTGGTTGACCTAACCGCGTCAAGCATTCGAGCCAAGCGTTCCTCTTTCGCATCTAGAGAAATTATAATTCGCGTAGTCTGTGATTCTACCTATGTCAAGCTTCCGATCCAAATATTCCTTCGGACTAGGTATTCTTTGTTCGCGCGTTTATCGTTGGATTAAAGGTTTTCCATTTGTCATAGCTGACTGTGTCAAGTATTCGATCCAAGTATTTCTCTTTCGCGCCGCTAATACTTTAGACTGGGCAGTTTTTGTTCGCACATCGAGGATTCTTCATTTGTCACAGATGCATTGATGCTTGGTTGACCTGGCAGAGGCGAGTCATCGATCCAAACAGCTCTCTTTCATTCTCATATTTTCCACTAGATATTCTTTATTCGGATAATAGCTACTGTTCGACTCGATATTCTTCGTCTATTGAAAACTAAACGATATCTGTTTCTACATAATCAAAGTAGAATTGCTAATTCTTTGGCGCAAAGTACAGTTCGCTTTAGATATAACGAAGCTGAATTTCAGCTGAAATCTGACGTCTAGGATACCGTGCTCATAGTTATTACGTGGCTGTAGGTTATTTGGATTCAGGTAACCGGTTAGATGAAAAATGTACGAAGGTTGTCGTGTTGAAAACGTGATGAGCTTTTGGTAGAAGGTAATTCTAGCAGACGATTGGAGCGAGTTAAAATTCATGAAAATTATCTAAAGTATGTTCTATTTAGAGCTCACGCTTATTCCGTGGTTAATTAAATTCTGGAATATTTCGTAAAGAATTTATTCGCAGATATAAGCGATTGAATTCCTGTCTAAATTAATTAGCTCACGTTTATAATCGTATTCAATTTTGTTTTATTATATATAAGAATTTGAGATTCTATGAATTTCGAGGCAGATCAATATTTTCGATAAATAGTAGTCTATATACGGAAATGTCGGAAAGGGGAATAATCATGTTTTTCGTTTTCATATTGTTGCATCTTGAAAGGATATCGTATGATATTTGTTAAATTTATCGAAAGAAGTAACTTTGTTAGCTTGATCTTGTTTTAGCAAGGGGTAAGCTTGGAATAATTTTCGAGAGTTACTAGGCAAAAATTAATCCCTATGGAATGTCTTTATCTGTACTTTAAGCGAAGCGTAAAGTTTGTAAATTTCTTTATTTCTCTAGTAACTTTAAATTCTTTTTACGGTTGTTGATCAGTTGGTTCATAATGGTGGGATATAACGCGATAGAACAGTTAAAATGTTACCTCCCGTGAAAGAATCGTTTTGTTTTTGAAACATTATAAGTGGCTTTTTGAAAGAAAAGCCCAAGGATCACCTTTTTCGACCGTGAAAGAAAAGAAATCCCCTTAATCGAGGTTGAATAATGGAATAATGGTTCGGTTAATAAGACTTTCGATAATCCAGGCTCCACTGTGCCTTGATAACAAACTCGGACTAAGCAACTATGTTAATTCGAAAATTCATTTGCACGAAATACATGGCTTACCTGGCAAAATCGACAGCCGTCGTCGGTCAGTGCCAACTCGGAAGTGAAATTTCAGTTGCCGGTCAGTTGGACGGAATATCGAGACGCAACGTCATTCGGGCCCGATGCGAAGTCAAAACTGTAAGTCCGTAACAAAATATCCAATTTATCCTTGTTACCAAGTTACAGCAATTGAAAGTTTATCCCCTCGGGTGCAAGTAGATTGGTCGACGCTGACGCTATCCATTTTCTCTCGTTTCTGCCTCCGCCACGGTTGTCCTCCTCGGTTTCAGTTTAAAACCATCCCCTATGAGCGTCGTTACGCTTCCCTCCGATTTAATGGTAATTTCTCCAGGCATAAGTGGACTTCTTCGCTTTGTTATCCCATCAAATTGTTCCTATTAAGCGGACGAATCACATTTAGGCGAAATAAATAGGACCTGGTAAAAATTGCAACTGAATTAGAGTTTCGAGGTGAATTCCCTTTAACGAAAACGCATTTGGCTTGGAAAATGTAAAATGCGAAGGTTACGAACGATGACGAGGGGATTTGGATTATTTCGCCGGGGATGCTGATGGATTTTTTATTTTTGTTTTCTATTTTTTTGATTGTTGCAAAGTAGAGTATGGATGTGGAGTTTATCGGGAAGAAAGGTGATTCTTTCGGGGAAGGGAGAAACGAAATTAATTCACACTCTTTGTTTTACTCTTTGGGTAATTAGCCTTGTTTCCTTTATTCTTATTCTCCATTGTGATATTGGTTGTTGGCGTGTTCGATAAATTGGATACGAGTCGATGTGTTGTTACCGATAAGAAATGTTTTGTACAAGTACTTTTTCGTGGTACGTAACATATGATATTTATATATACGTAACGTATAAATTTAAAGAATAAGAATAAGAATAATTTAATAAGCTACTAATCCTTCCTGTTAATAATTTTCATTATTATACTCTTAATATGTTACAGGTTGTTTGTATAGGACAATAAAAAGTAAAAAGATGACTTAATAGCAAATTATTAAAAATAGATTGCGAGAAGACAGAATGTTGAAATGTTCGTATCGTATCGCAATACGATACGATAAGAAAATATTTTTTAATGGCTCGAAGGCTGAAATACGAAATTTCATGAACGTATGAGGATCGTATAACGAGAAGTAAGAGTATAAGGTGCTGAATGAGAGACGTCTATATTTAGCAGGTCATAGTAACGACTTTATGGTGGAGGAAGAAAATATACACGTAGAGAGCATTAGAATGGGTTGTAATGAAATTTTTGATGCATTTCATCGAGAAGAAACGCTCGCGTCTTCATTTCCGTGGGGATAAAACGAGGCGCTTGCCTGAGCCATATGCGCGGTAACTACCGAAAGGAGGTCAGATCATACGTTTTACTACTGCCGAAGAGTTTCATTCTCGCAGAAATCGTGTTTCCGCGTGCGTGCGATATTGCATTCTGGAAACTAGCCGTGCGACGAGTAGTTATTAAAAATTTCTTACCCCTTTTCCCACCGAAACAGGAAACAGAGACAGGGGTTGTATCGCACGAGAGAGAAAGAGAAGGTGGTTTTTCTGGAATAAGCTAATTATACCCTCTATTAGAAATATAAGGTCCAAATGTAGTTAGTTTATTTGTCTTCTAATCGATTTCATTTCAACTAGCGTTTATTATAAATTGTTTCCTCAAAATTGCCGTTCGTAAATACCGAAATTTAATTATATTCCCAATTCGATAGTTATGAATCTAGTACTTAACTTTCATCTCGTTAAATCAATTTCAATTGAATATTTCACCAATCTCGAGTCACAAACAAATTTTTAAATCCAACCTGGTTTTTCGTCGCAAAATACCTTTCGCTGTAAAAATGCTGTTTACTCCGCCTCATCTGTCGCACGTTGCAGATTTTTCATTCGAAAGACAAGAAGAATCCAGTTAAATACCGTGGAAATAACGATGAAAATCTCCGTTGTGTGTTTTGTTCGGAGAATTAAGCAGCGGTTCAATGAGATAAAGAGGACTCGACCGAGACACCAGCGACAATTTATCCGAGGTAAACAGAAAGTCGCTTTCTGTTTCCAACTTGTTCCAGCTAGAATGTAACAGAGAAGTTTCGTAAACTCGCGTTTTATGTTGCGGCTTAATTAGTTACACAGCGCGGTTCGTTGTTAAGCGAATTATGGCTAGGCCAATTTCGCATGGGATTGCAATATTTTGCTCGATGTTACTGATTTATTCGTTATGTATTCCCATTCCCTCTGTCCCTTCGTATTTCATGAATAAACAATTTATTCGCCCGTTATTCACTTTTCTTCGATTTCGCCAAATTTATATCCGACATTACGGCAGTATATATACGAACACGTTTTACATTATGTAGTAACTTGTTTTGGAGTTCCTGAAACTGATCGGCTATCGAAGAACTTTGAAGATTTCGTTTACGGACAATTTAATTTTCAGAAAAATTTTCGAAATTACTTTTATTTTCTGATTTACCGCATAAATATTATTAGCTACTTGGAAATAATTATTCTTGTTGATTGCGATGATATCCCAATTGTCCAATGATTCATTTTTTCATAGCGTTTTCAGGATTATAGGAATTATAGAAAATTCGAATAAATTTTGAAATGTAGCGGCTAGTTTTATCATCTTTCCTCCGATAGATTCTCTGAACAATGATTTTCTCGTGTATACACCTGGTTTTCCGACGTCATGTCCTTGCATTTTACTCTTAATTTGTATCATTAGCGCATGTGATGTGGTCGCACACAAAAAGATTTAAAATTTTAGTGGTCTTACGTTTGCAGAATTTATGGCTACTGAACCGTGGTTATGTCAAGATGAAAAAATTTACATAAATATGCAAAATAAAATATGCAAAAATAAACACCATTTTATATCATTACGAATATGTCTTGACCAGTAAAGTAAAGAATTCTCATTTCAAATATATTCGCGAGGTAGTTATTTACGAAGCAAAATAAGCAAATTATTTTAGTTGTATTAATTAAATGTCCAAATTAATTATGGAATGTTAATTATTACGTAGAATTGAATGAAATTGAATAAAATTGAATAAACTTTATTATATAAAGTGAAATGAAAACTATGGGAACGTATTTGCAACGAAATATACCGGTTATCAAATGAAACATTATTAATAGATATTTTATATTTTATATATTAAAAAGAATGTCTTATAGTAATTATATTATTACTACAATAATTGTATAAAAGTGTTGTTAATTTTTTGTTATTTCTTTATGAAGTTTATTTTCTTTTATATACAATGAAAGAATAATTTAACATGGTTCATAGATTATGTAATTAGTTGATAATAACGTTGTTTAATTTAAAAAACGTAAGTTGTACGAGACTTTACTAAAGAAAGTTATAATAGTAATAGGAAATACGAAATACGAGGGAGAAAGTAATTGACTTGTGATACAAGCCATGGATAAATTGGCAATCAATGCAGGTATTATACTTGCTTTTAAGAAGATAGCTGTTTCCATTGATACAAGACTGACAGTAACAAAGAATTCACGATATCACTTCGCGAGATTCATTTTAATTACGTTTCATCTCAATGAATGTATCATTGATTCTTCGTATCAGTCCATGATCGCTATTCTCGCAGAGTTCATTTTAGATATACATACATATGTATATCTTTACCTGGCGTGAGATCAAATGATTCTCTATTCTATACATTTTTCTAGAGATATTTTATTAACTTTTCGCATATTTTATATTTTTCAAAATAATATATAATTATCGAAACTTATGACAGAGTGAAGGAAATATAAAAATAAAAAGGAGACTATATACTCGATTTAGAGAAAATATAATTGAGAAAACTGAAACACGATAAATAAGAAAGAAATGCAATAAAATATTCTTAAAAATATTCGCAACTTCTTTATACTTATCGGGCGTTTAAGAATTTTCTGGCGTTGATCGAGAGAAGGATAGCCTTGCCCCAATATTCGTATGAAAATCAATACCTTAGAATTGATTTACCCTTTCTCCAGTGTATTTTCCTCAATTACATTTTCTTAAAGAAATAAGGCTGTAGGAAAATGTTTCGGAAAATGATATTGAAAATTCCTTTTCTATTCTTCCTTGACGTTATTTATATCTTTCGTTTCCCCTTACATACGACTGTTCGAAGAAGTTGCAATATCTATTACCACTTTTCCAATGAATATCGACATTTTCTACTATTAAGCCATTTCATGTTTCGAAGATTGAATTATTTCGATAATTATTGCAAGCATTCTAATATTATACTCGGGCAAGTATATACACCAAAGAGTAGAAATTTGGAAATAAAGACTCGAAGAATTGAGAAATTGAAAAATAGAAAAATGGAATATTTGAGAAATGGAAAGTTGGAAATTGCTAATTGGAAGAGTAGCATTAGAAACTCGCAACGAACCGAGAAATTCACGAATACCCGCAGCAAACCCTCGGTACAACGATAAACCTCTGCGATGAATAACCTCGTCTCAGCTGCATACCGAAGCATCGGAAAAACGTGGATTAGGAGCATCGACTGATCGCAAATCAATCGCCTGGTTTTCTGTCGGAACGGTGCCTGAAGAATACGTGGAATGAGCCATGGCGCTCGGTTGAACGCGTGACGAACGTGTCACAGGGTTAAGTAGCTCGTAGAAATTGCACGAGGACGGAATGAGATAGTAATTACACGGGCAACGATAATTTATCGGCTGCAGCAGACCGCATTTGGTATTCGTATCAAAGCGTAAACCACGGCTAATTTGGCTACGCTCGATGTGATTACGTTACCGGGAATCACGGGCTGATACAAATTATATCTCGCGGCCGTGTGCTTGGACCTAACGCTACTGTTCGATGTGCCTGACAATTGATAATGCACCGATAAGGGAAAACAGTTTGTTTTCCTGCACGATAACGGTACAGAGACGATGCTTTCATCTGCCCGCTTAATTGTCCCCGTTACGAATATCCCTGGTTATCTCGCAACCACCTCTTTTTATCTCTCTGTTGCTGCTTCCGTTTTGCTTCATTTTTGAAATTAGCCGGAAGATCGTGACGGGTTGGTGTAAACATGTTTACCTTAGGGAAATTCTCTTGGCGCGAAATTCACGGCGGAGGACAGAAAGATCTCGAGGTGTGTTAACCCTCGCGATACGGTAACCGGGTCTTCCGAGACCCGGATACTTTATCTACCGTGACAAAGCTGCGTGTGTTATTACCCAGGTAAATCCTCTCTCCTCGGTTTCCACTGAAACGCGTGTTCCTTAGCCCTCTTTGCCTTTACGATATACCGATCGTTCTCTCTCCTTCTCTTTCTCTTTCTCGGAGTTGGGTTATATTGACAGCTTGGGCGGAAATTTTAGCACAGCAAACGAGTGGGTCAGCGAACAGCGTAAAGAATGAATCTATGAAGGAATTCATCATCGACGCGAAGAACGAAATTGTAATAAAGGCTAAATAAATAGAGCGTTAGTATAAAAGGATAGCGTCCATTTATTTTATAACAAAATTAATTTTCTTCCGTATTATTAACAGATTCCATTTATTTTATAACAAAAATTAGTAACTGCAAAGTGGATTAAAGAATTATGCACGCGTGTTCGACTTGACCACTTTAACTTAAACGTTCACTCGACCCTATCGTATCAGTACGATGAAGTGTATCGGTATAAATAATGAAATTTGTATGCATTTAATGATAGAGCAATTTAGAATAAGGAAAATATGCGAGGAAAAAGGTTAGAGGAAGTTGAGAGGGAAAAGATACAAGTTTTAAAAAGTTTCTACTTTTTTACAAACGGTTTCTACTATATGTGCACGTAATTAATAATAATTAATATATCGAGATCCGGGGAAGAATAATATCGAATAATATTTGAAAAATATTTAAATGCCAGAGGGAATGTGTTATGGATCATCGGACTTTGTAATAAGAAATATATACACTTTCTTCGATTAATACGGAAATCGTGTATATGAAATCGTAATACGATAGCTCTGCTGCAAGGATCGTAGATTCGTCGTTTATATCATACTACACGATCGTAAATATTTCTAAGGCGAAATCGGTTATCTTCTTTGAAAGCAGATCTCTTTGCGAACGACTGGTTAAATTTCTCTCCTTAAGTACTTACTCCTTTTGGACTCCCGTGTTTATATCTTTTTAAGCAGTCGTCTTTCGCATTTTCTCGTTAAGCCCGTTTCCTTTATTTTCTCTATTATTAAATACCAAACTGATTAAACACAAGTAGATAATATAAATATTATCTTGCTATTATCATTCCCGATATATTCCGCGTTATTAAACAGCAACTAGTTTAGATAGTTGCTGAAACTGTGAACTATATCAGGAACAAGAGCAGTTAGGCGAAAAGATTAGGAACCGATTTTCACGCGAGTGTCCTCGACAACAGGATCATAGTGTCCTATCACGCGACAAGCTTCCAGCAAAGACTGTTTGGAGGTTGAAGTTCCGTTTATCTAACATCGCGTAACATAAAGCGATAGCTTGAAACTCTCGAGTGTGCACTTGACATGGAAACAGTAACACTTGGCGGTGCTACCGGTGAATTTCTAATATCGTCTAGGATTTTCCTCTCAAATTGTAGCCTGGTCTCTCTATATAGGACAAGCGTAACAGCGCAGATTTATTGCGGTCTCTACGTCTCTTCGATCTGGCACAAAGGCTTTAACCCCGATTTACGGTGGATAGTTTGTTTTCTCGAGTCGTGGAATAATTTCGTTACATACTGCTGGAACTCTGGCATATCTTCGTCACTTGGATATCTTTCAGCGAATTTTCAACGTCGTTGTCGAGTTCTCGTTCACATTACAGCGATAGATGAATGTTAATCCATTTAGCTTTTATCATTCGCCTTGAATTTATTATACGTCCACGAGGAGTTTTGATAATCGATCTGCCTCGAGGAAAGTTAGTTCGAAGAACTTAGATTACGCGTTTATTATTTATTTTTACTTATTTTTACCCTAAGCTTTCGCTAGTCGTCTCAGAGGTTTCCTGCTTCAACAAAGATTTCCAAACTTATTTCCAAATTAACGATGAATCCAACTTTTAAATTCTACTTGTAAATTAAAAATCCTCCATCTCATTCCATCAAGAGATTCTTGCAATTGTCAAAGACAGCTGCAGCCACCTCGGGGTATCAAAATTAGCTAACAAACAAACTGTGAAAAATTCCGCAAACCCGTCGCAAACCTGTCGCGTAATATTCAGAAGTAACGTCAAATAACCTGGAAACTTGCCATATCCTGAAGTCTCGCGGAAGCGGAACCGATGCATAGAGAATACCGAATAAATTGCATGGAACAAGTTCGACGCGTGTCCCTTTTTCCTTCCGTTCCCTCTCCCCCCCCTCTCTCTCTCTACTCCTTCTTATTTTTCACCTTCTTACGCGAGAAAGTTTTGGGATAGCTGATCCGATGCACGACAGTTGCGAGCGACACGTTGTCGGACCAGGGAAGCTTTTTCTGGACGAAAGAGGTCTGGAGAACCGTTCTGAACACGGGACGTAGCCAGTCGCTGGAAAGTAGTTGCAAAAACAGCGCAAGAAGAAGAGTCAAGCAATTCTATGGAGAGCTATTTGCACTGTGCAGCAGCAAATCCTACGGAACGATCTTCCGCGGAGGCGAGGCTCAGTTGTCTCGGCTTCTGCCGAGAAACTTGAGGGCGAACGGAACGATTCCATGACGCAAGAAAAGGGGAAACGCTTTTACCAACTTTCGACTCGGCCAGTTTCGCTCTAATTTACAAGTGGTTTTTACCTGCACTGTTAATTTAATAAGAGGAAACGAGCAGCACTGTGGCCGGGAGTTGGAAATTTTTAGGTTGCAGCAGCTCTTTATTCTTCGTGAATAACGGTCGCGATTCAATGGCCTTGACGAGTGCCGTGTGTAAACATTTAACAGCCGAGAACCGGTATTACAGATTAAAAACGAAGATGTTGCTCCAGCCACGCAAATTGATATACTCTTATTTATTTACTTGGCATTAACCCTTTCGATTAATTTACGATTCTTGGATATATCATTTCTAAAATTAAAGGTCTATTCCATTAGGACGTAACTTATAAATAGAGAGGGAATTGAAAAGCCAGAGAAAGCAGGAAACACAAAGAATGCAGAGTATGACCGTAACTCAGTGAAAAGGGGAAAAAGGGAAAGAACACGATTAATTCACGATACATTCCTCGAATCTCGTTGCCGCGAAAACGATAAAACACTCCCGGACGGTCTCGGTTCTATAATTCAAATTTAAAGCGTCCTACCTAAACGGAAGCCGTGTCGCGCGATTTAAATTTAAAATTACATCCTATAGAACGCGATATATATCGTGAATAACTCCTTTCCATTTCCCACGAAACTACGACCGTTTTTCTATCGCTGAAAATGAATTGCATGATTCAACGGAATTTGAGAAACGGAAAAAGGACAGAGCGAAAGGAGAGAAAAAGGGGTGGAAAGCGGGTGGTGGTTCGCAATGGGGGTGGAAAAAGTTCAATTTTATCGCGACAATAGAATCAGCACGCATTCACATCCCACCCTTTCGCGACTAGCATGCGCGTTGAACGGGTTACACGTGCAATCGAGTTTCCACCTTGCTCTGTAATTTACATTTTTTTCTCTCTCATTTTTCCTCTCTCGCTTTTAATCGCGGAAACAGGATTCCCGGCGCGGCAACACTTTCGACACGACGTCGAAAAAATCATCAGCCGAGTCAATGATTAAATCCTTTTCCCGCCGCCAGCCCCCACCTTCCTTTCTCATTATTAGCCAGTCGGGGATGATATTTCTTCCCTAGAAATTTAGTGCCCGAGGCCACCGGATTTCCTTTTGCTTTAAAATCTATGTTCATAGCTGACCAGCTATTTAATTTCGCGCGATCGATGCTGGTTCCGGAAATAATCGGGGGTTACCAGGCTTGCGTTTGTGTTAATGAGTAGAAGGTTTGCGGTCTCGGATCAAGAATTTCCATGTTTTGTTTCCGTGTCAGAATATCTAAATGACTATCCACTTTGAAGTCGTATTCTTCTAGTGAACATTGGCATTGTCGAACATAAGGGAACTTATGATCTTAACAAACGAAAAAGCTATGATCTATTATTTCTTTTATTCCAGTTGGTAGCGCGAGCTACGAGTGGAGAACGAAGAGTCATCGAGGTTCCTGTGTTTGTTACGGCAGTCGAATGTCGCGATGCAGACTAACCTCGCATATTTTCACAAAAATGAGCAGTTTTCCGGTATGTTAGTGCAACGTCCATATTTCACGGTTTACACGCCGTGAATTATTCCGCGGTATTATCCCCATTTTTCATTGTTCAACGTAGACTCGATCTACTTTAGTCGGAGTAATCGGGATTCTATTAAGCCTTGATTTATGCCACCAGTATAGAGCCATGTCACGATCGTGGCTCAGACAAATGTTATTACTAAATGGGCTTCCGATAAGAGTAACAGTGAATCAAGTAAAACTGTTGCACTTTCGATTTCGAGCCCACGTATTTTTTTTTCTTTTTTTTCTTCTTTTTTTCTTCTTTTTTCCGTTTTATTTCGAAATTTTTCTAACTACACTTTAAGCATTAAAATAATATGCTATTCTTTAAAGGATTTCCCCGAAGGGGTTAAGAATCTTTTCTTTAATTTATTTTCATACATTTACTACACGGTTTGATATATTTAAAGGGAAATTATTAGTATTTATAAAAGAAACGAAAGAAATTGAATTCATTTGTTAATCGAATCAAGTAAAAGATCGTAAAATGTATTCGCTATATTCAGCATAGACGAGGCTAAACATTTCTCGTTTCATTGCCGCAGAAATTTTCAGCATTACTTCAGCGAATTAATGAAATTCTTCAACAGCTATTAACCGTGTGCTTAATAACGCTTCAGCTTTACGACTTATAATTAATNGAAGAAATAGAGAAAGTAAAACCAAAAAAGATACCAAATCAATTTAATTTTTGTGAAAGAGCTGCTTTAACTTATACTAACCCTATGCGAGTAAGTCTATATTGATTTAAATTTGATAAAATATAATTTGTTTAATTCTTAAATCGCAAGAAATGCATTCCAAAGAAAATTGTTAATAAAATAATCTCCGAAGTAATAGCTTTAGACTTAGAAAATACGGTCCAGAGAGGATCTTAATCTACGGAATTGTAAATCATCGTAGAAATCGACGATCTTTCGGAATTATATATCCTCGAAAGAAGAAGCAAGCTTTCATGGCAGCAGGAACAAAAATTCTGTGTACATATTCAACGTTCTTCCTGTGTTTGAATTTATTTATTATTTTTATTATTTGCATTTACTAAAAAATTTTCAATCGAATTCAGTCGAAAAAGCAAATATTTTTAACTTGTAATTTGATTATTTGCATATTCGAAATACCGCTGGAATAATTTGAATTTAAACAACGTTTCTGATTTTAACAGACTCGGTTTGATTTTCTTTAATACACCATATTCAGCACGTTCAAATCCAATAACTGGAATGCATTTGCGAATTTAATAAACGCCATGAAGTAATTTATCATTCGAACTCCAAACAGTAATTACAATTTTTAAAATGAACAGAAATTTCAACGATCGCATCTCATCGAATTTCCATGAAAATAATGTATTCGTTATTCCTATGAAATATAGTAAATTTAATTTCTATTCAAATAGAATGAAATGAACTACAAAACGAAATAAAATTTATTTATTTCGAAATAGATACTAATTTTAGTTTAATATATCGTAGCAATAATTTTGTTTAAAGAATTAGAGTTATGTTTCGATAACAACGTTTGTACTTTTTCTGTTTTTGTTTTATTTACAACGATTGTACGTATCTATATTATTGAGATTTAAGTATCTCACATTTTTGTATAATATACCATAGTAAATTCTATTTTCATATAAATGGAACCAAATAAAAATTTAATAATTTATGTCGAATTAAAAACTATTACATTCTCTATTAAAGAAAAAAAAAAACAAAAGAAATAGGAACAATAATTCTTGCGAAATATCAGCTATATGAACATTTATTTTTCCCATTTTCAATCATTATGAATATATAATTAAAATTCGGCCATCAGGTTTGGAAGTATTATTCATATTGGCATCCACATATTCACGCTGAATAAGATCATAATAAATGTTCAATTTGTTCCGGCAGGAGAACAGATGAAAGCGACTCGTCCAGGGAATATGTTTAATATTTCCTTCGTCGTTTCATTGCGCGGTACGTTTTAACATTTAAATTGAAGATTAAATGCGAACGTTATACGGTGAATGTTCTGTATGCGACGATATTATCGTTGTTCGACGAAAAATTGCACGGTGCTCATATGGTAGCTGTACAAATTAAGATATGCAGATTTTATATACAAGGAACTGCCGAAGTTTTTGGCGAAAATCGACTGAAGGTTATTTCTCGTGAAAAAGTAAATTTAACGCATAGAATAATATTTTTTTTCCAACCGAAACTTTCAATCGAGGTGCTGGAAAAAATTGAAATTCAAAAACGTAATGCATATGCATGTAAATATTTACATTTATAGCTGAAATAAGGTGTGCCGAGTCAACGGAAAATAATTTCTCGTGCAAAAATAAATTGAATACGTAGAATAATATTTTCTCATTCGAAGCTTATCTTTGGGGAAAAGTAATTTTGAAAATTCAATGCGTACCTATGTATTTATACGTATCATTAAAGTAGGGTTCGTTGGCCTTGTAAAAAAGGAAAGGTATAGTGCAAAATTTGTTCTTTCGAAGCTTCATTTTCGAGAAAATCGATTAAATTATACTTAATTAAACGATTCAACCGTGCTTATTGTCGTCTTACGCGATGTCTATTTCGTTTTTTCCGGGACAGATTAGATTGGAAAAAAAAACACGCGAAGGAAGGAATATTAGGGTTAATTTGTTACATCGATTATTTCCTTAGTTGCAAAGGTGCACGTTTTCACTCGATTTTCTATAAAACCAAACCACCTACGAAAAAGTTTTTATGCATCTTTTTTTTCACAATTAACAACCTTCAGGTGGCTTACATAATATTTTCAGAGCACCTTGTATATTCACCACGATATTCGTGTCTTATACGTAAATATATGCGTACCATTACCAGACATATCACACTCCATTACCGAACCCGCATGATTTTATCTATATCAACGGAATCAAAGCGATGCATTGAAATTAAAATTATGCAAATACATTGACCCTATTAATATACGTAATACCAGCGTGTGACATTTCGAAAATTTTATCAGTCTCGTTGTTACCTCGTGTTTAGATCTTGCTTATAACGGGATATGCAAATAGCACGTGACGACTTGGGTTGTTTTCAACGCTGAAACTTTTAAAGCTTCAGGCTGTCGAAATTTCCATGGAACTGCTACCTCCTCTTGGATCTTCGCATGGATCTCTAAAAGCGCAAAACGAGCAGACTGCCTCTGAAAATGTTCTAAAACGTGGACTTTAAAAACGTAGCTCTCCTTGTTCGAAATTTCCTCTTCCCTTTTGTTATCACTTTTCGAGATACGAAAATATTTACTGGTTTATTAGAAATGAATACCGAATACTGGCACTAGCAATCTAGAATTGAATATACTATGCGAGATACTATATTATTTCGCATATCGACTGACTTCTGAGAAAAGGGTTCTTTTTTAATTTTGGAAATCGCTTTAACGCAAGAATTACACACTCGTTGTACAACCTAATACATTTGCAATTTCGCTTCGACAATATCGGAATGAAATAATTATAACACGATGATAAATCCAAATTATCATAGAATATATAATAAAACACGGGAAATGTGTTATTTGAACTGATTGGATAGTCCCAGCGTTACCATTCGTATGACATCCGGTATCGTTTAATTACTTACAATAGTCACTGGTGGAAATTGAACAGTTAAAATTTGTTATCCCATCGATTGGCTTGACATTCGAGAGGTACCCACTGGCACGAGCGTGGCAGTTGGTCGATGATTTGTTTGCAATGTCATCCTTAACTGGAAAGTAAACGTTTGTGCGGCGGTAATGGTCCTCCACTTGGCGAGATATTCGATAAGCGTTAACTGTGCATCCTTATTTGTCGGAATGATCTAGAGGGAATTGCACTCGTTTCGCTCGATTGCGGCCTGCAGGTCGTCGCGGTAGTTGTTTAGTCAAAGCTAGTCCAACTTGATTCTTTCTCCCTTTAATATCTCATTCCATCGGTAATTCAAATGAGCAATTTCAGCAATTTTCGCTCCACCCCAGCTACAGTTGCACGGGATTTTGTGTTGGACACGATAACAAACGGGTTGCGATTTAGTTCTGCTCCTATCAGTTGCCAACCCCTCTCAAATCTATCGTGCTATTTTCCCAACTTTGATAAATATCCTGCCAATTTGAGCGGATTATTAGCACGCGAATCGTTGGTTCTATGGAGAAGTACATGATTTATCGTGTCCAGTCGTTTCTTTGGTTTCCTAATTTGTCCAATCTTCTTTTCCACACATAAAATCAAATGTTTAAGTAAAATTTTTCAAAATTAAAAGTTTCCTAACAAAAATGAAATTTATTCAATATCGTTCCGTATTTGCAATGTCTCGATATTATTTAGTTGCGAGTACGAATATTATTATTTCGCAAGTGACAATTTTATGGACACGCGCAATATTTTTCACACGTGTATTTCGAACTTCAACTGAAATTCTGCTACAGTTTAGTTTCCGACGATCCATATAAAAAATTCAACGCGAGCTCGAAAATGGCACTATTCCGTTCTCTCACCATTATCCACTTGGCTATTATCAAAGATTTATGTGGAATAAGTTTCTCCAAGTAATGGATGACTTTTAGCTATAATTCCGCTATATTTCTACTGTATCGGAATCTAGATTTATGTCTAGATCTATATCTAGATCTATATTTGCACCGATTTACTCTTGCTCTCCCTCTATACTTCTATCTATAGATACACGTATTCCTGTTATATATATATATTTATTTATTTCTGGTATATCTACAGCGCTACTACCGACTAACTATAAAATAACGCCGCGAACGAATATTCAAGATAAAGAATAACATCTAGCTTCTAACATATTCGTATGCACTTTCTCGAGAAATCATTTTACCGATGTTTAAAATGTTTTGGCGTCCTGAGACTTCTGAATATCTACTAAAATTTTTGCGTTATATCTACAGCGCTACTACCGACTAACTATAAAATAACGCCGCGAACGAATATTCAAGATAAAGAATAACATCTAGCTTCTAACATATTCGTATGCACTTTCTCGAGAAATCATTTTACCGATGTTTAAAATGTTTTGGCGTCCTGAGACTTCTGAATATCTACTAAAATTTTTGCGTAACGTTTGAAATTTATGATAGGTGTAGATCGATCTGCCTTGTAAGGTAAAGAACATACGAAAATTTGCGCATAATTCAGAAATTGGCAAAAGAAAAGAAAGATTGGAATCGATATCTACATTGGTTTCGACGAGAATAGCTTATGAATTTTAAACGAACTTCACCCGGTTCACTCTCTAACTGGGTGACTACCGCGAATATTCTGTTTATAAATACTGTTATATATATATATCCAGAAAACCCGATTTCACTTTTTTTTCGCTAAGTTGTTATAATTAAAATCCAGCACGTGCCAGAAGTTAATTACAGCCTGGAAAGAAAATTTCGTTATTGNCTAATAGAAATGAGGATGTTGGGATAGTTTTATAAAGGTAAACTGCAAGTTTCGAACTCTGGTAATTTTGCAATGGAATAAGACGAATAAAAAGTACTCGAGGTATTTTGTCAACGAATCTAGATTTCCTTCACGTTTTTTCCGTGATCTTTAAGATTTGCAATCAAAATTACCAAGTGGAGCATTTATATTGTTGTTTCTTGTATCGCTTCTGCTTTCTTCATATATTTTCGCGTCTGTTTCGTTACACACACATCTCACGACTGATTCTTCTCTCATGCCCTACTCCCGAATATATAAACATTCACAAATTTTTTGGCCAATATCGGTGTAAGTTCAAGAGAACATGAACCATTCAGCTTTGACGAGAATTCGTCATTGCCAACAGGATCTCAAAATGAAATATATATTTATATTAACCGATAGTTTCGCGTGTATGCAGAACTCAAGAAACTTGGAGAGAAAAAACTTTATCCGACTTCTCAAGTCTTTATACATGTTCTAAAGTCTGCTAGGATGTTTCGGTGAAAGGAAACGACACAGATTTCACGTTAGATTATGTATATAGTTTTCAGAGGCAGAAGTATCGCTAAAGTTATACTGTACGAATCGTGGTTGCAACTTTTGAACTTTGCAACTCAGAAATGTCCTAATTTCACGTTGCAATGCGAGCTTGGATGAAATTTAAAATCGGGAGGAAGTTAGCGCAAGTCTGAAATTTTATTCTAGCGAATCAATCTCTGCCTATCTAATTACTTCTCTGTTTACTCGATATTTGAGAAGCGAAAGTTTCGCTTACTCGTGCTGAGGAATGCTTACCTAAACGTGATTTATCGTGCACGTGTAATGAAATTTCCGTTTCGACGTTATGAGAATAAACTATATCCAATTTGTCTGATCAGTAATTAGAGCAGGTGTACTGGCGCTATTAGAGGAATAAGAAAAGAGAGCTACCCTATAAGAAATCACTGCGAAGAATCGAACCTTTGTTTAAAAATTCAACGAACCCGATAGCAATTTCAACTTGACCATTAAGTAAAGCTAATATCCGATGGCGTCTTAGCTTGCTCAGGATGGATTCTGAAGAGACTCTGGAGTTGACAGAGTCCGCGGAGGAAAAATACTTTAATGGAAGGAAAAATTTTGATGATCGTTAAGAGGGTGAAAAAGAACGAGAAGGAGTGTCCGTTGGCCTGTGTTGGATAGGTGCCCAGCGCCCTAACCAACTCATCTTTGATGAAAGGAATAATAAAATCAGGATGGATCGAAAGTTTGGTGGAATCGGCGGAATATTAAAATGAGGATAGTTAGCAGGACACCTCTGGCAATTTGCAGCATCGAGTTTGGCTTTCTGGCCAATCGAAGCATCTGGTAAAGTGGGAACAGCCATGAAAGCGTAGGAAGCCTGACGCATAAGAAGGACCGTATAATTTGTTTAGGAAGATTGTCGAGTCGGAGATTGCGAGAGGTTAGATAGAAGTTTCATCTTGGCATTAACGTTCGGGATAAGTGTAATTATCCTGTAGCCTGAATTAGCAGAAAGAGAGAGTGGTCAGGTAGGTCTTAGGATACCGAGCCGATTGAATAGGCTTTGCCATGGAGAAAGACAGGTCTGCAGAAGGCCTCGTTAAAAGGATTTGAAAAGACACGGTGGCCAGGTTTTGGCCAAACGCGAGAGTAATCGTTCTTTGAAATTTCCCTGGCCCGGGGTTAACCTGACCCAGATACAGGTGGAGCAGGGTGCACGCGTTCCTGTGATCTCGCTTCAAGCGGCGTAAAGATAAAAAGCCTCGTCGTCTACCTTTTCCCTTAACGGTCAAGAATTTTCCTTGGATCCTTGGTATTCATATTAACGATGCCCCGTGTCGTCTGAGGATGATCGCGTTTCCTCGGCCATAGCTTCATCGCCGATGTCGTATAATCGTTTTCAGTGACCATGGTAATTATGCATGAGCTTGAAAGTGTCTAGCAGGAATTGGGTCGAGTTTGTCTGATCCCTTGGATTTAATAACGAAATGTCGGTAAGCCTTGCAAATATTGCAACCCGATTATTTGAAATGGCTTAGGTTTGTTTATCAATTTTCGTTAGGAAGAAGATTTCATACAAGTATTTTGGTCGTATCTTAATGGTATCTTTTTGTAGACGCTTTTAGACTCCGTTTTCAATTCGTTAACATTTCAGTGATGTCACCTTTCCATGTGTAATTTCGATCAAATTCAATGGCAAAGGTATAAGATCGAGGTAAATGAATTAGTATGAATTTTTGTGTAATTGAAAATTTCGGTTAAAAACAGTCGAAAGTTGTTAATGGAAATTGTTATTTGGAAGCGTATTTGAATCTATGTGGATGTTTCGCGAATAATAGTAAGGTTGGTCATTTTTTCCTTATTACGACTTTACCTTGTATTTACGAGGGCTCCCGCTTTGTCGTTGTTCTCCTCGACTGCGTTTCTTCGTTGCATGGTTTTCCTCTCTTTTTTCTTCCTTACTTTTGTCGCGAAACCGGCAAAGAACTGGAACAATGAGCTCGTTCACGTGACGACTTAATTTCGCTAATTAACCGGGTATTTTGCTTGCCAGCAAGAAACAATTGTATAGAGAAGCCCGGAAGTACAGCTGGCAACACTTTTAACCCCTATTTAAAAGTAATAACAATTTCTCAAACTCGACCATACGCAACGTAAACATTTAATATCGTATTACACATTTAGGTGATGAAAGCACGCTGGAACAAATTGATATAACGCTTCGTGGCGGTTTTGCAAAAACTGGTGTAATTACTTTCGATGGAGAAGAGTAACGGAGAAATTCCTTTCGCAAGAAATTTTATAGTCAAAGATAACTAATAACTAAGTAGAAAGTCAGTAGAAATTAAGCTTTCGAGTATTTTCTTTCATTTTTAATTAATTAATAGAACAAAATTATTATAAAATTTATTATACATCCTTTCGTATATTTAGTATGCAAACAAAATAGTATTCGAAATTAGAAATATATTTGCGTTAAGTAAAATTTTAGTAAATTTTACTTAAAATTACGAATATTCTTTATCGAATTGGATGTATGTTATTTATCTCTTCTTTATCTCGCCTTATCCGAATTGTAGTTGACAAAAGCAAAAACTCATGTAACGGGAATGGAAAAGAAGTTAATAACCGAATAAGAAACTTTTTTCCCAAATTATCTCCTCCGACCTAATCCTCCGATCTAGACCACTTGTCGCGATATAACATCCTGATACACAAAAAAACACGCCAAACTTTCCCCTAAATCCGTTAACATTCGTTTCACGGGAATATCGTTAATCATCGGATACTCGGTGCAGCCTCGCACTTACAAATCACCGACACCATAAGAATCACCATCGCTCATGCGATTATGACTGCTTCTCGGGATCAGCGAGCGATATTAATCGAAAGCCATTAAGGAATGCATCCGCCTATACAGAAACATGATACATTGTTCTTCGACGTTACATTTCGATATCTGTTTGTCGTAGTCGCTGAACGAATCCATCAAGATCCCTTTTCAACGTTTAACTAGTGCCAGCCATTTATCTCGAAGGCAAATTCCCGCCAAGTATCGTAATCTGGAAAATATTCCGAAAGAAGCCGAGGATGTTGAGACAAAGATGAAGATAGATGAGATGAGGAGAGAATAAAGAGAGGAGATAAAAGAGATGGCGGGCGAGCAGGTGTAGAAAGGGAAAGAAGTAAAGGTAGAATGGAGATAGAGGAATGATTAACAGATTCGCCACCGTGTATACAGCAGAACTGTTGAATTGTTTTTATTAATTCCGGATAAAACACGGATGTTTGGATATAAGAATACATGGTTCTCTGATTCGAAAGCTAGCTGTAAGGGTTTATAAATATATAATAATAGCCAGCCACTCGAAATTAGTCGGTTAGTTGGTCAGTTTGTGTACAGCCAGTGAATTGGTTTCTAACTATCCGGTCGGGTAATTAACTATGAATTGCTAATTAACGGAAGGATTTGCATCCAGTCTTAACGTCGATTGTTATTTCTTAATAATCGAGGGCACGTGCACGTTACGTCGTTACTGGAACCTTCTCCTGATTTCCCGTGACTCTGGAGCTGAGTATCAATGATACTCGGTCTGCGAGGTATCGTTCATTTGTTAATCAATTTGCCTTCGATTAAGCGCTTGAATCGCGGCCAGTTCAGGCGGTACGGGGTTATCCAATGGAATCCTAGAATAACGATTCTGAACTCGGTGTTATTTTCATGCAAATGCAGGAGGAAGTTGCTCCGTCCGTCGGTTTTTTGCGCGCTTTTCATCCGCGTATCACGCGTCAAGCCTTTTCCTTTTTTCTCATTTTTTTCCCTCCATCCATTTTCCTTCGTTTTTTACCTCCTTCTTTCTTCCTCCCTTTCACTTTTCCACTTTTATCCCGTTTCGTTGGTATATTTTATAGCGTTAGAGAGACACGACGCGCCAAGAAGGAAATAAAACTTTTGTTCCTGTTGTCTGGGCCAGCGACAAAATTCACCGGTCTGGAAAATGTCTGCGATTTCGTTAAAACGAGCCCTCTGACGATTAATCAAAGTGTCGTTAGACATCGACTGCGTCCTTTGTCATTCATCTCTGACGCTTACACATGGTGCTAATAAATTTTTCATTACACATTTTTCACCAATGATCCCGCTAGAGCGATTTTTAAGATACGCGCTGGATTTCTCTGTAATTCCCGAACACGCTTCCCTTCCTTTGAGAAAGTTAATTTTCTCCAGAGTTAATTGCTACTCTTCATAGCTGTGAAATAAATTTCATTTGCAAAGGAATTTTTACAAAATAAACATTTAGTAAGTTTTTCCGAAATATAGCTTCGGAAATATGATTAAATTAGGAGAGTAAGAATTTCAGAAATTGCCGGAACGTACTCGGAAGTGGTATAACCAGGTGGCATGAATCGAACGCGAAATAATTTCAATGTCGAAGGACGTATCGGGGTTCGATCGAGAGTCATCCAATAAACATTCCCACCCCGGTAGCTAATTCCAAGTATTGTACCACGGCCCCACAGAACTCCCCATAGAGCTCCCCATAGAACTCCCGACGGGACAGTTGAAACTCTTGTCGAAGTTTTTCGGTTTCGGAATCGGAATCGCTTACCCTCGATCCTCCGCGGTCATTAAGCTTGTGTTTCTGTACTTCTTCGCAGTTGCCTCACGATGAATCCGTGATAGATTATCATTAACGCTAAACCGAAACCATTTTTCAACTTCCGACTTGGAATTCGGCATTCAATGTTATGTTACCATATTTATGGCCTTAAGAATTTCAGTCTTTCGTCAATTTTCACTGTGAAAAGGTTCATTTGGCTTTGAGTTATCTCGGAGAAAATAAATAAATAAAGGAATTGTATAGAAATCGATCGTGTATTTTCACTATATCGTGAATATGTCGCGATGAATCCGTGTTTGAAACAAATTGAGGTGAAATGGAATGTTGGTGAAGTTAATGGAGGAAAAATATCGCGGAACCTTGATATCTAATTCAAGTCGTGTTATCGTTGGAAGAAGAATGAGAAAATCGGAATGGAGGTAGAAAAGGAAGAGAAAATATTGAATGAGGAAGCATTAACGGGGAGAGCATAAATTATGTGGAAGGAAAGCGAAAAGTCCGTGTCTCATGAATAATTCAATATCATTAAGAGTTCACATACGAGAGTGAAGGATAAATAGAAAAGTTGTACGACGTTGAATTTTCTTAAGCAGCTTTGTCTTTTTCTTCCTTTTTCTTCCTTCTTCTCTTCGCTAATATTCTATATGTGTTACGCGCAGTCCCCTGGTGTCAGTGATGCCTTCGTCGCTGTATATTGCATGTGCATTTTCGTAAAGTTCAATAAATTATGAGATGAAACGAGGTGAAATGTGATTTATTTTTTTAGAGTAATTTTTTACAGTCAAATTTTGTCATTTTAACAATTATCAATGGTCATGATAAAATATATTTCATTCTTTTTTCTTTTCTCGTTTTCTCTCTTACAAGAGTAGTTTGTCGAAAGAAATTTAATCAGACGATGGACAATAATTATATAGCAACTTAGTTTGTTAGCTTATTTGTCTGGTTTCGATGGAACGTGTTCACTTGTGGTACTTGGCTACCTTGCTATCGAACAGCGCTGAAAATTTTGGTTAATGTGCACAAATGTTAAACTAATTAATAAAACAGTCACGGTGCTCTTGATACGCATCAGTCGTTGAAATTATTATTAATACAATAGCTGGCTCGCGACGACTTTGCATTTATATCAACAAATATCCAAATGATATGTAATTGATAATATGAATAATTAATGAAAATATTTATCCTGTTTAGCATTATAGAATGCATGGTTAATTTCGCGAGTAATTACGACAGCCATCATGTCATATTTGATCATCGTGGAAAGCAATTATAGATTCTTCTGTCAACGTTTTATTTTATTTTCATCCAAGTGTAAATAATATAAATATATATA
>NIJG01000041.1:1048048-1131499 GCA_002201625.1 Euglossa dilemma | reverse complement strand
ATGTATGAATGAGAGGAATATTTGCATCTAATATTGTCATACATGTTTCGCAATCCTTGTCGTTAAGTTTCCTTGTCGTTAAAAATAATCTTCTACGTTCAGAATTTTTATTTTTCAAGTTACCGAAAGTACTCGGGTACATCGATGAAATTAATTACAACTCGTATCGAAATAGAAACGTAATTACAGTTATACGTTTGTATACGCATATTTATTTTCATAATACTGCCTTAATTGTCGTTATTTGCAATACGCCATATTTATATGCACGTTAATATTAATGCACGTAGAAAAATAATTTATTAACAATAATGTTGGGTGATATTTATTTGAAAATTAGCGTGATATGGCTAATTCGAGAATACGTACCTGTTTGGGTAATTAACTTCTCCGGATTTTTACTAAAAGGTTTCACGGCTGGTGGGAGTTGGATTATCTCCCACTCATCCCCGACGAGAATTTATCCAGAGATTCTACGAAAAACGCGAAAAAGAAAAAGATAATTAAACGTATTTACGTAACTCTTTCGAATTATTAATTATAATTGAATCGAATTGTATAATTCGTAATCGTTGTTACTCGATCTATTTGAAACTAATTTTGATATCTGAAAAATATTATAAATTGTCCTTACGAATTCTATTTATATATACGTTTCGTTCGTTTCGTTTGGTAAATTGGAGAAAATATCCCGTTAAATGTTTGAAATTGAATTTAGGAGAAAATGTAACGCAAGACAGGATATTCCACTCGCAAATAGAGAGTAGCATTTCGAAATTCTATACTCTTCGCAAGGTGTATTCTCGTGAGAAACAAGATCTGATTATTTCGAGTAGCTCATTTTACATTTCCAAAGCATTTCCCGCTCAAGACCGAGACATCGACCTCGTCGTTCGAGAAATTCAACCTGTTACAAAACGGAAGTGGCCGTTTAGTTGAAGAATAAGACCGAAATCGTCCGTTAATTTGGTTTACTAAACGTTATCTATCGTTTAACATTCCGATCGGCAATTCAGAGTTTCGACATCACTTTGAATCGGTTCTCCTGGCTGTGCCAAATGGTCGTGCTAAATTTTCTGGAAAATCATTCGTATGCGAGCCTGTGAACACGTATGTTAACGTACAACCAGGCTGAAATAAACAAATATTGAATTTTACTCTATCTTCGTTAGCACGAGTTAACGTTTCGATACCGCTGCTTTTCCAATGAAACCATTCGCATATCCCGTAGAAATTACGAAAATCGAGGATGATTTTAATGGTAGCTGCAATAATATAGCAAGGTCGATAGAATGTCGAATGGCGTCGTAAGCTTTGACTGTTTTCCGTGCTCGCAGAACTGCAAGAACTTCTGATGAAGCGCGGTAAGATGTAAGCATATTTTTATGCTTCTTCCACTTTTCCTTTAGTCCGAGATCCATTCTTTCGATTAACAAAAATTCACCTTTAATAAACTCACTGTCAACGTATAATAACTCTACAATAACAACTTTGTTTCATATATACTGCAATTTTCTCTCGTATTCGTCAATTAACCATGGAAATATCGACGAATGTCACTTTTCTTCAATGTTTATCTCTTTACCAGCCTGCGTAATTACGCGAGTGTATAAGAGACGAAATTTGCGAGTAAACCATGGGACAGGGATGGGTAGAAAAATGTTTCAGTTTGAAAATTGCGCGAATTAAGTGGAATAGGGTAATTTGCATGCATATTATATTGCAGGGGAAATGTTTCTGCTTTGAAAAAGATTCGTTCGCGGTCTGGTACACGTAACGTGGCGACGTTTCTTTCAGACGCGAAAACTAATAAGTTTCACGAGTTAATTAATTGACATTTTAAAACTTTTGGAAAAGAACGTTTTGGACGAGGGACTCGTTAAACTTTTGTTATAGGTTTGTTCGTGTTTTCGCGAATGGATTAACATTTTAATGGTTCGTGTAGAGAGAGGGAGAGAGAGCCAGCTCGTGTAACTGGAGCTGCGTACGCAAATAATAGCAGTTAGGGTACTCTGCAACGTGAATAGGTGTCGATAATTTCGAATTAATGGTTTATTGCTTACTACCGTGGCTGGGATTAATTATCCGTGGAAAAGTTTAAACCTAGAGATAATGTACGAGAGAGGAAAATTATAGATGTAAAAGACTCGTTGACTTTTCTATAGATTATTCAGTTTTTAGGGATTAAACTGTTACCTCTGATACCGCTTAGTTGCTGTCACGAACACGTGTTATACTAAAAAGAACGAAAACTAAAACTAAACTAAAAACTAAAACTTGCGAGTAACAATTTAATTCGCTTAAAAATGTGTAAAAGGAAAAGAAATTGTTGCGACGGAAGAAAAAAGGATTAAACGTAATCAACTCGGTTTCCCCATAGTATTTGGCCGATCTTTCGGGATAATTAAAGGGAAGATGTTAATTGGCTCGGAATTGGAGATGAGGTGGATCGACTGATTCGAAGCGCAACCATTCGATGGAAGAGTTAATGTGCGGCTGTTCTGTCCAAGAGTTGATGCGTGACTAACTAATTGCGAGGTGTCTGAAGATCGACGAACTGCTGAGCTGGAATACGACGATTGGTATGATTCGTCAAGTACCGTAAGTCCAAGTCCCAAACGAACCTGGTTCCTAGTTTTGATTAATTAAAAGCACTAGCTCGTGGGAGAGAATCGACTGCAACGTTTCTGATCAAATGATGTGGAGTAAATGAAAGACTTGTTTAAAAAATAATTCCAAGAATATTTGAAAGTTTGAAGATAAAGTATGGTTATATTCGTGAATTGTACCAACTGTCGATTGTTTCGTTAGAAAATTGTCGTGATTGTAGAAAGTTAATCTGAAAAATTAATTTTCGTTTCATTTATCGATCAATTTGTCGTGCGAGTGCAACGAGACATTGAAAAATGATTGAAAAATGAGAAAAAGCGAATAATAAGGTAGAATAAATGAGACACGCGTATCGTATTATCGATCGAATAAAAATGACACATCTAAATTTAGTTTCTTATTTCAGCCGGAAATTTTGTATTATTTTTGGATCAAGTAAGTAACGATTAATAATAACAAAGTGTGTTTTATCTTTGGATACTGTTGAATTAATAATTTACCTTAAATATTGCTTAAAAATCTTTTCGGCGTTATTAATATTAAAGTGCGATGCGCTCGCGATTGGCTATATTTGATAGTAGAATAAGAGTGGGTCTGAAAAGGGCCCGTAACCGTTTTAAATATTCCGAAATATTCTGTTCCCCCACCATGATGAAGCAAAATGAAAAGTACCGATATGAAAGGACAGATGCCGCGGAATCATTGTGGAGATTTCTGAAAGTGCAGATTTCTATGTATTAAAGCTAGCCGGTGCTATCGGCCGGAAGGAACGGCCATGCATTCTGTGTCTTCGCGATGTCGCAAGGGGTAAGCAAGCATAAGCCGGACATATTGCAGAGGCGTTGGCAAAGAGGGTTGGCGGTGCGTTTGCTTTTATCTGTAACGTAAAGGAATGTTATGCACGTGGGCTAGGGGACGTTTTCGAGGCTCGAAGAGTCGGTTAGAAGAGCTTTCGTAACACGTGCAAAAAGCCCGTATGGCCTCTTGCGTGTACAGTGCTATCAAAAGCTGCACTTGCTTACGGGAACTCTTGCATTGCTCTATGTATACTCTCGTTCCACCTATCCGTATTTTTTAATCAGGGATCGGGCAACCTTCTTGTCCTTTCCTCGTCTTTCCTTTTTTTCTTTCGTTTTCTTTATTCTTTTATTTCGCTAGGCGTATCAACCCGTGCGACGGAAAATATTCCACTGCAGGAGAATATAGCGTCTAGATTACAGTAGTCGAGTGTTTCATTTTATTTTATTTTATTTCCTTCCGTTTTGCTTATTTTTTACCACTCTGCTAAAAAGCCACTGATCTCGCGAAGCACAATTTTTTTATCTTAATCCAACGTCCAGCTGGCTAATGTCTCTCTAAATACGATCCTTCTGAGAGATAGCCAGTGACATTGTTCGTGGTGTTACTGCGGGAATTTCACTTTGTCTGGTTGTTTGTTCCAATTGCGAATAATTGATTTATTTGCGGGCTTTTAGCGCATGGAAATATGTTTTCTATGTTTATCGAGTTTGCACTTATTGTAGCTGATTCTGAAAGTGCTAGAAATGCTATTCAAAATATGTATACAGCACGGCATCTTGCAACACGGTTTCGCTCGAATGCGATGCAAACATTACACTGTTATTAATACTTTTACAGTAGTAGATAACGCGATGTTTGTTTAACAGGTTTAAAAACTCAATCATCTTAAAATAACGAGCTATGGTGGCCTTATATGGAATTAAAGAGAAATATTCGTTTTCATGAAATTTCACGCGTGATAACAAGTTATTTGGATGGAAATAGTTTCTAACACACCTTCGGTTCACCTTCGGTTCACCTTCGGTTCAACCTTCGGTCCACGTTGGTTGACACGCGGCTGATGGAGAAAGATTCGACAAGGCTGGAACCTAAGGAAATTAGTATTCATCCAGCGCGTTTGAAGCGAGTCCCTTATTGAAACGCATAACCGAGCTCATTTGAGTTAATTTAAATTCGTTCGAAAGTAAGTTTCAGTTCTGGTTAAAGCAGATTATTTTAATTTAATAATTTCGAAGTACAGTACGGGGGTGAAGAAAGGGTGGCCGGAAAGAACAGCAGTTTCGCGTTGAGCCCGGCTTCTGGCTGAAAAACTTTACAGAAGAACTTGCCTGTTTCATTATCATTGTTTCGCGGTTGGATTAAACTTTGTTTTTCCTATATCATTTCAAGCCACCACTCGTGTTCGCTTTAAAATGAATCTTTTGAAACAGCTTGCAAGGTGTTTACGCAACTTTCACATAAATCATGGCGAAATACCCTGCCGATGCGACTAAATACAAAAATTGCGGTATTTCTTTCATGGACAACTCGCTAGACAAACTTCTTCTCATTGCGTTTTATTAGCAGTTTTATTTATTAATATTTTAGAAAGTAGAAAACGATCGTGGAACGATTGAATTTTTATAATTCGGGACATAGATACAAGGCGTGTCTTCAAGGTAGAACAGGAAACGTCCAATATTGGGCAGTGAAAATGAAAAATTACTTCTTTCAAAGGACATAAATTCTTTCTCTCGTTCTCTCTCTCGCGACACAACGTTATCAGATAGATCATGACGCACTGTGCATTGTTACACGCTGTCTACCCCGAGGGAACGTGGATTGGTGGTGATCAGTGATTTGAGTCGAGGAATGCACAAAGGGGAGCCGAAAGAATATAGGTGAAATGGAAAAAAGAAGGGAAAGAAGAGAAAAAGAGGAAGAGAACGGAAAAGCGGGGAAAAGGGAGGAAAAAGCGTAGTAGCGGTCCAATTAAATTAATTGCTATGTCAATTACAAGCCCTTGTCTCGCCAAAGTCGTCATCAGGGCTTGTATTTCGTGCTACGTCGTGCATCTATTTTACCTTTTCCTTCCCTTCCTTCCGTTTTCTCTTCCTTCTTTTTTTCAACCAAGTCATTTCTATCTAGTTAAATTGCCGTGAAATGTCACGACGATTAAACGTTGGTCGCCGGTTCCTTTCACCATCCGCGTTGCAATTCATTTTTTCCACTTCTAATTTCTCCTTCTCCCGGATCATTGTCCATTATCACGGCGCGCAATGAAGTATCGCTCTCTGGGAAAACTGCTATCTCTTGAAATTACCGGAATCTGAAAAATTTTCCGACCGAGAGGCGCTTTCAGGATGATACTTTAATCGATAAACAGAAGTTTAGGGATGCATAGGATTATTTCGCCGATGAGACACAAATCTCTAAGTTGCATCTAGTATTATGTTCTATTTTAGATTGTTACTTTTAATTACGCAATAATATTCGAAATTACACAAAGTCTGCTATATCTTTCTCCAGGAAGTAGAGGTACGAGTTTGATATACTAGGAATATAATTGGAAAGTTATTGGACAAGTTTGTAGATTTTGAATAAGCCGAGTATAAACTTGTTACATAGTTTCCGTTGGCACGATATATGGAAATGCAATACTGGCGTAGTGTTTATTAATTATTTATCGTATATAAAGTACAGCTATAGCTCTCCGATGTGTTACAGATAGTTGGAGCAAAATATGACTAGTAATTTTGAATCGCTAGCCAAGTATAACAGCTTGAAAATCTAAATTATATAGAAGGCCACGCTTCGAACTGAATTTTTTTTCTTTTCTACTCGAATTTAAAACCGAGATTGAAATTTATATTTCGAAGTGAAAATATTTTACTTGACTTTCCTTTGATGAACTCTTTCATAAAGGATTTAATCGATGAATCGCGCGAATACTCGCGAATATGAACTTATTCATAGTTAATTCGAAGGAATCACGTTGCTCCTTTTTACATAATTAATCCACGATAATTTATTCCTTTGGCGCTTTGTTGATTGGTCGAAGGATCGCTAATTCGGGCAGATTTATCATGCCACTGGCTTCCGGTTTAGGCGAGACGAATTCGAGGTTACGCGTACCATTACCACGATTATCAAGCGCAATCCGACGTCGTTAATCGAAATTGGGGCCACGTTAACGAAGACGATTTGTTCGTTAGATCCCTTGTTGCGGTAACGATCGATTTCTTAAATTGCAACTAGGCGAACGCGTTATATCGCGATAAAGGTAAATATTTGTGGAAGAATTTGACCATGTTACCGGATTACTTACTTTAAATACAAAGACGCGGGATGGGATAAATAAAAACGAAAAACTAGGAAAAATAGGAACACTAGGAAAATTCGAATTTTGCGGGGTGCGGCGAAACCGTCCATTTTATCGCGAAGATCGATATCTATTCTAAAGAAAATTTTCAACGACGATATTTGTGTTTCGTTTTTATACGATTTCGGCGAATACGTTTTACGAGTTATGTATGGTTCGTACTGCCATGCAGGTGGGGACAGAGATCAATATTTCTCAACGTTTAATTGTTTTGGATACGTTACTTTTGCATCTCTTTCATGGACAATCGAGTTTTCGTAGCAAGGTTTAAAACCTTGAAAAGCTATTTAATAAATAATTACGCGTTTTTGGATATATCGATCGCGTGCTGAAAATTAGATCGAGTTAAAAATTAGTCGAATCTATTTTAATTGGATAAAAATCAAAGGTTGAAGTTAAAATTAAGCTAATTAAAAATAAGTGGTAGAATTATAATTAGATGACGTTCAAAGCCATGTTAAATCCATGAAAAATTCAAGTTAGGTGAAAATTGATTTACTTTCAATCCCTTATTTTTATCATCTCGCTCACTGATCGCGTGAATTATTCCATACTTTCTATCGTCTTCTTATTCTTAGATACGTAATACCAGAATTAAAAATAATTTTTTTCTCCAATGACTTGTATAGAGGTTATTTTTTATTTCGATCTGTGTATCTCGGAAGATAAAAGTATAGAAAAATTCCGAAATGGTTATTTCTCAACTTTTGTCAGTGGATGTGATATATCGGTATATTTGTTTGAAACTGAAAATTCCAAGTATTTTACGGTTTTAATCAATTTTTGACTCCTTGTGCTTTCTCGATGGATGAAGAAACTTAAAAGCGTAATAAACATCTTTCCAATCTTTTTCTTCCTAATATAAAATATCACTTTGTCAAAGAAATAAAAGAGTATGTCCGAGGAGCAGCAGGAAGTTTCGCGTTTCCTATTTATCACAAAAAGGTATTCCACCGTGCCATAAAGTAGTAAAAAGTGTTTCGTTGCTTATTAATAGCAGTTTCAAAAGAAATGCTCTTTAAATATTTCTACGTTATTCATGTTACCCGATCAACGCGATCCTCCTCTACTATTTTCTGCAAAAATATTCAGACGCGCGCATAATTGGAATTTTTTACATACGATACATACGATGTTATATATAATTTATGACAATATTTATATGTTTGTGTGTTTATAACGTAGAAGAAATTGTAATAATACGAGGATAAGAATTTAGAGAGCAAAAAGCTTGCGGAGGAAAAGCAAAAGCAACTGGATTTAAATCCACTGTGAGAAGGAAAGAATCTTAATAACCGTGACTGGAAGTTCAGCCACGTCCAAGCCGTTTATCCAAACGAAATTGAATCTAAGCGGAACTTTTGACGTCCAAAGACCACGAATAATTTACTTTGCCAACGAAACAGTTTGCACTTTGCTTGCCTAAACGAACAATTAAATATCACGGTGAAACGAGAGAACGCGTAGCGCAATTAAAGACGTTTAATTCGCCGAACTGGCATTTCGACGGTCTACCCGCAGTCCTATCGAATCAACCAGTTTTTCCATACGAAACGAAATTAAAAGAAAACTGGAAGAACAAAGCGTGGTATCGCGGCCGTTTCATTTCATCGTTGAAATTTATATTCATGGAAACGCGAGTTCTCCGCGATATCGAATGGCATCTGGCATGGCCGAAGCATAGGGAAACATCGTTTGTAGGCTAACTTTTGCGAACCGTTCTCGTGTACGCGCACAGAGCGAAGAAGAGGGTTTCGACCAATCGGTTCTGGATCTCCCATCATTTCGCCTCTTCTATCTGCTATTCTTTCAGTTTTCCCTCTTTCTTCCAGTTTTTTCCTTTGTTCAGGCAGTCGGTTCGACGTGTTGTTCGGTCACGTCTCCGAGTCCACCTCCTTTCCTTTCCTCTCCTCTATCCCTCTGCTTTCGGCTAACTATCAATTTCTCTCCGACGCACGCCTCCTTTTGCTTTTATAGTTAATCGCTGGATCGTGTAACCTCTGTCGATATCTGTGTCACGGCTATTTCTTATATAAATTCTGTTAACAGTATGTCGATGAGAAATTTCGGTTGGATTAATTAGGCAGTTTTGCTGCGTTACGTTGAATTGCGAATTTGTTTTCGGTATTGAATTTTTGTATTATCGTCGAATTAGCTAATTAGTTGTTGGAATAACATTTATTTTTTGTATTGATGGACATATGTAAATTGAGGTATTGCTCGACTGAGAAAACACAGCGATATAAAATTGCAGAGAGTGATTATAAAGTAGAAACAGGGAGAAAAGTTGAACAAAAGAAACTGAGTTTACAAATTACGTTCATTTGGAATCAAATTTGAAGTTTATTTTAATCTGCGAAACTTCGTTATGACAGTTGTAAAACGATAGATAGGAGAAACGAAATAAAATGAAATAGAAAATTTGTTTATATAACAAACAGGGATATTTTAGTGAAATAGATCGGAATGTATGGTAGAAAAGGTATTTCCCGTTTGTCGAAGTAAAGTTATCCGAGAGCGAAATTCTCGAATTTCGTGGTTCGTAGAAAAGAGAGAAGAAAAGAGGCGATGGTGAAGAAAGAAGTGTAAAATTGATTGACTGTCTCACTCTTATTGGAAAGATTCTATTGGCTGTTGGAAAATGCATTCTATCGTGTGTTTGAACGGAGGAGAGGAAAATTTATGGAACACTTACTAGCACGGTTGGCGGTCGGCTTATGGGTTTTGTTACGTGTATGGTTTGAAGCTATAGATGAACTTTCGACCTTTCATTTTTCTCGGACTATATAAAACGCTTGCTATTAAACTTTCTCGTCTTTCACGCATAAATCGTATTAAGCAACAGGGTATGCATCGTTATTACAATTATATTTTTGCAAACAAGTAGCTAGAGGTAAATTTAGATACTAAGCTCCAATATAAGCTCCAATACTATCGTATACTACGATAAATAATAAATAATACGGCAAATTTTATAAATTTTAATTTGGTATTGGAACTGATAAATAATATGATGCATAATAAATGGTACGGGAAATAACATATAATACGGTGAATAGTAGAATAACGTGAGATATAGTTTAGATAATTGAAATAATTTTCTTCTTTTTGCTTAAGATCGCAAACAATTTCAAACCCTACGGAATGGTGTCGTAATAAAAATCTCCGGTACGAGTAGCTGCATCCAAATTGTATCGTACTATTGTTATTACGATATCTGGTAAAAAAGTTGCGTTAAAGGTTTTTATTATACAGAGAAGATTCCTGAGAATATTTCGGTATTTTCAGTTGTATATTTATTTTCTATTGCAATCTAAATTTTATCCGTGTCCCTGTTACTTCATAATTGCTTGCATTCGGCGTAAAATTACGTTGTAGTAGTAAGTACTTTGTACGTTGTTCAACAACGCATGAAGTGCTTGAAAACGTGTGCAAAGCACCGAAGTGGAGTTTGAAGGTACGATTTCAAATAATTTATTTTCGACGATTTTAATTAATGCGAAATATCAAAGCACCACACGCTAACCTATTCCAATTGGGGCCATTTCTTGATTAAAACAGTTTTTTACTCTAAAATAACATTTATTTTTACTTTATCTAATAATTAAAACTATAACAATCACTTCTGAATTTTATTTTAATCGTTATTTCGTTGGTATTTTCCATCCTTAAATTATACGTACTTACAGGTATAAAACTTGATCGTGTACTGATACATTTACAAAAATATTTGTACGAATATTTATTAAACGCTATATGAAATTTAATCTTTTACTGGTTTTTATTTTAAATCGCAAATTTACAAAAATTTTCGAATATTAAAAAATATATTTAAGAGGGTTAAGCGATGCTCGGATCAAGTAAATTACAGGATTTTGGGAATTGTTAGATCGAATGGTTAATAATCGAACGAAGCGTTAATAACCCTTAATAAATTTTAATTTGTAATTTGTAATTTGAAAAAGAGGGATACAAACGCTGTTAAATATTCCTTTACGTTCCTCCTGTCTAGCCTTCTTATTTCCACTTCTCTGTCTGTGATCATCTCAAATAGACGTCCTAACCATCGTTTATCGTTCGAATCCGCATCTGACTCTGTAGACCAGAGTTTGAATTTTTTTTCTCCGGAGAGGAGAATCGACCGAGGTCGATCGTTAGCTCGGCAGAGTTTCGCCGGACGCTGACATCGCGGAACAAATCGAATCGTCGCGCTGGAAAACTCGGGAAAATTCAATTTCTATCGGAGGGGGAATGCGAGGCTGCGTTTGACGCGCAGAGCTTTACGAGCTGCCGCCTCTTAAACCGTCAAGGCGAAGAGTGGTTTTTGCATCGGCCACCGTTCCACCTAGCCAACCTCCTTCTATCCGCTCGTTTATCGCGATACATCTTACGCTTCGAGATCCGGGATAAGCGGTATCGGCAATTTTTGGCCCAGGCCAATCACCTTCCTCCGTGTTTTCTCTCTTTTCCCACGGAGAACCGAGTCGGCGAAAGAAGGGAAAGAAGGGAGTGGTGTGCGACGCGGTTAGAAAGGAATCGCAGGCCCGGAAAAATTGATGGCCCGGTTGGTCCATACGATTTGGCCACGATGCTAATTCATAGAAGCGTTTCATTTCGGTCCAAGGTATACGCCATTGTGCAAAGTATCCTATCAACGCATTTACCATTTACTCGATCGAAAGATATCTACCTTCCTCGGAGCGTCTTCTGCAGAGTGGAAAAGTTCCTTTGGTCGATTTACGTCGACGTCTTTTCACAAATTTTAATCCACAGTCTATCCTCGTCTTCTCCGTCGAATCTCCGCTTCGCATAGCTTACATGTTATAGATCAATCGTGTACAATTTCTCTCGCTTTTCAACTCTGCTGCTTCAACTAGTTCCAGCATCTCCTATTCATTTTCCTCTAACCTTTGGCCAACTTTCGGTGGATTTCGAATGCTTCCGCTGGAGTATGGACTGGAGCGATGGTTAGACCTCGCATACGCGTGTTCTCGAAGGAAAGAAGGAAGCATCGACCGCTATCCGGTCCGCAGTCAGTACTTAATTATTCTTGCAAGTGGCGCGGCATCTTAATTATCACGCGCTTTCAGCCCTTTTAAGGGATACCCTCTGGCGGAAGTGCCGTGGCTGGCTAATTGCATTGCCAAAGAGCTCTAAAGAGGGCGTGACAGCGTTGGTCTAATTGAAACTGCAGCCTGGAATCACGGAGTTGCTGGTCGGACATTGCAGCCTAAACAGGCGCCTGAGCCTTTTCGATATGACGAGAAGAAGAAAGGAGTAGAAGGCGCTATCCCTTGGTCGAATGACAAATAAAGGGAGGGAACGTTCTCAGCCGGTGGGAATGAAAAGAGAAAAGCAATCGGATGGAAGGAGGTTGGTAGGCGGAAGCAAAGGAAACGGGACCACCGTGGCAATCTGTCTTCGTTCTTGGGACAGAAAAAGGAATTAAAGGAAAAAAGGAGGAATATCGAACACCATCGAACCGAGAAGCATTCGCGACAGAGATAGAGAGAGAGAGAGACAGATAGGGGGCGTTAGGGGGAAAAGGGCCCTGTCTTTCCGTGTCGTTTCCGGTTGCTGCCTCTAGCCCAGCTTCCGCCGTGTTCGCGCCCACCAACTTTTCCACTTGCTTTTCCAAGCCATTTCGATGCTTTTACTTGTGAAAACTTAATTCCCAGCCCGGTCTCTGTGGCCGCGTTCTTCTTTGTAAACACTCGCTGTGTTTTTGCAAGGAATAAGCATCCTCTAGGAAGACCACTCGAGTCCCGTTCCCACTGTCCCGCGCTTACCTTCGCATTTTTATTTCCCCCGCTTCGTCGCGGACCAACCTCTGTTCTTTAATTCCTCGTTCGATCGCCGCCAAGTTTTATTTTCTGCCAGGGTTCAGATCGATTGGCAGTTAGTTTGACGTGACGGTATTTAATAAATCGCGATGGTTTTCCGGTTTCATTACACTCCATTAGTATTCTTTAATATAATTCTTCTTTTTTCCTTTTTCTTTTGTAATTTTGCAATTTTAATCGGAAATTTCAACAGTCTGGTGCAATATTTATAGCGATTAAATATCTATTAGCGATATTAGCTTCTAAATTCTATTTTCAGATTTAGAAATTCCAATCCGAAGGAATATTTCGCTTATTCTGGATTCTCACTTTTCGATCAAACTTATTTCTCTTATTAAATCTATTGAATCGGCGAAATTGTACTTTACTTTCGCGAGACATTGTCGCGACGATAGAAACGATCGATCCTGGCACGTTAATTTGGCTAATTAATTTAATTGAAATACAATAACGTTGTGTCTTGGCAAATTTCTTCCAGCATCGTTGCAACTAAAATCATTCTTTAATGTCCCTGGGTGTAGACTCACGAGATGGTGGAATTCGAGCGAATTGGGGTATCCATCGAGGTAAAAATCCCATCCTCTTCTCCAGCCGTGATCCATCGTTCCGCTTAGCTCCTCTGCCGTTACCTCGAAACGAATTCGCGAATGCAGCCGGAAGTCTTACGGTTCTCCAGGCTAACACACGCCGTATGGACGACGCGGTTGGTCCTGGATAATCCGTGAAACGACAGCTGAGCTAGATAACGCGCGGCTAACGCGGCTAACGCGGCTTGCGGGATTAGAACCGCGATAGCGTTAAACGAATAATCGATGCGCTGTTTAATATCCAATTGTTTTTCAGTCGCGTGCATAAACTGGCTGAATGTTGCGAGAGGGTGAACCACCCCTCGGACTTGCCTCGCCTTGGAAATTTATGGCACGGCGCGATTTTTCTTCCGCCACCATACCCGCTGAATTGTTTTTCAAACGTCCGCCAACTTCCGCCGGAACTCCTTCTGCTTCGAGCCCTTTTTAAGCGAACCTTCGTTCCGGCTGGCGATAAAAGTACCTCTAAATGGAAATCTCGAGAGATTGCGATAGTTCGGCAGAAGTTCGCCGCCATTTTTGCAATTAAGATTTTTTCAAACAGATTTTCTAACAACCTATCTACCGTGTTATAGCAGTATATACACCTGTATTGCTATTTCATTTTAGTTCGCCGTTATAGGTGTGTTTTATTCGTAAGAAAATTCTACGATAATTTTGGCTTTTCTTCAAATTTTCCGCGCGTTAAAACGTTAAATGTAATTACCGCGTGAAAAGTGAGAATGTAAGTTCGGTAATAATAATGATAATAAAAATTCGGAGAGCAATAAAGGAGTAAAGCATAAAATCCTGGTGGAATCCATCGATGAGAATATAAAAGGAGGATAAAATTGAAAAGTGGCTGATCCTGGATAAATAGGATGTTCGAGAGGGATGATAATGATGGTTTATTTAAACAGGTTTGAAGAGCGATACTTATCCGGGAAGCAGCTGGTGGGCCAAGTATCACCGCTGATGGTTATTCATGTGTCACGGGCAGAACCTTTAGAAAGGTCGGTTGGGAAAGGAGGAGGGTGGGAAAGGATCGATGACCGGATCTCGGTAACCTCTTTGGTGAAAGCATTCGACTGGTCTGATAATCGAAGGGCGCCGTCGGTGACCTATAGCACTTAAATCCGTGGTACTTTCCGAGGAGAAGCAGGGAAGCTCAAAGGGACCAGGTCGGTCAATTCGGCACTTGACAGATTTCCCATTGATTTCTTTTGGTTCGTCCAAGATTGCTGGCCAGAGTCGAAGATAACCTATTTGAAAACGAAGAAACACCTATGGAAAATAAAATGCCGGAGATTATCAATTGCTGCCATGTATCTCGAGGTGATTCCGAAGATTGACCAAACGGAGAAAGTGATGGAAATTCCAACGGTACCGAGGTAAATGTTTCGCGGGATGGAAAGTTGGTAGAGGAATTTTCAGCAAATATTTAGCTCGCGATGACGAGGAGAATATGATGGCCAAGCTTGAACGAGGACATTAAAAACTACCAAGCCACGTTGGCCCTCGTTTTGCTTTTATTAAACCATCCTGGCCCCGCCTTTTGAATAATACATCGCATTGTAGCACGCGGGGTTACCATCGCGCCATATACTTTTAACCTCGTGTCCCCTCAAAGGTTCGCTTCTCCTTTAGGATTCTCCTGGCTTATCAGCTAACCAACGGTTATATCGGTTCGTATCTCGTTACGCGAACTTTTCGCTCGCCGGGCTGATCTGGGATGATCGAGGCCGAGGACGTGAGCCTTTTTTACTTTTATTTATCTTCTTCTCCTTTCTCCTCTCTTTCTCCTCTCTTTCTCCTTTTTCCCAGGGATATTTATTCTTTTGGGTAATGGCAGAGGCGAGTCTCGACACTGTGCCGTGTATTCCACGGACAGACTGAAAAACTTGCAGGAAGTTCGTGTTTCGAATGTCTGCTAGAATGAAATGTGACGTGGCTCGATTTTTCCGCCTTCTCGACCAATGTAAGTTGTATGTCGAGATATGTTTAATTCATCGACCATTTGATTGGCCGTTAATCGATACGATAATTAAATTCAACTATAGTAAATCGACTGTTTGAATAGTCTGTCGTAAAAATACCTTTGAATGGGTAAAGTGGGAGGCGCTGCTTGCCCGTGTAAATACGTCGAAATTAACTCGATTGTACCGTATGATTAAAACTGATCTAATGAAATTACGATGATTCGATTTTATGATTATTTATTCGGAGAGAGATTCGGAAATAAAACTTTTAACGCTTTGGCAATTGAAATGCTTCGAAAGGAAGGAAGGATAAATGAGTTTTTGCAATGTGAATTCGTTTCGGTGCAAAAGCCATTGAGAAGTGAAACGATATTTGTAAATAGAATTTATCGCGATATATACGCGTAAAAATTGAATTTTTCGATCAAATAGAGATCTTCGCTGGTGCGTAATCATAGTTCTGGATCGAAATGTTTACGATATTTTCCATATTCGCTATTTTTACGTTATTATTTTTCATATACGCGGTATTCGGCATTTTCAAATTTCTATAATCCGTTTCGTTGCTTTCCTCTTCTCCTCATATTTCTTTTCGTATTTCCTTAAAGATTGTCTTAAAATATACGTATTGCTATGAAAAAAGTATTTTATACTCTCATAGAGGCGCAAGCCTCTTACCGTTGAAAATATACGGCTAAAGGATCTTTATTAGTAAAGTTGAGAAGACGCGAAGCTCACCTGGAAAATATGGAGAGAAATTAATATTTCTGACATCAGATGTTATTCGTTATTTTTCTAAAAAGATTTCGACATTTAATATTTCATAATTTAATATTATCGATATTAGTAAGACCCGTATTATATTTCTTTATATAATGTTTTTACATTAACGGAGTTTTAGTAATATTTCATTAGAGGAACACGTATAAATGCACTCGTTACAGGTTTCGTTAAGAGCGGTTTTATGGATTTTATTTGAACCTCTCCGGGATGAATTTCGCTGGGAATTTCTTATTTTAAGCTATACATTTACCCTTAAGAACCCTTCGCTTCACACATCCTCGAATATGTAGGTTCATAATCACTACACTGTTGGTGTTATATGTTCTTGAAATCCCTACTTCCTGAGCATTCTAGTTATATACGTATATACTTGGTTCAGAAATCTTGTCGTTCTTGAAATACCTAAAGAGATAATGCTATTAATTTGATACTCGATTATAGTTGTTTTGTTTAATCGAGCAGTGTCCATATTTAATTGGAATAGAAAAGTCGAAAATTTCTTTATTTCGCGTAATCGTAATTTCAAAGTAAAAAAGTTCCAAATTTCTTCTTCTTTGCAAAGAATTAACAAAGCTAATAGATAACGAGATACTTTGGATAATAGTTCTTATAGAATCACCCTGAACATAACTATGTTACATAATTACACACATAATTTACATAATTACAGAGAAATAACGCAATAGCGTTCCACGCTCTCGTCACCCTTCGTATTCATTTCCGTTCTTCTGCTTCTTGTAAGAATCTAGTCCATTTAATTTCGAATCACGTATATTTCTCTTTGCTTCTCCTATCTTTCTTCGTAGCCCTTTCTAATCCTCTCTTGTTCAGTAGTATCAGTATATGCTGCAGATCTTTTCTTCTTACCTCTATTGAAACCTTTCCAAGCTGCAGCTTTGCGGATGGGTCTTCGAGGTTCTATAACGAAATTATAATTTAGAATAGGATAAATTGTGGCAGCTAGGAATGATTGCGAGATCTTGACCGATCTTACGATTCTTTGCTACTTTCTTCCATTTCAATTGAGTATCAAATTAAAGATTTTCGCTGGTTATTAAACGTTTCGAGTAATAGTCATAGAAATAGATAAGCCGACATAAATATCGCTTCATGCTAATATTTCGTATTATATCTATAGCAAAGTACAGGAGAAAGTGTATATTATTATTATTAATATTATAATTTTAATAAGGCCGTAACAAAATTCACTTGGAACTTCATTTATGCTGGTCTCGATTCATTATCGTCGATTTGATTTAATATATAACAATTATATAAATAAATATAATAATAAATATCAGAAATTCTTTTTAATTGTCTCTTATATACAATTCTTAATTGTATTAAGAATATTACATTAGATTGATCATTAAGATAATTATTTTTTAGGAACCACTAGATGTCTATCTTTTAATTATAACGAATCATAAGAGACTTTTAATTATCTTTCTCTTATCCAGGCTTGTCCCCAGATTATTTAAGGTCTAACGTAATTTCCTTTCATTCCTCCACTTCTTGATAACGAATCGCTCGTAATCTTAACGTTAGATCTTAACATTGCAACTATTGACCTGCAATGCACGGTTAAATACAGCTAAATATAATATACGCAAATGATGATAATAATAGTCTTTAATCGAATAAAAATCATCACGATGAATTTTACCAAATATTTTTAATAATTAAAATAAAGAATAAAAATTGTCGCTCTTCTTTTCACGTAATTTTAAACGTATCGTCTATTCTCGGCCCTTCGTTATATTTGTAAAACACCATATCCAGTGCAATTATCGATAGATTCTCATTCTCGCGAAATTTACAATCGTTCCGTAAAAATTCTCCATATTTAATTGGGATAATAGTAATTCTAATTTCATCAGCAGTTGCTCCTCTGAATCAGGATTTAATTCACGCGTGAAATTTTCTACGAACTACATACCATGTTGAAATACCGAATGCGTTGCAGTTTCGTGATTTAAGCCTCGATTTTGGGTTTGCAAACCGGCGGTACACGGTGTATCTCGCGTCTCTTCGGCCGTTATCAACAGGATGATCCAGACGAAATTTCCTGAACGAACAAGTGTCCGCGGACGAGATGTGGAAACGAAATTAAACGACACTCGGTAGAAGCGTTGCCGGATATTATTTCCTGGACCATAGAAATTTCCGATTGTTAATGGTACGTCGAAACTCCATTAAGATTGATTTTTCCATCGGAAGGGAGGAGTGTTGCCCGTTGAATCGTGCATAACACGGCAACGGAAGTTGGTAATATCGAGTTGCCAGGTTCCTGCCAGGTTCCTGCCAGGTTCCGGCCAGGTTTCTTGCCAGATGCCTCTTTGTGCATGTGGATATCACGGAGGTAGAGTTTCCTTCGTGTCGGTGAACGCTGATTATCGATTAATTTTGCATTAATTCGCGAACTTGGAGAGTATCGAGTATCGTAGAGATTTTATTCGCGTCAAACACTGATTATCGATTAATTTTTCTAAGTTCCTTTTATTAATATCATATTAATTTTGGATCGAGAATTAATTTCGCTTAAACGAATTGTCGCGGATGAGCTGTCTGCCTGGGTGAAAATCGGTGAATCTTTGGCGAAGTGGGTAGTGGTCGAGCTGATAATTCCATTTCGGCGGATCGCTGCTCGGAGAGATCGAGATGATCGCTGAAACTGACAGGCCGTTCTCAAATACCCCCGGCTGTACGGTAATCGAGCGAGAAGCGTCTCTCGAATCCTGTTTTTAAATTCCAATTGCAGTGGTTCCAGTAGCGAATCGGTCGAGGGACTGGTTGGTCGGAAAACGGAAATGCCGGGTGCGCTTTTACGATGGTGCGCGCGGAAATCCATCACCGCGGCGTTGACGAACAGCCTCTCAAAGAAACGCACAGCGACCTGCATAGGCATCTTTGAACAGTGTATCGATGGAGCGTTCTCTATGCGAAATTCATGATATTCCATCCTGTATATCACACCTCGGTACACATCGTTGTCGCAGCGCTTTTTGATCGCGGTACAATTCGCGAACAAAACGTTGCGGACGTGGATTTTACGACAAATCTTTCTTCCACTTTCGCTTAGATCGGAAGAAAATTATATTCGGATCGATACGCTTTCGATATATGTTAAAATCTATGTTTACCGACACCGCGATCTGTCCATCCAGGCTATCGCTCCTTTCTACCGCTTTCCCCAACTCATTCCGAACTATCGTGGATACATTTCCGAGAGCAGCCTGAGTGCTGACTGATTGGGAAAACCCAACCGTATGCATAATCCAAGTTACAAGAGCGACACGCATTGTCCCGGTGATCCAAGGTTTGATAAATCTTCCGGTGATAGGCGGATATCGGTGAGAATCGTTAGCCAAAATTCACTATCGACAAATCCGAGATATTTCCATTTCCTTTCAAGGAATTCCTTTCACGAGTCATCGAATGGGACAATGGAATCTACTCACGGCCAATCGTGTCCCATTCTATACCGGCAATTTTTCTTAACCCAGTCCCGTGTTCCGGTGTTCCAGGCTCGATGGACCAATGTTTCTCCACCACCGATCGAATTTTCGTGTTTTTAAAAGGTGAGAGGAGCGGTTAGACCGGTAGGAGCGGTGGTGTCGAGAGAGGCTCTGGTCACCCGCTTAACCGCCACACCTCTCTTCTTTCTTTCCAAACCGTAGAAACCCGATCGAAAATCAAGCGAGCTATTTTATCCTAGATTCACCGAGGCTTGTTCTATCGTAGACCGACCTTCCGTTTAATATTTTCGGGAAAATTGGACGAAAGGAAGATTACACGTGTGGGCGTGCACGTAGTAAAACCATTAATAACTTTCTCCACAGTTTTTAGGATTAATTTGATATACGGAATTATGTTGATTATTCTAGAAATTGCGTATTTTTCGTATAACAATGCTTTGTCACTGTCGTCGTGATGAATCTGCCCATAATCCCACAGGACAGCAAGTTTCCTCCATTCATTTTAACGCTATGTTTCTATAATTGTTCGTCAACGAGTTTAATATAATCTTTCTCGTTTATTTTACTCTAAACGTATCGTTTATTTTCACGTGTACGATCGAAAATTTTGTTATTACAAAATTTAATATATTTAATATATTCGTAAATACTCAGAAATGTTTGAATAATCCAAATTATAAGATAATTTCATAAATACTTTTCGCTAGATTACGGCAAAAGAAACGACGCTAAAAATATTGAACGAATTTTACAAAACTTAATATTTCGGGGATATTTTTGTACCCTTGGTAATACAAAATTTGCATCGATTATTAATTACAGCTTAATTGCCGCTTAAATAAGTTACATCGTGTAATATTTTTAATACGATAAATTAATTCGTTTAAATAGCAGAAATATTACGTAAAATAAGGGCGTAGTATTCACTGGTGGTTTTTATCGAAAAATTTTGTCGGCACCGTGGTATATATCGATAATTAGGCGATTCAACGATCTATGGAATGGTAAAGAAAAGAGCATAATTGGAAGTTATGTCCTGTGACCTATAAGAGGCTTACCGCGTGGTGGTTACGTCTGCGTCTTCTCAGGTTTTCCACAGGTCTCAACTGACCTGAGACTCGTCATCCACCGCCATCGAGGTGCAAACTGCGAATACTCTTTTTCACCTGGTACCTACTATCCCGACGTCCAAACATCCATAGAGCGTCGGCAAGCGTTAGGTAACGGCCCTCGCTATTTATTCCGATACATGGAGCTTCATTAGAATGCGATAGGAGCCCTATTTTCTAGGAGGCAGTGACGCGGAGACGATTGTGTCTCGGCGATGAAACGAACCGTTGGCCATGCTTGGTGGTAGCCGCACATCGATTTCTCTTCGTGTCCCAGACCTCGTCTGCGCTTGTATCGCGATTTTTCTTCTACCGCGACTGGCCCGGCCACGCAACTGCTCCGCTAATCCTTCTCTCGAGTCGAGCAAACTGCTCGGTGCGTTGGATCACGGACAAATTCATTTCTTCCGCGTGTAATTCTTTAACCCTGCCGTTTACTCTAGCTGTCGCGCAGCGAACGAGGCTTTAATTAGAGCGTAATGAGGAGGATAATGGCGCCGAATCGGTGAACTCGATTTCACGATGAGAAAAAGGTTAAGCTCCTTCTTCTCTCTAACCCTTTTCTTCCACCTTTTCTCCCTTCGATGCTTTGTAACAGTCGAGTAATTCGACCGGGAATAACGAGGGCATATCGAGTGCCAATTGAAAATTAATTAATCGCTTAGCACTGGCTCACTCCGTTCGGAATTAACGAATCTCAGTTAATAGAGTCGATTCCTAGAAGAACCCCGTTCCTTTCTGATCTTACCTTTGTAACGGCGTGAACACCTTCGCCTAGGATTCTTCGTTTTCCAAGTTTCCTTCGTTTTCCCTCGAAACGAATGGAAATTCGATCGAATACGTTTGGTTTTTCAGGAAAATGTAAATAGCCAATGGTCAGTAGCTTTCACGCGTCACGAGTATACCGGTGGATCACGGTTAACCGGTTGAATCGTTATATCGGAGAAAAAGTAGCTCGATTTTCCCGTATTCTTTCCGCCTGGCTCCCTCGCGGTATCTCTATCGTATGGGATATCTCGTATGGGACAGATCACGAGGGAAAAGGACGAAGAAAGAGAGAGAAAGGCTGAAGTGACCGGTCGAGTGTCAGTTTTCCACGGTCTCCTTGCATCGTTGCTCCTATCGATCTCCCCTCTCTACCAGCTATGGAATTAATTCGAAAGTAATCCGTGCTCAATCGAGCTCGAACTCGATGCACAGAGACGAGTTAGCTTCTCCGACGAGAGCTGATTGTGTGTACCGAGGCGAACTATTCGCCAGCGTTAAAGTTCGAATAGATCAGCGAGGAAGCATCGGACCGAGCGGGGACCGAGCGGGGACCGAACGGGGAACGAACGATTTAATATCGCGCGAACGCAACCACCGGCGCGTCGAACCGTCTATGCCATTAGGCGTTACTGTCCTGGAGGTAGACTGGCGGCAGCAACGAAATCCGTGGAGAATTGCCAGGGGGCAACTCTTGCAAAGTCGAGCCTCATCTTCTCCGCGATGAATAGCGTAAATAGAATGGTGCCCGTGTTTTCATCCGTGTCGATTCGTAAATTAGCCGATGCACTTCTACCGGCGCCCATTATTCTACCCCAACAGCCCGCGATTCCCGTGTGTGCGTGTGCGTGTGTGTGTCCGCGCGCGCGGAGAGGTCTCGTTTTCCCCTCAGAGGGCTACGTTCCGGCTGACCCATTTTCATCGCGGAGCTGCAGTCGCGAAAGCCGAATGTAATCGAGGAGACAAAATTAGGCTAAAGAAACGGTTGCAACGGAGAAGAGATTCGCGGTGGAAAGAAGGTTGGAAGAAATTTTTAAACGGATTATAAAAGGTTCACCATCGAAATCCACGGTTGCCCTGTATTAAAAACTTTTTCCCATTTCGATGACACAGGTGTCCGATTTCGGCATTTCACGGCAAGTTCCCAGGAGGAAATTGTTGGATTTAATCTTGGTAATAGGGTGAATCCAGCGCGATGTTCCGATCGTTCCAAGTTGGAAATTTGCAAATTTGGAAATTCACAATCGATGGTACTTGTACGCTGAAAGTACGGACAGAATGCAAAATTTTTCCGCCGACCAACCTGGCTTTTAAAGCGGAAATCTCATTTCAGTGTCGCGACCACGTGCATCGTATAAAGAATTCATACCGGAAACCACTTTGCATCCTACTTTCCGGATGGTTACGTAGGCAACCTCCGATAAGTGGCGAATTTTACTCTGCAATTTCGAGTAAATGTAAAAATATATACGCTTGTAACTATTTCGGTATTCGTATCGACGCTGGGTTAATTTCGAATCAAATTCGTTCACAGTGGCAAACAAGTCGATTTCACCGTCCTATCGGTATCGAGCGTTATCCTAATATAGTTTCTTCGTCGGGAAAGCCTTCGGAATACGCTACCGCGGGGAAAATTCCTACCGGATAATGGACTTTCTGTAAAAAGAGCAAGGATATGCAAAAAGTCCTCCTACAGCACGGCATCGTATAACACGGCTTTGCTCCGACACGATAGGATAAATTGCGTAAGGTCTACCGTGTTATAACAGGGTTACCTTTTCGTAGAAATTTTCATAACCGATTATAGTTATTTAGAAGCGTAAATAATTCTAATTATGGACATTGATAAACTTGGATTACTCTCGCCTAACCTGTAAGACGATAATGAATCTGCCAAGATTCGGAAGCTCGGAAACTCTGGGTGATTAAGCAGTTTCGATTACGGATTCAGGAAAGTAAGCTCTACGGGAATCACTTGTCGGATATCACAGACTGGAGAAAAAGTCGAAACGCGTTGGACAATGTAATTAAACAACTGACTACGATTAACGCGTTAATTACGAGAGAATTTCGTTTCTAGACCGACGTGTTTTTTCAAAGATATTCAAATATTCGATAAAGATATCTAGAATATCGCTATGAAATATTGCATTTATTACGAAAGGAATTAATATAAATGGAAACCTATTAATTAAATAAAGTGCTCTGGAAATTCGTATTTTCTCAACGGCCAGTGTTCGAATTGATATATTTTATTTCGAGAAAAAATTTAATCGTCGTAGGAGATATATTTCATAAAATTGTTTTTCCTACCAGTCGAAATAAAAAACTTTTCTCGCGATGTGTATATTTGTAATTAAATCGTGGCAGTAATGGGATGAAAATAAAATATTTAGAGCTTAAAATAAACGATGGGAACTTTGTCGAAATGTAATTTACAGTATTGGTTACGATATCAGGTTGGAGAAAAAGATATTGAAACTAGAAATCGTGAAGAATTGCATCGATAGTGACATTCTGCTACCAAAGTAAAACTATCGAGAAAGGGATTGGCAGTGATTAGTGAAATAATTCGAGGAAATAAAGCTGCCCGTTATAGTTTCGTTTTTACGTCTCTTGAAAACTCTCTACTGGATTGATCCTGTGTACTCTCGATGTATTCCTAAAACTAATATTTTCGGAAACAGTGATTTTTATGAAACTACCGTTTGCAACTTTTTCGTTCTAGCTTTGCTTGGAGAATTTTTTTCTCGGTTATACTGTAATTTGGTTTTATACAATTTCTGCTCTATATACGCGTTATAAAATAAAAGGTACGATCCATGCAAATAGAATAAAATATATAAATAAAACTAGAATATACGCGTATAAAATAGAAATAAAATCAAACCGAGTAGAACGAAAATACGAATAAAATTATATCAAAATACTAAAAAGGAAGCGGTGCTTTGCAATAAATGAAATTTCAATCGCGAGGTCTCTTGTATTTTTCACTTTTACTGCAGCGCTTTCGAACGAATACCAGTGATTTCGAATTGACATCGAAAGAGCACCAATTCCCACGAATCTCTATGCGATGCGAAGAAACGACTGATATAATTACGTTAAAATTATAAATCAACTGTAACGTTCCGCGTTTTTACTCCGATACTTCAATTTTGGTTTCATTATTTTTCAGATGAAATGCAATGAAAATTCTAAAGCGACTAAACCTGGATTAATAAATTACTGGCAAGATGCTTCGTTTGATAGTTGAATTGTAATTTGGATTGGGAAGATGGGAAGATGAAAAGGGGAGGAATGCTGGTGGGAGTGAGCCTCGACTGCGTTAACGTATTCAGCAGGGGAAAGTTGTTCCGCGAGTGTCAATCGATAGCTGTTTAAGTCGTACACGTCCTCGATGATTACATTTTATTTACATATGCCGTTCATCCCCAGGGTGTATAAGTTAAATTCCTCGGCGAAACTTAATAAAACTTTCGGAACCGCTCGGTGGAGTCCTTCTATTGAACTTCTAAATTAGCTTCGCGCCGTCTTTTCGAATTTCATTTTCCTCCCCAACCTCGTAACAGGTACAAATCCTATTTGTTTATTGTCTCCTCGGTTCACCGCTGTTCCCCGCTATTCGCCGCTATTCGCCGCTATTCACCGCTATTATCCATTAAGCATCGTTATGGCGACTATAATTCCAACCTTTCCGAATTTAATATCGCATTTACACGCTGGCGATATGGCGGATTTATTTTTCACTCAAAGTGGAAACGACAGCTTTTCCACTTGGATCAAGGCTGGTAATCCGTTGCTCATCATTCTCGATATTAAACCTGCCTTTTTCTGTCGGCGTGCATTTTGTAAAATATTCGGTAAACAGGAGAAATGAATAAATACGCGACGAATGGTTTCCGTGCGATCGTGAAAAGGTTCAACGAAAAGCAGTATTAAAAACAAAATCTCTGTAGTTAATAACATTTGTAGCTGGATGCAAACAGTTTTGGAAAACGGAAATATCGAGATTGAAATTGCGTTTCCAGCATTTATTGCCATTCCATGAAATAAAGCTCCAGTTTTTTTATTATTGCAATTTTCCTTTCTATTTTAATTTTAATCGCTTCAACTTTTATAGTTGATCTGCTTTGCTTTCATTCGAACGTGTATTAAATTTATTCGTTATCGCGGTGGTGTAATTAAAGAGAAGCGAGAATTTATTGAAATTTTTGCTATTTCTATTGGATAATACGCGTCTGTCCGAACGAATGATTTTCCTGGTTAAACAAACAGTTCCAAGAACGGATTGCTTATTCGTTATTAAATTTATGTCGACTGTGTGCACGGATGTTAGCTTAGAATAACTTTGAGAATAATTAATTAGAAGTAAACTTCATTAGTAGCGACGTCGCAAAGTTCTGAAGTACTAAGGCATTAATGTATTTCGTATCGGTGTATCGTATTAGCGTATTTCCTATGGCGTAATTAAGAATTGTAAGGGTGCGGTCGGTTACATCGAATAAATTTTATCTATATCGCGTAAAATCTATATATATCGTAACCTCTTGTTTCCTAATTTTCAAAGAAATTTCTTCTCGATGTCACCGGTGACTTGTGTAGGAATAATATTTTAATCTCAAGGTATCGTCATAAAACGTGCTCCGTATGCAGGTGTTCCTGTAATATCGAATTCTCTGTGAAATTGAAATTCTAAATTCCCACAGGGTAATGTCAAATGAGATATTTTACGAATACTTGTGAATGTAACGAAAAGTAACGTTTTTAATTAAAACCATAGATTTCGTTTTGTCCCAGAAATATGACTTAAAATAACCATTTTTGAGAAATATTATTTGACTATTATTCGACACGCGGTAACTTGTAAGATCTTTTACAATTTCATTAATTCCACTTGCATTGGAATTACTAAATATAAGCTACAAAATGGACTGTCCTTTAAACAATGAAAATATGTATAAAAGAGACATAACGTTCAATTATGCGAATCGAGTTAACACAGAAGTCGGTAGAAATTACGTTAAAAATTGATATAACACCGATATTGGTATTTGTATTAATGTTACCATTAATAATAAGGGTATAATTATTACAGCCGATACATATTTACGAGCATGCATTATAGGTGAATATTAATAACGGGAATATAATAAACCGAAAGCAACGATATGAATGATATTAATACCGATATTCATATTTCTTTTACCAAATGGATTTATCTACGAGTGACCGTCAATAACGAATAATAAAAAATAATAGAAACGCGTTTCTCGAGTTGATAAATTTATGAAACGAAGGAGTCGATGATGAGGAAAATGACATTATAAACTGCGAAATTTGCCAACAAAATCATCAGGATTGGCCAATTCCCTTATCCACGCTTAATCCAACAATTTTCTATCAACATAGGCGCACGGTTCGTTGGTTATTTTAACAGAGAACGCGGTGAACTGGTTTCATACTAAAACACAATTCGCCATTCGTGTTTCACCGGAACGCGTACAAAGCTGAAGATCTCTCGGCAAAGTTCGCCCCGACATTTTCATAATCTCGCGCCATTATTAACCGAATAAGCAAACAACGCGACTACACTCGAGGTCTACGGTTTCCGGCGGAAACCATGCCGGGTCCGAGAGCTAAAAACGGCTTCTCTAAAATCCCTCGCGTTAAACTGTTTACATGGAGTCGCCTATTTCTCTTTCTTTATTCTATCGGATGTTGAAATGTTCGGATGTTGGTCATCCAAGTTTTCTCACGCACCGTAGTCGACTGGCAAATTAATATTGGGTAACTTGTGTAGGAATAAAAAGATAACACGAGATCCTGTAAGTTGGCGTGTATCTCGAGGAATATGTGAAAGACGGGAACCGCAGCGGTTTATCAACCAAGCAAGCGCGAGAAGTTGTTGGAAGAGTTACTGGGCATCCACCTAGACATCCTTGGCTAGATCAGCTTCTGAAACGAAAACTGTTTCCTCCTACTCTGAATTTCTTGCAATTCTGCAAATGAACCTTTCACCCTGCCACCTGCTTTAACGTAAACTTTAACCAAATAAAGTTTCATCTACTTCATTATCGATATATCGGCTTGCTGTGGAGACATTTTGAAATTTTGCTCGATCGTAGAAAAATAATTGCGATAATTATTTAGTACGCGTGGCATTGGCATTAAAATAAGTAATATTTAAGGAGAAAGGAAATTCTATTGTAATAAATTGGTAGCTAATTAACTTCTCCTGTTCTAATAGTCGGTAAGGCACTGTTTAACGTGGAAATATAGTACGAAATGATTGTGCAAGTGTCTGATAAAAATTGCAGAAAATTCGTCATGTCCGCGGAATAGGAAACATAATTTTGAGGAATTGTAACTGGTTTTGTCGCCACGAGGCAAGTTTAAGGGTTTAAGTTATGACTGAAGATTTTACTGCTCCGATGATATCTTTAGAACTCTGCCGGAAGTAGCTGAAATATTCTCGAACAAGCGTTGCATAACTTTTAATGTCCGGACTTTTTACGTTGCTTGCGTGAATCTGGTATAAGGAAAAAAGAGGAATTCGGAGGGAATTTTAATAAATGTGCCAGATATTAATTCCAGCTGATTCGCTCGGTAGAGAGATATTAAATAGCTATTTTATTCCATTTTCTCCAAGCGAATGTTTTTGCTCGCGTGATACGCGATAATATCGAAATTTCGACATTGATATAGGAACGTTGACTTTCCAAGTAATTCAAAATCAAGAAGAATTAAAAAGATTAATTAAGTTTAAGTTAATTAATAATCAGTAAGCTTCGTTATTCTTTCCATGATCTTTATTATGCTAATTTTCTCTTATCTCTTACCGTGGAAATTTCTTATCGGGCAGAGAGTAGATTTGTAATTGGGAAATGTTTCGATGATTCTGTCTTGTCCGTTTATTATTCTCTCCTTAAATTTCCACAGCATTCTCTCGGAAATAACTTTGAAATTATGTACTCAAGTGTAATATGTAATAGCATTGAAATTTCCAACGGTAATATTTCGGTAATTTCCATATGCATGATAATCCTACTTGCATTTATGCTGGTCGGAATGATTTGAATGTTTTCCTGCACTTTGAACACACACGTTCGTCCTGCATTTACGTTTATCATACCCCATTATTTGCTTTGAATTTGCACCGCAAAAGCTACTTTTCTATGCTTAGAATACCTAGTAAATTACCGTGCAACATGCCGCTCTAATTCTTCGAATATTTCAACCGATACCGTCGCGAAACGGGAAATTCGGAAAGAAATGAAAAGATACTTTCGAATAATAATTTTAAATAATAACGTTTCTTAGGTATTTAAGTAAAAAGATCTCGATTAATCACCTCTCTCTCCTAACTCGAAATATAAAGAAAAATAAGAAAAAAAAAAAAAAGAAAAGAAACGAGGGACGCTATTAATATATCGCGAACCCTGTGAAAAAAGGAGGAAAAGAAAAAGAAAAAGAAAAAGATAACCGCTTGGATAAATTTTGGGAAAAAATCGGGAATACAGGAGCCTTGGTAATCTGTAATTAATTTAACAGGTCCAACTGGGCGATAAATCTTTTGGTTACAACACGTTTCCCTAGCTCAGAGGTTGTTTTATTATCTCATCCCCGTGGCGTTTTGCATTTCCATAAATCGCGTGCTGTCTTACCCGGCCGCGAAAACGAAGGGAAAAGGCTGGCCCGATAGATGTATCGTCGAATATCCAATTAAAATAAAATTAATTGCTCGCGATAGCCCGGCTTTCAACCCTGGTGTGCTTTTTTGTTTCAGTTGTGTGCGGCGTCGGGGCGGATGTGGCGTACCATCAGCACGTCATGGGGTTTTACGTTACGTGAGGATAATTCAACATGCGTATACCGTAATTCAACTCAATTATCAGATTCCAAGGACCAAGTATCGAGAGAAAGAGATAAAACGTTCCTTATTCGGTGTATTTCGCTATTTAGACGAATGATTGTTCCTTTGAAAAAATTGATCGGTACATGGACAGAAATTCTCTTTCACGATTGAGAGGTTTGGAATTTAGTCGAGATTATTACACTTACTTTTGCGATTTGCATTCTCAAAATAATAGAAGATTTCTTAACTTTGGTTAATTTTTCGTTAACTTTATAAACTTTACTTTCCATAATCTGAAGCGGAAAGGAAGAAAAATGATTAGGCTTGTATGGAGAACCGATTCGTTTGATTTCCTTTGATTTGCACGTAGAAGATGGAGGTTGTTAGTTTGAGAATTATTTTGGTTATTTTGCGGAAAGAGAGAGTGGATGGGTGAGGAATGAAATCTATTCCGCGAGGAAGCTAATTCGAAGGTCTGACCGGATTAGTCGGGAACGGAAGCAGCTTTCGCCAGCGGAAACCGCCCGAACGAGGTTACCGGCGACGATTACCGAAATTTCTCGATATCCCGTGCAGACTGTCGTTTTTCCGCTCGAGCCCCGCGACATCGATCGCGTGCAGCATCTTCCACGGACGTGCATGCGGAAAAACGCGCAACGCAGATCGCCGGAGCGTGTCTGGCAGCTTATTTTCGGCAGAGAAATGGCCTCGGCCATAGTTTACCGCTCCAGCGGCATTATTCTTACCGTGAAACGTGTCGCGCGAGTAGCTACGAATATCCTGGTCCAAGAAATTCAGAAAAATCTTTTGCATTTTCAAACGTTATTGCGTTACCTTTCAGCTGGCTACCGGGTGTCGACGCGTCGCCGTTCTTGCACCAGCACACCGTGTCCTGCGAGCAAATTCATCCTGCGAATCACAGGAATGGATTAGGTTTATCAGTCGATGAAACGACTCGATCGGCCTCTTGGCTTCGGACAGTTAACTTCTCCTTACATCTGCGTATATACCTCTTCCTTATCGATTGAATTGCTAAATACGCGAGTTACGTATTCGTCGGAAAAAAAGAAAAGAAAAAAAGAACACGGATAAATAGAGTGGCAAAGTTCGGTAAAAAAAGAAACAATTGCATCGAGTAAAATGTCGAAATTAATGGAACATATATATTCGAATATTTCTGGTATTTTTGGAAAAAGCTGCAGGAACACGGAATTCCATTTCCATCCACTCCGTGGTATACTAATCAACGAGCTGTTAAACACGCTCGTGCGAAACTCAGCCCTTGTGCGAAATTACTGGAAACGAGTGTACGAATCGGGGGAGGATTTTCCTGAATGAATCTGCGGTAAATAATCAATTTCGGGGAGTGCATCGAGATAATCGAGTGGCCGTTGAAACGAGGAAACTTCGTTAAACGTTATCGTATGAATCGCATTAAGTTATTACTAAACAGGCGCGCAGAGGCGTAGGCCGCGGCGGGGAAAGTCAATAGAGAATTACGATTCTAAGTGTACTTACCATCGTGCGTTCGACAAATTGCAAATTCGCAGATCCGCTTCGTCGTTGCAGATTGCGTCCCGCTGGTCTCTATGGAAATCCGAGTTTTGCATGCATACGGGAAACTATGAAATATGATGCAATGGCAATGTTGCAAATTAAGGCTGTGACAGGCACGTTGATTAAAAATTCCAAGGAAATTAAATTTCCCGATGGTTGGATTTCTCTTCTTGCAAATTTTACTCGTTTGGAAAAGAAAAATCCAACTGATCGATTTGTAACTTGTTATATACCTGTAATAAGATAAAGCTCTGTTTCTCTTGGTAAGTCGAAGTAAATAAAATGTCGGTTGCGAGAGTTTGACGGTAAGGAGGTTAGGTAAAAGTGGAAGCGATGGTAGTCACCGATATAAATGCTTTGTTCGTTCGATAATTGATGTAAACGTACGTGCGTAGCTGGCACTCTTGCGCTCTTGCGCCAAACCACGCTTCCAATAGCAACTTAATGGCGATGGAGCAAATTCTGTTACGCAAAAAGACACTTGTTCTACCGTTAACCTTTTACTACCCTTTACCGTAGAGAAATCTCTTAAAAATTTTACAATGCTCCTTCAGTTGAAAATTATTTCTATACCTTACGTGTTGTATATTTATTATAATTTTATTATTACGGTACAAACTTAATAAATTACGCGGAAATACTTAGATTGGAAGACAAGCGACGTCTTTCCTTTCTCTCAGTCGTGTATCTCGTGAAATTCTTGATCGTCATTGTTCTAGGACTTAGCTACCTACCCCTTTATTATGCTACCGCACATATTTCACCCTTGACTTTATTTCCATATTAATCCCGAGGGTATAGTTTTAACGAGAAAATTATTTTAATTATCATTTTACCAGCCTGCAATTCACGAAACATCGAGTATTTCTAATTTTGGCATTCACCGACAAATTACAAAGGATTATGCGACTAACCACCGTTCCATGCGAAAATTCGTACGTGTAATATCAAAGTCGTGCCATGATATATCTGTAACCGATCATTAATCATTGGTAATTTATCTGTGAACGTTAAAATTGAAATAACCCAGAAATATTCCATAGCTTGTAACGTGTATATCTATACGTGATTACATATGCTTATTTCCATGCTACTCTGACAACGAACGTTTTGCAATTTTTTCCCAACGTGAATAACTTTTGTTTATACCGATATTTCGTAATCGAGTATGTTAATAACAGTCTCACTCTAGTCCAATAGTTCGATTCGAGCTGTCTGTGGAAAGTTTTTACGCGGATCATCATTATCATTGGCTGAAAATGGAAGTGACGTTAAAAAGTGATGAAAAAAAAATTGCCTTGCTGAAATTGACAGGGAACGGAAGCTCGATTGATTGGCGAAAGTAACGTTTTTTCCGAATTTTTTTATTCCATCTATGACTGGTGAACACTTGATCAGACCGGCAAATCATTTATTCGAATAAACCAATCCTCGTCTCCTTTGATTTCTTCGTTCCGGCGTTGCATTTTTAAATCGACATTCTACAGTTGCATAATTGCACCGAGCTTTATCTATTATCTGGCAACAGCCAGCAAAGCTACTCCGAGTTTAGGAATATTAGATGCAACGTAAAGTCGTGCGATATACCGAGCTTACTTTGAACCATTATGAATTCTTGATTATCGAGCACCAGATCTATTCATTGTTTAAGCGATACTAAGCTCCTTGTATATCTTGCCATTATGACTGCTTTTTCCTTTGTGTCTGATGCAGCGTTTGCTTCCAAGTTTCTTCTGCGCGCATCATGGCAAACAATAGGAGTAATCTCGAAACGAATGCAATTAGGTATATAAGAGACTTGGTGGAATATTCATTTTATGGTTTGATTATTATGCTTTCCTGTCTTAATAGTCCATCGACGAAATAATTTTCATCGCCTTTCGATCCTTCTTTTCAGCCAACACTTTTACTCTTTCGTATATTTACATAGATATTACGGACATATTGCAAACTTATTAATATTTTACAAATGCATAGACGAATACGCTAATAAATGTCCGTTAAGTAAAAAGTTCGGCACAAGGGTAACTTTATTAGTTAATTTTAAGAAAGTCTTGGATTAATTGTTACCTAGGAGCTTTTCCCGTTTATACATTTTCCTGAGATGTATTTTCTTCGAGAATTATTCTCTTTTACAATCTTTAAAAGATCGTAGAAGTAAACTTCCGTGTTGCGTTTCTCGAAGTTCAGAATCTCGGGAAGATGTTGAGAGTTCATAGCCGCAATTCAACTTACTTATCGAAGTTACGAGGAATTGAGCTTAAAACTACACCTTGTTGAAAATGTGAAAATTGGGAAAGAATTACGGAAGAAGTATCTTTCCAATCGTATTTTCTCCACCAGACTTTAGGGTATATTTTTAACTCGCTATTTTATCTTTATTAAACGGCAATAAAATTAAGATAATATTCGTGACAGTCTTATAATTTCAAATTGTGGTAAAATGCTATTTAATAACGCTTCATTCGGAATTTCCCAAAAAACATCGCATCAGCAGCTTCCACCATTTTGTTCCTCGTGCAATCGGTTCCATGAATCTTATGATTAATACCGCAAGCGTCGGGAGGTCATTTAATTTATCACGAATATCGTCGCGATGTTTTTTTTTTTTTGCATCCTCGATCATAGGACCGAAGGAAACAACTCGAAAATTTACGAGTTAAGATCGACTAGCCTGATTAATGCAGTTGCCAGCGATATATCGCGTTCGGGGACGTTGCATTAAACGCACGGGCTACTGTGATTCTCTTCCGAACGATGACGAACATCGTCTTTATTGCACCGCGATTACAATCGTACGTTATACTGCCCGTTAACGTCAGCTTTCAAGGAAAAATGAGTGAAAACGCGAGCTAGAGATTTGAAGGATTCCAGGGAAAAGAATTATGCCATGACCGTGAAACACGGTTTATTAATCCATTGCAATAGCGTTTAATCTTAAAAACTCGACGATCGAGAAAGTGTTTCGCTTTACTTGGTAGAATAATTTTTATTTCGGAGATACGGGCTTTTAAAATTTATGCGAATACTTAACTTAGGTTAAAACGCGTTAGCTATAATTATATTATTACAGTGCCCTTTGCACTCGAGAGGCGAGCCTCAGTCGTCATTTAATCAGATTCTAAACATCGATGTTAATTAATATTTACCCAACGATGCGTGGAATGTCGAAGTAAAATAATTCTACGTTTCAATTTCTATACAATTTCTTATTTATCATTCGAAAAATATCGTCGACTTAACGGCAGAAAGTCTTCGAATCTCCGCTTTTTTGTAACGATGAAAAGATTGTCGAGTGAAAAGATTATTACGAAGAGAGTAGCTGATATATTGGCCTCGCACCATCGTATCTTTGGCATAAAAATCTTACGATAAAATAGACTCGTCGTTAAAACAGATTAATCGTTATATCGTATATTCTCCGTAATAGAAAATTCTAAATGAACTAAAAATAAATCTTTTTAAAGAATGAACAAAATTTCTGCGACGATACAAATGATTTTTTGATATTTCCTTTGGGTTAAGAAATAAAGGATTCGTGATATTTCGCGTTGCTGATGGCAAAATGTAAAATGAACGGGACTGATATTAGTAGCGATATCGTTACAACGATATGTTGCAACAACATATGGACATGCATATGGAAAGGAAGAAAGAACGTGGAATAATAAAAAGGAAAAATAAATTGAATCTCGATTTTTCACGAAACACGCGACCAACGTCGAATTTCAATTTTCTCAAACGCTTGTTTCATGACCTGTTCCCAGTTGTCGAAACATTGTACCACTTTTCCAAATACATATTCCCTCGCAAATATCGTTCGCCAGCGAACGCCTGCCCATTCGTTTTACCCGAAAGCAAATCGCCATAAATCTAACGGTACCCGTATATTTTATATTTAAGAAAAGAAGTAGTAAATATGAAATATAGCAATAAAATATAAGAAGAGCATAAATCTGGTGGTGCTTAGAACTGAAATAATTTCGATCGGTGGGATGGTAACAGATAGGATAGTGTAATTCGTATAATGATTCGTAGAATAACAAGACAAGACTAAATAGAACGCATCGTTGCTATACCGATCGAACTAAACTCGTGGAACAAGCCAACTAGATGCATCAAAACTTACGCAACTACCTCATTAGCCAGATGAGAACTCGTTAAACCGCTAGATCGAACAGAACTTGCCGGACGACTTAATTGGTCGCATGAAAACTCACAGGAGCACCAAATGTTATACCGATGACATTAGAACTCTGTGGGATCTTTGACCAACCCGAGGACTATGTCTTTAGCTCTGCCGCTACCGTCGATAAAATAAAAATTGAACCGTACAATTGCAAATCTCCTGTTTACTGCACATCCATCTGCCTGAAGGGGCCACTATCTCTGAAACGCCGTTGGTCCCAATTCTTGGATCAGGGCACCGTTTGCCCTTTAGCAAACGCCATTCCGGCCTTTATCGCCGAGTCGCTCTAAGATCGGTGTTCGAATCGGTCGTAGCCTATCGTTCGAGACCTGTCAGCTCCTCTGCTTGCTCGTGAACCATTTCAAACGGTTGGCCAATATTAATTTTCTAACCTTAAATTCAATGGGTACTGGAATTGAAAGAAAAACTGAATCGGTTGGCAATGTAAGCTTTGATTTAACGCGTAGCATTAGGATACTGGCATCTAACTCTGCTAATTTCCCTGTAGACCGTGGGAATGGTTAAACCGTTTGATTGAAAAAGGAAGAGAGCTGCAAAGCCGTGCATTCTAGCAGGACATTGTGCGTAATAACTCGGCTAACGTATCGATTGGTTCGAGAGTAGATTCTCATTTGGGTGGCAGTAGTACGTTGCGTAGAGCGGTAGACACCACTGGCAGTAGATTCGACCACGGTATGATCGGCCACTGGATAACACGTTTGAATTGTGTACCTAGCCAACGGTCCACCCTATATTTCTCGTGTTGGCTTTATCCAAGCGTGGGTTTCCACTGCCGCGGCATGCCGGTGACATTAGCGCGTCTTGTCTTCCGCAAAATTACTATAACACCAGCGTAAACGGACGAGTTGCACCGCGAGTTCCGACCGTGTCGCGCGAAATTAACCGTGAATCCCGTGAATCCCGTGAAATCGAGGAACCTCGTTTTGGTTACGTAATGCCGACTGGCTTCTGTTAAATTGATTTTATTAAACCAGGAAGACGTTTCGTTTTGGGCTCGCTTTCATTTCGAATGGCTGTTATGCCGATTTATCATCGAATGCAATTGAATTTGGGCTGATCTGTTAATAGAACGTTCGGTGAATTTCAATGGAATTGCGGGAAAATTTAGCGAACGGAAGTTGTGTAATCGCGCAGCACCGAGTTCGGATGATATAGAGGTGTGGGGTATCTTCCCGCGGGATTTATTATGGTTTTTTTTCCTGAGTGCCGCGTTGTCGCTGCGTTGGGTAGCAGGTAGAAAGGTCGTAAGAGAGAAAGAGATACCTTTGCTCGTAGGCTTGCCAGAGGACTAGTCGGTAAGAGTTTGTAACAGGTCCTGCCTTAGACCGAGGATGCTTTAGACAGGATAGGAAGTTGTATTTATGGAAGTTGAGGATTCACAGAGAGTTGGTGGCTACAGAGGTAATGTTAGGCAATCGGTTAAATCGATTAAATCTTCGGTAGAGAAATAAACTTAAAGTGGTTTTAGGTAAAACGCCTAAATGCTTAATAAAGAAAAGAGTCGTTAATTCGGTGGTTAGAAATGCACGTTCATGCCGCACATTTGGCCGAATATTAACGCGTTGCCAAACAATTCCAGCAAACTGGTACTTAAACCTATGTGGGCCTCGGGAGTACATTACAAACAGAGAATTCTGAATGTCCTTGTACTCTTGGGAGCTGCGGTCTTAATACGCAATGAACTGAGGCACTAGTTTAAGCACTAGTCTCGACACTTTTACGTGAAATTCAAAATAGATTATCGATGCGTTGACCTACGGCATAAATTCTCTTAGAAAATGTATATCGTGTTCTATTTATCTACGTATAATAAGTAAAATTATGATAAGGTGTGCATAATTACGCCATACGCGTTAACTTTTAAGACGAAACGATTCGTTGATAGGAAATTGGAAAAATTGTCAATCAAATAACTCCTCTTCTTGTTCGATTAATTTTCTAAAGGAATTTCAGGAGGAAAAGCTCGAAATTCCTCGTAAAATGTTGCTGGACGTTGAAAACTGTTCCTTCGACGACCACATGCGATAAACCAGAATTTCCATGGCCGTTACATCTCTCCTCGATATCGTTCAGCCTGGGTTCGTTGAAATTTTTCTCCACCGTCGACGGTCTCGTCTCGGTTTCTCTTTCACTCTCTTTCACGAGGGAGCAGCTCGCGACAGCAGCCTTAAATTCTCGGGAAATTCGTCGCGCGGAACTCGACCATCTGTTGTGTACTCGTTCGGAAAGGAACAACGGCGAAAGGCGTAAAGCATCGCGACGCAGCTTTATATCCCTCGCATCGGCGGACAACGAGGAGAGAGAGAGAGAGAGAGAGTCACGGAACTGCGAATAACTCGCGGACCAGACTTATTTGCCGGATAAAATAAGCGAGGTTCCACGAGGCGTGTTACGAACGACGATAAAGCGGAATTTGCGAGGGTGTACGTGTCGAACGGGCGGTTATTCACGGTAGGAAAGATTAAACGATCAACGCTGCAGCAACTCCTCGTGGAGCCGGTAATTTTTGTCCTTCCGCTCGGAAAAAAGGGTTGCAAACTGAATCGAGATCGTTTTTGGTTAACGGCACCATCGGGGCTTTGCTTTCCGACGTGATTCCTCCCTTTCCCTCTCTTTTCCTCTCTTTTCCCTTTGGTCCTTGCGATCGAACCGGGTGTTTGGTTCGAGTTGAAGATAAATTTGCGCGGCGTGTTAATTAAAGGGGTTGAGCGGTTGGAAAAAGTTGGACGAAACGCGTGTAGCGGGTCAGTTTGTCAGGAAAGTTGAGGAAGATTAATAATTCGCAAACAAAGCGAGAAAAGCTTGATAGGATGTGGTCGAGCGGAGATTCGAGTGGATAGTGAGATAGCAAACGTCGCGTGATGCGATCGATTGCCAATTGCAGTTTACGATATCTACGAAAGACGTAAAAAATATACACCCTCTGCATTTTTCTTACTGTAACAGCATTTACTCTTTTATCGACTGATCCAACGTGATATTAACACTCCAAGTATCGTAGCAACCAAGTATCGGCAATTGTTTCGGTATTTTATTCTTTCGTACGCGTTCATCCATCCATCCATTTCTTCGTTGTCGCTTTATTATCTTTATATTAAAATTGTCAAAACGATTTTGTTAGAAAATTATTACGATCCTTTCGAAGATGAAAATTTTCTACAAAGGAGTAGGACCGTATTCGCTGAAAGATCGAATCTCCCTGGAATATCTCTAAATTAGATAACTCTGTGATATAGAAGACTTAAATCGTGAAAATATTTTTCTTCCTGTACGCTGAATAGAAATTTTTCTGATTATATTTCAGAGCAGCATCTGGCCTGATATTCTTCCTGGAGATTACCTGGGCCATCACGCTATTCGTGCAGATCTGCGTCAGGTATATATACATACACGCAAAATAAAATATACTTTTATCACCTTTAATGCGCGAAGAAACATCGGATGTAAGATTATATTCTTATTAAGATGAAAATTCAAGAAATACATAACTGTCTCTTTAAATATACTAATAAAACATAAAACATAGGTTCTTTTCTTTGATATTATATAATTCTATATTTATTAGACATTCTACGATATATCGCGTTCTCTCTCTCTCTGAAACGAATGCTAGCGCACAGAGCAAACCCAAAATCACCTTATCCTGCGTCATCTCCATAACCAATCGACCAATCGATCCGAACATTTTTCCCAAAACGTCTATCGCGAAGAATTCTATAGCGGGATTGGGAAGGAGTCACGCATTGACCCGCCTGGTTAGGCCCTTCTCGTTCTCGCGTTCTCTCATTGTCAGTCGAGAATGCTTCCGCCGAATCTCATTGATTTTCTAATGCCATTCGAGATTCCAATAAACGCAAAAACGTCGACGAAATCGAGCAAACTATCTGCAAACGAGAATGGAGAAGACAGGGGTGGGGTGAGGCTGGAAGAAAAAGTGGAGGGATGGGGAGGGTGGTTGAAAAGCAGACCGGTAATTACCGAGTCCGAACTTTGTCCCAATTTCCTCGCCGGTTCGATCGGCAGTTTCCTCGAGGTGTAAAGAGTGGTCGAAGGAGATTCCGGGGAAATATGGAAGAAGGGTGTAGCAGAGGGGTTGGAGGATGGCAGAGAGAATGCGGCAAGGAATACAGGGAACAGCGATTTTATTGGCGGATGGAACTTCCGATGATCTATCCCGAGTTAAGGCTCGACACCACTCGTTTCGCCGAGTTTATACCCTCCTCGAGGTTATCAAAAGGGACGAGGAGTCGTTCCAACGTTTCCGAACACGCGGCCATCTTATTACCGAGGATGGAAACGAGATGCTTCTTTATTTCGCGTGCGAGCACCGTCTCTCTTCCTCCTTTCTTTCTTTCTTTCTTTCTCCTTCGATCCCAGTCCACCGGCCACCGATCAAACGCTCCCTTCCTTTCATCGGCCAAATAAGCGCGTGTAATTATTTCGCCGTCAGTTTTTCTTTATTTTCTTTTCTCAATTCAGGACGACGAAGGTGAAACGAACTTGTCTTCGATACGTCAAAAATCATTTTCCATTGCCTCGTCGTATAAAGATGTTTTTTCTAAAAATGCAAGAATACTTAAACCTTAATGACCAATTTTAGTTACTCGGAAGCCGGAATAATTTATAATCATAGACATTGGTAAACTCGGCACACCCACGCCTAGCTTCTAAGACAACGTTGTAATAATAAATCGTGGTTTTTAGAAACATTCGGAATTTTCTAAAACCGAGGATGATGGAGCAATTTCGATTACAAATTCGAGTTCAGGGAAGTAAACTGTACGACAATCGTCCAAGTAAGATGCTATTTTTCGGAATGCTTCCTTGGACCAAAAGCGTAGACATTGATAACACCGGGGTTACCGATAAACAACTGTTGTTTCTTAAAGAGGCCATTATAAGTTATCAGATACGTTTCTGATTCGTATCTGATTGGTTTGCGGTGCCGAAGCGCTGAGACGCGGAAAGGTCAATAGACAAATCGCCGACAGATAAGCGTTCTTTGTCCAAGGCGCTATTTATTTCGCGAAACTCGGTCATCGTAGAGCAGCAGAAGCGCCTAGTATCGATAGAACGAAATTCTAATAAAGGCTAATAAAGTGTTAATAAAAAAAAGGATAGCGTCCATTTATTTTATAGAAGAAGGACCCTCGATGGCGCAGGGTGTGTTTTCAGTTTCATATATAATTTTACTATTATATAATTACAGTTATTTATTAATTATTTTATTATACAGTAGGGAACGTACGTTAGACACAAGAGCAAATTCTCATAATTTTTGGAATTTTTCGCTTGTCTACCTTTCCTCGCCGACTTTATCTCGCGTAGATAACGATAATAACTCGCAATTAAACACAGACTTTTGTACATCGCGTTTTAAAAGATGCGTCACCTCGGAAAAAAAACTCGTAATCGAAACACTTGCAAACTTACACGAAAGTCGTATCGAATTAATCGATTTTTTAATAAGTTCTATAATTGACAAACGAATCTTGCAAAACTGAGCGTGCAAATGTTGAAAACGCGATAAATCGAGCGTTATATTTCGATAAACTTCTGACGGTGAAGGAGTAAATCGTTATTTACAAAAGAATCGTTAATCTCGTATAGGAACGGAATAAATCTCAGGGAAGAATAATAAAATTCTCAAAGTCCATTTTCATTAATTCCAATTTGAACAGTTGGCAAAAAAGTTGCACCGGCTTGACTCCAGCCGATAACAAACTTTGTTCCATTGAAACTCTAATAAAATTACTGCCAATCGATATGAATAAATCGCCTGCAATTTCAAACTCGCAACTCGATTATTAGCGAAATTATGTACGAATAAATACTCGGGAATAGTCCTTAACCGTTCGGTCACTGAAAAATATGCAATTGTTACGCATTGTCGTGCAAATGAACTTTTCTCGCGATTAAATTATACGAAATGTTTCGTTGGATAATTTTGATAAAATAACGAGCGAGTATTCGATTAGAAGAAAAGAAAATAGAGCTTATCGTTGCGTAATTCTTAATCAAATTACGCATTGCATGCCGTGTTATCGCTCGAGGTAAATATCGTTCCACGTTTCACGAGGATAGAAAGTTACGTTTGTAAAATATCTAAAATTGAACGGTTATTACGGTTTGCTTTCTTTCATAAATTTGTCTAATTATATTTCTATAGAGATTAGCGATACTTGTTCTCGCAAATTCACCAACCTAGAGGCACGCGCGCACTCTCGAAGTAATTATTTCTTTCAATTTGTGGAAAGAAAATGTCACGGCCGATTTTACACGGAAACTCGCGCGTTCGCGCTTGTCGTTACTTCAAATCGTAGCTAACGAAAACGCTTTCTCGATGACTGCAGGGTGGAAATTTCATATTTTTTCAGGAGAAATTCCTTTGGTTGGAAATTCTATACCATCGCCCTATAAAGTTCTAACGAAAATACGCGTGAATAATATTTTCTCTAATAAAAGCCGGACGCTTTATCGCTGCGGAGTTTATTGCTTTGATAAATCTAATTTGAAAAGACGCGGCTTTGGTGGAGAAGGACAGGCTGCTGGATAAAACCGTATACATATTTTGTTTCAGAAACCCCGAGTCTGTTTGTTCGTACTGCTGGTCGGCCGTGCTGGCGATAACGAGGGGTTGGCGGAGGGCATTGTTTTATCTGCCGCTATCCTGTGTTTTGGCATGGAAACCGCACAGTCTTTGGTTGTCCTATGTCGCGGGTAACTTGGCAAACTGGATGTTTAAATATTTCCTCTATACCCTTGCTGCTCGAATCCCTTTAATCGGCTGAAACGACCAGCTTTACCCTAATACTCCCTATCCCTTCCGCTTTTTTATATTTCATTGTCCGTGGAGGCTGTAGGTCGTGGGGCTTGTGAATTTTCGATTTTACGCCAAGGTAGCGGTACATAGAATGGCTAATAAACCGTTTGAAGGGACGAAAGAAGGAGATTCGTTGAAAGCACGGATGTTTGGAGAGTAAAGGGAAACGAATGGAAGGAAGAATTCTTAGCACGTGAAAATAACTGCCAGCGTTGCTGATATTAAAATAATCGAAATCATTTTTTCTCACGACGCGACATTATTTCCGACGACACGATGTCGAGGAAAAGTAAGCCATCGATACGCTGTTCGATACGAATTTTCAACAATTCTCGTAGAGTTTACTTTCGTGAAAGTAAATGAAATAAATAATATCGTGCAAGGCAATAAATAATTGCGAATTTATTACTTTCCTATAATTCGAGCAACGGTAGTTTTCCAGATATCTGCAGCCTGTTTTGCATCGTTATCTTTCACCGATATGGAATTCTGACCGATTAATCGTTTGCCGCGTAATTTCCATTATTTGGGAAACGATTAAGTAGTAGTCGAATATCGAATGATTAAACGTCGATAATAGAGGTCTATTCCAATATTTTCTTGCTTCATACGATATGGGTATTACAAAGGATAGAAAAAGTTTTCGTAAATCACAGTCCTCACAGCCACGGAATCGTTTGGTAATTCGGGAAAATAATATAGGATTTAACGGAAAGGCCGGAATAGTAGAGGTACCACCGCGTGGCGCGATAGTAAGCGTTGAAGAGAGAATGCGAAGGATTCGAGGCTAAGTAACAAGATGGAAAATGGAGGAAAACGAATGAAACATTCCGTGTTATTTTCCCATTGTTTTTCTATCCGCAGCGGGACTTTTGGCAGTGCTGTCCTTGCTTCATATCACATCGAGTGGTTTGCGCGGTCGCGGCTCCTGCCAGATCACCAGTCCCACGGACTCCGTCGGCGAGAGCCTTCTAAACACTAGGCCCGACAATTACGATCGTTTCGATGAAGTTCTGGTAAGTGAACCAGGTAAAACCTTCATTCCCTCCTCCTCCCGCATTAGGAGATTAACGTTGACTCGTTTTGATACAGCTTAACTTTCTTCTCGCTTCCTTCAATTTCAGTCGAATTTTATTCTTTTACTTTTCCCGCTGGAAATTTAGACAATATCTGGCAACTAGATCGAAAATAACGTAACAAGGTGTTTTGTAATTGAAATTGATTTGAATAGCATTTTCCTTCAAATATCATCTCGTAATTTGAATATCGTTTTACATTTGGAATATATTTGGAATTTTCCCTAACGTTACGACAATATTAATAACGCGATATTAACAAAAATACGCGATGCGTTGTAATATTCGATACATTCGTGGAAATAAATCTGTGTGTTTTTCCATTAGCCCTGACGAAGAAATCGTTGGAAAATCGGTTTCGCGTAACACCGACCGATCTCAATTTCGTTCAACAGGTTAAAATGCGGTTAAACGATGGACTAAACACTCTGACACTGTGCACACTGGTAGAAATCTTGAAAGGAATCTCTGCCCTACCTCCGCCCTCCGATCCAGCCCGTACATTTCACCTATATTTCACGTACATACGCGGCATTCCGTTACTTTCAAGAATTTTACTCCGATACTTCTCCCGGAGTCCTAAACTCTGCTTACGTGTTTGCATACGTGTTTGCATGTATTTCCTCTTCCCATTTTTACAACTTATTTCTGCCTCATCCCCGCCTCGCCCCTTCACGGCTTCCAACTTTTTGACATTTCTCGTATCGCGTAGAATAGGTCGAACGCATCACCGATATCGCATCGCGTTATTGAAAATACCTTTACAATTTCTTCCACTAATTTTCATATACATTTCTCCAGCCGAACTGTCTGGAACGGTAAAGAAAGATATTAATTCTTATGTCGAAGGTTATTCGAAAGAAGCGAAGACTTTCGTTTCCTCCATCTCTTTTCCTATCCTTTTATCTCCTTATTTGGCCCCGTTATTCGATATCGACCTACCAGCATGTTGACATTGTATCTCGTCTAAGACCATCCAACTTTCTTTCGTGTCATTTCTTTCTACGATCAGTAGCTCGGTTAAATCACATCCTAAAGACGAAATTCCAATTCCCAAACCAGAAAAGCATCCGTTCCAGGGTAATCGACAATTTTAAAGCATCGGAAATCGATAACGTTGCAATTGAAATTGCAATTTGCTTTAAGCTAAAGCTAAAAACTAGATATACGTATAAGCGGATACCTAATTATTTCAAGTTAAATAACGCGAAACCGTTGAGAGAGAGAGAGAAAATAAATTCGTATACCGAAAAAGAATGGAAAACGGGAAAGTGAAAAATATTAAACAGTGATATATGTACTGGTTTACGACACGGACGTGACTGCTCCACCGCTTTTGATATTATTAGCTTTCGGGTACCTTCGTTTTATGCCTTCACCCCCTTCTGTTGCCCCTTAAACCAAACTTCCCGAATCCAATAACAAACTTCAAGTTTTCGAATATTTCTACCGTTTTATAAATATACCACTGTTGTTGGAAAAACTTAATGTTTGTAAGGCACGAAAATAAGTATTATCGCGAGTCGAATATTTGTGTTTACCGAGAGAAATGATTCTTGCTTGATTTTCAATTACAAAACCGGATGAAAAGTAGAAGCGGAAGAATGGAGTTTGGGTTAGGTTAGCGGGAAGATGAGCTAACGTCTCTCCTAATGCATCATTCGCCCTGGAAGAATCGTCGAAGCTGATAGCTAGCGATTCGTTCCGGTGGGAAAGAAAGAAAGGAATGTTTTCTAAGAGGGAGTGGATGGCGGAAGGTGACGGAAGTGATGGAGGACGGGGTGCCGGGGCCTACCGGACGATTGGCCGATAGCCACGGGGAAATGTGACAGGAGCGGCAGCCCTCGTGGGCCAGCGAGTCGGACGAGGACAGTGAGCCAGAACAAAGGATATGTCAGATAGCGACGTTATCTTAGTGGTTGATGCCCGGCAGAGGGAACGCCAGTCTCGGCCTTCCGCCAGCGATGCCAAAATTCCAGCTTCCTTCGCGTCATACAGAGGCCGCCTCGCGTCTTCGCGAGAACGTAATATAGGGAAAGACTAGGTCAGAAAGCGGCAGCGGTTCAACCGAGGGTGGCAGAGGGTGACAGAGAGAGAGAGAGAGAGAGAGAGAGAGAGGAAAACGATGCAACTTCTCCGAGGAAAGTTGGCGGACAAAGGTGAGATTGGCGAATCTCGTTGGGAAATTCGGTCAGAGATCCGAAATGCGTAAAATTGGACTGCGCCGAGATTTATCATTTTCGTTTTCGCGTAGCTGCGATTTTCTACCAGTCGATATTGCGTGCCGTTCGAGTATCGCGTAGGTTAGAGAAAGAGAATGTTTCTGCGAATCGGCCTTAGATCGTTAACAGTTCCTTTCGATAAGTATATGTATACGCGCTGTGTTAAGCGTTCCTTCGAATGTTCATCGAAAGAAAGTTATTTAGCAGGTTTTCGTGTCCCGATGTTTAACCTTTCGTTTCTCTTTCTACGATTAGACTGTTTCTAGGTGGTTAACTGTAATCGATTGTAACTTCGTGACTGTGAAAGGAAAAGAAGTTTGAGAATTGTGTAAAAAGAATTTCAGTATAGATGCGTTTTCCAACAACGCGAATAGGAAATTTAATCTTGAAATTTAAACTTTAAAGTTTTTTATTTTTCTCACGTGCGCTATACTTTAATATTTATTTATCTCCACCTATACCCTCCTCTTACGTATAAATTTAATTCTACCTTTCTCTTTGCTTAAAGTAAAGATTAATCTAGTTAAAGTAATCATTCGAATTTTATATTCCAAAATAATCGTGATATAGCGTTTATTCGATGAAAATATTACGCGTTGTCATTTTGTTATCGAATCAAAAAGGCGAAGACAAATTCACGATTATTGCGTATGAGCGATTAATAGACTATGTGATACAGTAAATGATACATTCGGTTTTACGCATGTCGCGTTAATTTATAAAGATGTAATTGTAGAAGCGATAATAGCTCGTAGGGCCTAGATTAGGCGTTTCTATTTAAATAGCTTTGCAAGTTTGATAAACTTCATCATTGTTTCTTATACCATACAATTAGTACAACACATTGTTATGGTTGTTAACGACTGTACGAATGATTATTTATTTATATTTCTACTCGATCGAATGGAAAGAAAAATATATAAATGTTTGTCTATGTTTAAAAATAATAGCATCACCATGCTTAGTGCAACTCATAATTATTCAAATTATTATGCGGCAAAGCACATCAAAATTAGCGTTATAAGGCGTAAATAACGTCTAGTACTTTATATACGTCATAATGTTTATTCAATTTTTTTATTAATTATACTACTTATTAATTATAGTTTGAATAAAAAGAAGTATGTAAGAAGTAACTTTTTAGTAAAAGCTATCAACATTTTAAGATATACTATTAAAAGATAATAATAGGCTAAAAGCTCATATCACGTAGAAAGCACCGATTTCCGGTTGATCTTCGTAATTAAACTGTATTGGGTACTTCGAGCACTTAAATGAATAATTACGTAATAACTTTGAATGCAATTGGCATAAATGGTTCAATTAACTTTATTTTAAATTTCAGTTCCGTAATCATTATCGATTAACATGAAAAGGATAATTATATTTATAATTATTCAATTTGTAATGAGTTATATTAGTAGAAAAACTAATATATTTCTTAGGTAATGAAATTGTTGTCTCTAATAATTAAATTATTGCATAATTAAATAAATCGTATATTCAAATAAATTTCGGATTTATTTTGATTTGAATAATTGTGTGCTGTACTTGGGAGTGTGTATGACGAGATAGGTAGGAAAGAATGTGATGAAACAAAAAAGTTACAACTGCGTTGCTTAGATTTAATGATGGTATATTTATTCATAACAAATGGTTTTATATGTAACAATACACGTTGTATCACATTATCAATTCGTACAGCGTATGATCGCACGATGTACAAAGCAGTAGTAAAATTTCCATACAAGCGATTGATACTAACTGTAAGTTTAATATTATACAATATGCTAATTAAATTATTATACACGTATGGCAATTGATAATAAAAATTCGCGAAGACGTAACTTGTTTGGTACAAATAATTTTAGTTTCATTTCAAACGACAGATTTCCCTTTGTTTATTGTTATTATTATTATTATTATTGCATTCTGAATAGATAAAAGATATAGTGACAAAGGCCGTTTAGTTTAGTTCAACGTATTTATAAGTATATAAAGGAATAAATTAATTTCTCGTATAATTGTGCAATACAAATGCATTTTTTAATTTCTTAAGATATTCGCAAAATAAGATAATGTCAAGATAAGATAATGTGCAACAATATGTCGAACGGTGTCGACGATAATGTAATTCCATCAAGTTCAATAAAGTTATTTGTTATAAAATATGTAATAAAAAGCAACTGAAAATACTTGTTTATATAGTTGAAAATATTTACATATTAAAAGGTATTAAAGGATTTATATTAACATTAAGTTGGTTGTGTTATTGAAAGGTATTTCTTTCATTGCATTTTGTATTAAAAATTTAACGTATCGTTAAGTTAGTATTTTAATATGACACATTCTATATGCTAATTAGCATTTCAACTCCAATTACAATGATCGGTTAAAATTACTCATATAGAATAAACTTGTTAACCTTTTTTATCTATATTTTAAACTCGCTTTAAACAGTCACTGTTTATGATTCGTATCACCTATCAAATAAAATTAACGTAAGCAGCTCTATAATTTTGTTCCTTTGCAAACATTATATAGAATACTGATAACTATTTATCCATTAAATACATATCGTCACAAATACGAATGAAATACACATAAGTTAGATATGTATATACATAAAGCTCAGAAAAATAGAACATAATTATATTACACCCTTTTTATTCTGTTGTTGAGCATCTTGATGCTTCCAACACATTAATTCGTCTAAAACTTCCACTAGTATAGGATTTCCACCTAAACGATGAACTTCGTCCCTTGCTTTCTTGTCCAATTCTTCTAACACATTTCTGGTATAAGCAAAGGATCCAAATTTTTCTAACAAATTAACGCAATATCGTTTTACCTCGATATCCTTAGTTCGCTGCCTGAGAATATCTAGATCATCTATTTAAGAAATAATAACAATATTGAAATATATGTATATATATATATCGTAAATATAACATTACTCGTATTTATATAAAGGATACTCATTATTTGTCTATCTTCCGAATGGCTTTGCACAGCATGTATAATAGGAAAACTAAATTTTCCTTCAGAAAGATCCTCGCAATAACTTTTATTTTCAGCGTACTATAAAAATGATTAATACGTATTAAAATATTAATTCATACGTTTAATTTGAAAACTTACCTCTTGTAATATTAAATTACAGTAGTCGTCGCGAATTTGAAAATAAAGTCCTAAGATACCAGCTAACGGCGTATAATCTTCTTTGCATTCGGAAAATAGTTGCATTAATCTGACAGCTAAATTAAAGAGTCCACCTGTTTCTACGGAAAAGAATCGAAATACACTGGAATATAAAATCATTTGAAGATTAATTAGTTAATTAATTACTTAAGACTTACTTCGAATTGTCATTTGTTTATAGTCTTTCTCTGTAGGACAAATATAATTATCTCTCCAATAAATTTCCATCCCTTGACCTCTATGAAGTTCTAATAATTGTTCTACGTACACTTGCGTAGCCTAACATGAATTTTAATAGTATTATAAGAGAAATGCAGAAGAAAGATAAAAATTTCTACACGACATGTTTACCTCTGGATGATTTAAAGCGAGCAATTTTTCCAAAGCGATAAATAAGACATAATTTGCAGCATTTATGGTATTCGCTGTACCATAAATATTATGAGCTACAGGAATACCCCTCCTTAAAACCGAATTATCTTGAATGTCATCGATTCTGGAAATATCGCGCTGTATAAACTCATTGTTCCATAAACATACTGGATAGAATCATCGACGAAAGAAAGATGTTTGAAACTATGAAATTATGAAAATAAACGAGCTGTGCAAACTCACAGAAGGCTGGAAGTATGGAGTAGCTGTATAATATCTCCGACATTACGAAATTTATCTTGCGGTATTTTTAACCAGTAATTGAAAGCATGCGCTAATTTGGCCCTGATCTGTTTTCCAGGGACTCGAAGAATGTAACTAAACGGTTCCAATAATATCTATAAAGAAGTATATTTGAAATTTTTAAGACGCAACACCACGTAATATAATAGGTACACAATTCATTCTTGTCACTTTGACACATTTCTTAACCTCACTATCCACGATTCATAACGAAATGGAAACTAACCTTATCTTCTTCCTTGTCACCGGTCTTCGAATAGGGTATATTTTTATCTTGCTCCATAACGTACTCCAACACGATGGAAACAATTGAATGAAACGGTATTTACTTCACCGAGTAGAATTATTTGGAAGTAACGTATATGAGATAATGAAGGATACTGACGGACTGGAGCACGCTTACGAGTAGAGCCGACGCTGCTCTGTGCGGTGCGTCGTCTGCTATGCGATCACGTTGTGGTTGTCGCGTAGATAAACTAATGTGTATATATACACACACACACACACACACACACATGTATCGCGTGTTTGTTGATCATCACTTGTATAAGATCATTCAAAAGTTGTTTATCTTTTCGCGTAATTTCAAGGTAAAAATATATACAAGAAATTTTAACTGGAATTTAACACTTTTAAATGGAATAAAAGGTAATGTATGCGCCTGTTATTAGTCTCGTATTTTGTAGTTAAAAATCTGAATAAACATCCTTTAAAAGTCGAAAATCAATCAACAGTAGAGTAGTTGAATAATTTTGTCGAGTAAAATTTTAAAGTCATCTTTCTTTAAGTTATACGAAACTTTTTCAAAGCGCATTTATTTTTTTGGGTCAAGTGAAGTGAAATCAACAAAATGTTAAAAATTGTACAACATCATTAGAAATGTATTTAAACGAACATTAATATTATGATAGATCAACGATATGTACGTACTGTCGCACCATCTGAATATGAGGACGAAATACAATAGTGTCATAAGAAAGGAATTTGTTCTTCAATGACCTTAAATTGGATGCATTCGGTATAGCAGTGAGTCATTTTGTATAACCGTTATCATTAATTAATTTGTCTAATTTCTTATCTGTTATATAATATTTGTAATAATATTTAAAATAATATTCGATAATATTTGTAATAATATTAATTATTACAAATTGATCGATTTAACTTTTCTCCGTGAAATATCGTAAAAAATGGCGAATTATGTTTTGAGAAATTCTTATTAGGGTTACTAGACTAATTAGGCTGTCTGAAAGGATTCATCTGTACAATTGAAGAAATACAGTTATAGCAAAGTGTGATTTATTCTTACAAAACAAAAAATTATATAATAACTTATAAAAAGTCTTACATAATACATATGTACAATTCGCGTCGGTGTATAAAAAGGTTTTGTAATTGATTTTTATCCTTTATGAAATATTTCACGTGAATTCGGTTATTGAATTTCGGATCTTTTATCGATATTTCTTTGCAAATACTTCACGCTTGTTTGCGTGTGAAATGAAATGCGAATATAAGTTAGAAAAATACAATTGTACTCTGACTAGTTGACGACGCTCGTTCCTCTTCAGAATACTTGTAAACTTGTTCGACGCGTGAAACGTGTTCAGAAGTCTCATTCATTAATTAATATATACAACTTGTCGCAAATCAGGTAAAATCTCGATGAGCTGTTAATCAGTCGACAATTAGCAAAATACAATTATAAATTATCCTGCATATTTACAGACTGAAGAATACAGAAAATGATATAGTCAGGTAAAAAACATACGTGCTGATAAATTCATTATTCATCGGTACAAACTTGAAAATTCAAAGTTGTGCATGTTTTACGTTACTCGAGAGCGATTAACAAAGATGAATGGTACTTGTTCTACGTTAAGTACATCATTTACAATTTTTCTCCGCTGAGATTGAGTACATTGTAATAGGAGTGGTCCGGGAACCTATCTAATTCGATGTAATCGGTTTCGTCGAGCAAAAGGCCTTCTGTTAGACTGACGAGTTCCCCAAAGGATGGCCTACATGCCGGATCTTTATCCCAGCAGTAATACATAATGTTATAAAGCTCTCTTTTGCAGTGCTCTGGCCTATCTAGCCTGTAGCCTTCTTTGATCCTCCTCATTACCTGCAAAAACAATATCGCGTAATAATTACTTCTGTTATAATATATAAGCATTGCATATTTCGAAATATATTTATTAATTAATATCAACTCGGCTAATATAATAGGATTTTTAAAGCGAACATCGCGAGAAATTTATTGGATATAGAATCTTTCTTGATAAATTGAATTTCTGTTGTGAAAACGCGACTCGATCGAATCGAAAATTGAATTTAATCTCCTATATCTTTTCCGTTTTTTCGTTTTTCCCGTAACACGGAGAAATTGCGTAATCGATACTCTACTACTCCAATTCGGTTTAGTACATTTTCTTTGAACAATTTACACGCGCATGCATCGAGGTGTATTTCTTGGTGATCCTGAAGAGAAACTCGGAGGAATATTTGTCAAAGGAAAATCTGTCTGTTCCGTTGAATGAAAAATATCGCTGCCGGTTGTTAGAGAGGAGCTATGGAATTAATAAGGTTGCGAAAGGCTGTACCTCGGCGGCCGCTAAGCCAGGATAAGGCGTGGATCCTAGCGTCACGATTTCCCATATTAATACACCGAAACTCCATATATCGGATTTGACGGAAAAGATGTTGTCGTACAAACTCTCTGGGGCCATCCACCTGATAGGTAGCCGTCCCTCGGACTTCCTCTCGTATATTTGATTAGCAGCCACGTCTCGGGCGAATCCAAAATCCGCCACTTTGCACGCGCGATTCTCATCGATCAATATGTTTCTCGCGGCTAGATCTCTATGTATAATTCCTTTGGAGGCCAAATACTCCATACCTTTGGCAATCTGTAATACAGTTATTACACATATGATTGTTACTTAAAAGAGTAACACTTACCGGATTAAAAGAGCGAATGGATCGGTAAAAGTAAGGTATAAATTATCCTTAAGTTTTGCAAGGTTTTACGTTTAATAAAATTTCGTACTTGGTAAACGAATCCAGTTAAATCCCTAGACGTCAAACCTGGTCCACCGTGATTCCTTTCCTCTCTAGATGCTCTCAAGAAGCTCTGCAGCTTACCACCGCTCACATACTCTAAAATCACGAACATGGGTTCGCGTTCTGTACAGCAGCCTAACAGTCTGACTACGTTAGGATGGGGATCCAAATTTTTCATCACTCGTAACTCTTGCGCGAGGTCAAGCCGTTCCCTTTCCGTCGCATTTTCCTTTAATGTCTTTACGGCGACGATAGTCGCTCCTGATTTCCCATCGATATCTAACGCCTCGCACTTCCACACTTGACCGAAGCAACCCTCGCCAAGGATGTTGAACACCTGCCAAATGGAATAAATGGTAAATTTTAATATCCATTTCGAATGGAATTGTTTCCGAGTTAACGCGATCAGCACCAACCTTTAATCGATGCCTCGGAAATTCCCACTTATCCTCTTGCTTATTCTGCCCACCTTGGTTCTCTTTTTCCCAGGGCTCGTATCGATTGTTGTGCGCTTTTGGACCCCGCCATCTCTTCAGGACGAGCGATGGATCGTCCGATATGTTCGAGACGCTAACCGAAGCTTGTTCTTTCTGTAGAAAAAGGAGAAGACTTTGGAAATTTCGAAATTATTTCGATTTCTTTTCGACGATGAGAAAAGAGACATTACGAAGGAAAGATTAACCGAAACGGAGAAGGAAAGGGAATGGGAGGATGGGGTTTGGTGGGTTGGTACCGTGTCTTCCTTGGACTTGCGGTTGCCGCAGAATTTGTTTCTGAGCGACCAGGCGCCCATGCCGAGGCCGACCACGAGGACGCAGACCGCGGTGACAGGTACCAAGGTGATGGCTATATCTTGAGAAGGCGGTGCTTCGGCAGGTGCGATTTTCGAGCTCAGCGGCGGCCCCTCGACCTCGTTCTCCTGCGTGGGCTGCTGCTGGGGCTGCTGCGGGGGACCGGTGGTGGCCGGGGACCAGCCGGGGCCACCCTCCGCCTGGTTCGCCTCCTCGGGTTGCAACTTGGTCGTTTTCGGCACGGCCACCGGTTTCGGAGGCAGCGCAGGCCTGGGGTAGTTGGGAAGGCTGGACAGGCCCAGCAGCGGCGGCCGTATTCTCCCAGCGGACCCGTGCTGACCCGGAAACGGGCTCCTGCCGGCGAAAAATCGGGCCACAGTTGAGCTACTACCTTCGGTCATCGAAACGCTGCCAGCCGATTCGGGGGTACCGTCGACCAACTGGAGCACGAATAATGCCAACCAGAGTCCCCCCCGGAAAGGTCGCGCACCGTTCCTTCTCGTTTATCCAGCTAACTTTCTACCAGCTTTGCTAGCATTGCCACCGCGATCATCTCCAACGGAGGGTCTAACGCGTAAACCTCGAGGATTTCGCCAGATCGTTCTATACCGAGTCCGATTAGTTTCCAACTAGTTTTATCTATTTAATCGCGGACCAAGGTTTTATCCAGGTATTTCTTAAGTAATATCGTGTTTTATTTCAGAACTGGTTTCGTTGGTCCCAGAGCAAAGGTGGAGATTGGAAAGCTCTTCTGAAGTCGATTAGCAAACTGGGAAAGTAGAGAAAAATCCGACCTATCTGTTGCAAAATTTATTAATAATATCTAGGGTTTTTACGTAGTCTCCCTTTTTCATAATTCTGGTCGTCGACGTTCGAAGCCGCTGTTTTTAAAAGGAAAATAAAAATCCAGCAATTTCGAAGAAGAATCGTTCCACGTTGTGATATAACCTCGCCCCTTATTTTATAATTGCCGGTTAATTTCAGAGAGATTATGCCAATGTTTGTAGAGCGAAGATAGAACTGCTTAAGCTTATTTCACCGAGGATTATCGTAGATTATATTAAGTCATTTTATAATTAACATCATTTTTCATCGTATACATAGGATATCTAAGATGATATCGAACATAACTGTAGATATAATTGGAGAATTTTCAGCCGGTAATTGGAAGAATTCGAAATAACAGCCTGCATAAATTTCATTTGTTCTCGAAAAATCTTAATCTTCGAATTGTATTATTTCATAACTTTGACTATCTTCCTTGCGTATTTCCATGCATAAAGTTGATATTACTTAGATAAATAATTGTATCTTACAAAACAGAATTATAAATCTAGCGATTCCTCTAACTCCTTCCTAAATTCCTCCTAACATATCTGGTATCTTTTGACAGCAGCTGCGTTTCACCGAGTAATCCTTTAATTTTCTACATCGGCTCCGCTTCGCTTTTTCTCTAATCTGTAATACATATATTAAGCGATTCTTGTACAGTTTACTTTCCCCAACGCGAATATGCAATCGAAATTGTTCTATCGCTTCGTTTCATTCAAAAATACAGACGAAATAAAAATACTTTGGCATACGTATCTTGGAAATTTATCCTATGGAATTAAAAAAAATCGATAAATTCTTAGTTATTATAGAAGACGCGTAACCATGAACGAAATCGTTTTTTGTCGATGTTCGGCCGATCGTGGGTTATACGATATATGAATCATGCGATCGTTGGCGAGTTCATTTGCAAGTTTTTCCTCGGAGTTGGGCATGATTGCTGCTGCGAACGGTCTGTCCAAAGGTCAAGCCTCGGTAAAGTCAATGGTCTTCTTACGTAACATACGCGCGTACACGTATTATTGTTTTTTCTAATTTTGCTGGATTTTCAGACGTACCGCTGGCCTTTGCCTTCGTAATCTAGAATTTTTCCTTTACCCTTTTATTTTTCCCGTTAATTTCCTATTCTTTGGCTTATTTATTTCGTGCCAATTTCTAACATGCCGAACGATATCTTCGAATTTCAATACGGTTTCTTACCGTTCGTAGAAGAAAAAAGAAAAGAAGGAAAGGCGATTGAAAATATGAAACGACATATTGGTAACGCGTTACAGGAGCAAGAATTCCATTCCACTGCACTCGCACCTTTTGCACATTTACCCAGCGAAAAGAAACAACGCCTATTTCACGAGTGCGGAAAACGATATTCCCCCGTAATCTATTCAAATCCTGCACTAATCCATCGGAACGGTCCACCCAGCCATCCTCGAGTTGTCCGAACAGCCGTGCAAACCGAGGAAATAAAATAATCCAAACTGTGGAATGGAAAGGTCCGATAGTTTAGAGAGAACCGGCGGTAAAAAGGCGAGTGCGTAATTCACGGTATCGAGTAGCGTGGTAAAAAGGAAACGGCTGGCAAACGTCTCTTTGAAACCTGTTCGAGGAACCATAGAAGAACCTCGCGCGATCTACCAGGCGAAAGAGATCTGGCAACGAAAAGATAAGGGAACAGAGTGTTTTCGGAGCGGAGCTGAGCCAAGAGATCGGCCTGACGGTCGATTCACCGATTTTCTCCTCAACCTACCTGGTGTGTCCTCCATTGGGACCCGAGGTGTTCTTGATGGTGACGTAGACCTCGGTCTTTGTCGTGAGCTGACCGTCGGAGACGGTCACGTAAAGGAACAGGTTCTGCCCTCCCTGGAAAGAAGAAGCAAGAAACGTCGTTCAATCCCTGGACGTCCACCGTACGCAGCTCGTGTTACGTTCTCATCTTCGTCAACAGGGGAAAAAAGATGACCGTATATGCACGCGCGTACTTTGGCCTCGTCTAACCACTAGATGTCGTTCGCTTCGATGCGCCATAGTGTTACGTCGCGTGTACCGCGAGATATTGAAATATTCCGAATCCTCGGAGATCAGTATATTCCTACCTACGAATATACGTGGATGTTTCGGGTTTCGGGTTTCGGGTTTCGCGTGTGAAAGATCTGGTACACTCAAGTTACGGAACGTAAATTACCACGCGATAGTTTGTTTAAATTTGTATTTATATGATTTGGAGGATTGCATACTAGCAGGATAGTAATTTTCAAGTATTTCTGTAATAAAATTAAATAAAACGAGTAATCTGTAATTTGCTTTGCGCGATACGCTGTCAAGGTAATATGGTTATTAGATGAAATTATCCAGCATTATTATTGATAGATTTATGAAAAAGTAGATACAGTTAAAGCAATCCTCGTCTTTATTTATAGAATATTAATAGCCTAGATTGAACAACGGATTGGAAAGAAAATATTCCTACGATATAAAAACATTTCTAGAATTATTTACGAGGATTTCGAAACGAGTAGGTATATGTTATACGCTTACCGGTAAAAGTTGAGAAAGAAAGTAACGACTACCTTATCATCTTCCGAGATGGATTAAAACAAGTATTAAACATACCTCGGCCATTTCTAAATCTTTTATTTCAATTTTCGCTGCAAAAACATCGTCTAGTTTCCTAACTTTTGTTATCCAGTTAAAAAGTGTATCCGAAATTACTTAAAAAATACGGAAATTTTCGATAATTGATTAAATTTTACGAATGGATAATTTAGAAAAATTTCTCCGAGAAGAAATTGAGAAAAACTGAGATTTCAAGAGGAAAGTAGAGCATCGGAAGAATTTTCTTGGCAGGTAAAAATTGATCAACGTAAATGCAGTTTGAGAAAATGGTTCTCGCGAAGGAGCAACACCTGACGCAACCACTCAGCCAAGATACTGTTATTTATTTGATTATTAAAATGTGTATAACCTGAATACTTCGATAAGGTTCGCACAACCTTGCACGAGCAATGGTTTACTTGCATTTCGCCTGAGCTACCAATTTAACTATAAAACCAACTATCTCGTCTCTTTTCGAACGGATAGATGTATCTACACCGATTAGATAGGTGGAAATATTATTATTACTACAATACGTTTTTACTTTGCAACAAAAGGAATTAAGAATCTCGATGGAACGTTGAAACGGGGTCGAAGAATTCTATTATTCCAAGATATTTAATTATATAGAATTAACGACTATTTTTCTTTGAATTTTTAGTAGTTTTCCTTAGATTTCTCAGATTCGTCTTGATAGAATATCGCTAGAATATTCTCACCGAGCGAAAATAAATTTGTTATCGTCTGGAACTACTTTCACCTAATTCCAAGAAATTTCGTCTCTCGTAACTACACGGGCGAAACACGGAATACGTTAACGCTTTTATCGGCTACAGGTACTTTCATCCGATTCCGAGAAATTGGTATCACGAGAGCGGAATGCAATATTCGGTACGAAAATTCTACGTTTCAACAGTTTTTGCGTCGGTATTCTCAGTGGATCATCGATTATACGCTTTATAATAAATAATATATAATCTTCTATGCAAATAATCGAGTTCCTTTAGCCTAGTAAAATGAAATAATGAACATAGAAGGAAAATACATTTGTATAAAATGGAACATAATAGTCAATTTTACGACGGGTAATATGATATCGTTAATCGGATATTTTTGTAAAAGCGAGATTCGAAACTTCGAGCTTCCATAAAAAAACGTAGCATTTCCTCTTTTATCCAAGTTTCGCGTCGTTTTGCATTTCTACGTAATACGCGTGATTATTGCGATTAGTATTTGATCGCGATTACTATTATTAATATAATTTATACAAGTTATTGGAAATCGTAAAACTTTATCAGAGCTAAATTGTGTAGAATGTTTGAAAGTTTCTTCGCGATACGGTAATCTAGTAATAGAGCATCGACGGTTAATCATAGCTTTTCGAGAGTTTAATACGCGTATTGTAGGAAGTTTCTTATCCTTGATCTTTGAAAAAAGTATTCGGGTTATAATGATATTTATGCGGTAGATGCGAGAATATATCGTTAGATGATTCAGAGGCCGTTCTATTATTAAGAAACAGGATGAAAATTGAAAATATAGCTTAAAAAATATAGGTTGAAAAGGAAAAATTTGTATAGAGGAAGGAATAGAGTTTAAGGAATGGAAGGAAAATTGTTAAAAATTGAAATTTCGCGGAATTTGATATTGTTTGTCGGATAATTGGTGGGTATAGTCGGTGGGTGTAATTAAAATCGGCAAATTCTGATCCGGGACAGCGAGAGAGAAGTAACCAGCGATGGAATAGGTGGTGGAAGAATGGAGATTTGCCGGAGAGGAGAAAAGAGCATTGAGATATAAAAAGGCGGAAGGTACGGAGGAACGGTGGTCCGAAGGGGGAAATAATTAAGGCGGATTAAAAGCGACACTCACTTTGCCTTTGAGCGTTTCATTAACGTAGATAATGCCTGTGCTATTGTCGATGAAGAAAGGGAGCGAGGGCTGCGGACTGTCGTTTCCGTTGTAGCTGTGCCCAAGAGGTTCCAGGCCATAGGTTAGCTGATCCTGTTCATTGTCCTCGGCACGGGCCCTAGTCACCACGCTTCCTACCGGCTCCGAATCCAGAAGCACCAAATTTCGATCTATCCACATCACGGGAGGTGTGTTGTCGCTGAACTGACTTCCTACAATGCAAATTAATTGCAAGCTGAGTGACGCACGTTTCTACCTGTCGATCGATATTAGATTGGAATTCCGTTAATGCGAAATTCGTCGAGTCAAGTATCGATTACACGGCAGAGCATCGATGCAGCTGCTTCCTCGCTCTCCGATATTTATATTTCCCTCTGTCGTGGAAAATGCAGCTTGCTCCAGATTGATATTTCAAGATTATTCCTTAATTATTCCTATGAATTAATACGAGATATAGTATATGTCGTTAAAAATTTCGAAGCTAAAGATTAAATATTGTTATTCGTTTTAAAGCTAACAATGGACTGTGATAAGGAAAGTAAAAATGTAATAGAAAATATATAAGATATTTAGAACGGACGGTAATTCTTATTCCATTGCAACTGGAAGAATATGGCAGAGAAGAAAGGTAAATGGTACGGTAAGCATTACGTCCTTGAAGCCTTTTCGTTTCATAATATCCAGCTAGAGTATGCAATTGCATTTTTGTTCTAAATGAAATCTTACACGGTTTTTATCTGGTTATATGAAAATACGTTTCGTTTTTTCTTCCCCGTTTCCTTTCGCAATTGTACGCGTAAACGTAATTCAACGAAACAAACAAATATCTCGTCCCAACGAACGTCTCTTAATATCTTTATAACTTGTAAATAATTACGATGTTTTTTAATTTTTATAAAATTATCGAAATTTTGAGAAAAGAAAGGAATGTTTGCGGAGAAAATAACGATATAGAAAAGTTCAGCTATCCGACGTAAATCGATACGTGAAATTTTCGTCGAATGGCCGAGCGTCATATTTTTGCATAAATAACACCGCTTTCACGTTGCTTCTTTCTCTTCTGATTTTCCCTTTTCTCCATTTACATCCATAAAAAGAGCCAAACATTCGAATCCACCCAGACATGGAACCAATTAATTCCATCTCCATCTCCGTATTTTGCGTGCTTGAAATTTTAACGATTACCTCGATTCAGAAATGTTATACAGCTTTTTCATCCTATATATTAAAAAACTTTTCATTTCTTTACGCTTACATATTTTTTTGATTCATTATACATTTCATATCTCGTTATGCATTTCCATTTTAACCTAATTATTTGTATATTTTATGTTTATCTTTATTACCCTCTACTTTGCTACTATTTCATACGTGTATCGCTATAAATTTCAACTATTATTCGTCATTTTTGCTACTTAATACTTGCGCATTTGGTACGTTTGGCGCGTATCTCTGCTTTAACCCAATTAACCGTACGTTTAATTATTACCGTTATTATTTCTTACTGTTACTGTACATTTTACTATTATTTCATATCCACGTAACCACCTATTCGTATATTAACTTTTTTCCCACAGATTCTTAATTACGCGTAGCTGCGTGCTGTTATTACAATCGCTGCTCGCGATTACCATCGTTCGATCGGGATAACGCAGTCTCGCTGGAACAAATTTGCCGGAATTTCTTTCGGTTCGATCGTACGCGAAATTGCTTAACAAACAAGCAGGAGAAATGGAAAAGTGGGAAAAATGTGAGAAGTAATATATCACGCTGTTCCCACGAAGAGAAGAAACTGCTAACTTGGCGTTATAGTTATGAAGCGTTTTGTAGGTCCATCTGCTTTCCTCTGGCAAACATAAATTTAGGTGTGTCGTAAATTTCGTTCTCGACTTGGACCGCGGTTCAAGGAATCGCGGTAAAACTTTGCGTATTCGTTTTTCCTTCGAACCCGATTAGTTCGTACAGAACGAAACGGCTTTCCGCTTGAGCTCTAATTAACTTCGGATTTACTGAACGGTAATGAGAGAGAGCCGCGGGTGGCTTGAGAGATCGGCCTTGATATGCATTCCTTCCTGGATTTCCAGTTCATATCGTCAAGTAGAGTGTAACCTTTCATACTGTTGCCACAGCCAGCAGCCTCCACATTTTCCGTCCTTTTTCCTTCCTTTTTCCTTCCTTTTTCCTTCCTTTCTCAACCATCTCACGCTGCAAGACTCTCAAACCTTCCCCCTCCCGCCTTTCTCTGTTTTTCCGACACTTTTTCCCGGATTATACGTTGTTCGTGGCAACGATTCTTCCCAACGTTGGGTAATCTAAATAAACTGCAGCTATTTCTCGGAAAAGTGGCGCGAAACCTATCTCCATGGTCGAGTTAAGGCTGTGACCAATCAGACCTGCATTTCTTCTGCAAATTCTCCAGCTATACACGGTATCTGTGTCCTTTGCATCATGCGGTAGTCGAGTTTCGCAAAAATGGCCTAATAAATTACAGGTATCTGGCGAAAAAATGACACGTGACCTAGCTTCGCCATTGTGTTCGAGTAGGTGGACCTATTACACCGTGGCCAATTGGATCTACGTTCCTTAAGTGTACAAGCACACGAGTTTTCCACGGTATACGTATTTCACGATGTAGCGGAGTGATTAAATTTGGAAAAAATGCGGTGTGTCCTATGTGTATGATTACGTTAGGGGAAGCGGGCGTAATAATACCGAACCAATCGATTCCGCGTCCCTTCCATTTCAAAATTCTTTAGATACGCGCAACGGCTAGATTTCGAAAAAATTCTATCACTGGTGATCTACCTCGGCAACTGCGACAGAGAAGATGAAGCTATTAGATTATGGCCATTAACTTGCTTTCTTTCCATATGCAAATTTCCAAGCTATGCATAGCGATGCATCTCGCACGGTAGGTGTATTTCTCGTATAATAGAGTAGCCGGGTTCGGAAAAAGTGGTATGTGACCTATCCTGACGATTGTGTTAGAGAAAGTGCACCTATTACGCTACAGCCAGTCAGGCCTGCGTTTCTACCGTCTGCAGTACAACTCTTCACCTTTGCACGGTAAACACAATATCCGTGTGTGGACGTAGTTGCTTATCGGAAGTTAAAATAGTTGGAACTTAAAAAGTTAAAATACAACAGATAAGACTGTGTTGAAAAAGTTAACGAAGCTATACTATTTTAGAACAGCTAAGAGGAATACGTTGAGGGCTTAAAAACTCTTTAGAAATAAGTTGCTACATTTACGATTAACTGGTCAAAACGTGCGTTATTAGTACAAAATAGAACACGCGTTGAGAAATAAAATTCGTTGGATTTGGCGTATCGAAACGACTGTTATTTTGAATCAAACGAGAATGACACTTTTTTCGCGTGGCGGAAGGTTTTACATCGCGTTCGGGGCAACACCGCGTTAGAAGAAAAAATTGGTTTGCCAACATTTTCTCGTAAGGTAACGAATGTACCGTTCGCGAAGTCTTTTCTGTCTTTACTTCGGAAGCTGCTCGCGTCTTGCCATCCTTTTTTTTCTCCGATCGCTCCCCTTTGCTTTGTTTTACGCGTCTGTGGTACGCGAAACGTAACCGTAAGTATTTATTTCGTTGCTATCTGCCGAGTTACCGAAACCGCGCAAAAATTATTCGTCATGCTTTTTTCTTAGCCGTATTTGACTCAGCGTTACTCGGTGAAACGTTTAACGGTATAGATCGAACAGAATGCCAGCTGTGTATCGAGTTTCCGAAATTTCGATAACTTACAAACTTTCGGATTCGTGTTCCAAAAATTTGAAAGTTAAATTTGATACGGTTTAATATCGTCGTTCGATTTTAAACGCGAGAACAACTGGTATCGACTTTATACGGAGCCTGAGAAATGATCATCTGCTTCAATTAAGAAATCACCTAGCAAAAATAAAGCAGCTATTATGAACATATGTATCATATTATAAGAAGATTATAGTGTCCATAATGCGTTTTAAATTGTAACGATTACGAAGAGATTATAAGAAATTTTATAAAGATTTAATGGAGATTAAAAAAGAGCAATTTAAGAGGATGTAATCTGGTCGTGGCATTTAATTCAAGGTAAATCAACTCTTTCTTATCAAACTGCTCCATTTAGTACCGAGAAAAATGTGCTATGCCCATTTTTCTTTCCCTTTTTATAAAACAAGTTTTATGCAATTTTCTTTTATCACGAGATAAATTACTCGCGTTCCTCGATTAAAACGTGGCATCAATCCAGGTTCGAGTATCTACGGATTTACCTATCTACAAAATCCATCTGGGTTACCGTTTTTCATTCATCGAGGTGTCGAATTTTATAACGCGGTATTTTCCCGTGAAATTTGTACAAAAAACAAACGAAACCTCGGTGCCACGATTCGTCGTTTCGAGCACTGTTTCGAATCTCGGTAACCTGGAAAAATTTGGTCCTTAACGTTGTTACTACAATCAGATCGGATCGTTCACTAGTTCTCCTGTAATTCTTCGGAACCAGAAGACAAATGTCGAATGATACTTAAGGTGCCTCGATGGAAGAAGACAGAGAAATGACTATTTAGGACCACGCGGGAAATATTTCTTTTGCAAAATAGAACTCGGCGTTATATGAGGGAATAAAATATATAAACTGGAAGCGACATGCTGGAAGGATGGAAGCCGCGCGGCCACGGTCTCTCTGTTGGCTCGGAACTGTCGATCGAGATCTCGAAATCGGAGATAAGAGTAGCAATACCGATACACGGTGCAACGGGACCTTATGCTACGGAGAATTCAACTAGCACGACGAATGGTCATACGTTTCATCGCGATATCATGGGTAACGCGCGTAGAACGGCCGACCTCTTACACAGAAGGTGTAGCAAATCAGGTAATTCGCGTGTTCGACATGGTACAATAGGAAGCAGCCTGAGTTCAGATATGATTGAGAACAATACGATGTTTGATTGTCGCGATAAAGTTACCCTAGGAAGAGGTACACGGAGTGCGCAACGAAACAGTAGCACACAACCGGGTAGCAAATAATTTTTACGCGTAAAAATAACATAAAAATAGCGAAAAGGAAGAACCAAGTTTTTTTCCTTCAGGCTTCTTTTCCGCGGAAACCGAGGTTTCAATTTTACAAACTGTACTTATCGACAGAAACGGATCGAGTGGTGAAATGACGCAAAAGATAAAAGGGAAAAATAGCCTTGGCTAAAATTTGTGAAATTTCAAAGTCGATTACCAGACACGCTGTGTTTCGTTATAACGTTTTGCACTTATTACCATAGGTCAATGAAATACTAGGACATTGTTGTAGGATATCGTTGTATCGATGAAATTAATTTTTCGAGTATTCTCTGATAAGGTTTATTAATTTTTGGTTATGCGTTTATAATACATCCTGGATTACCGATATCGGATTCGTTGGCAAAGAAAAGAGATGGCTAAGCGAAGTACAGGTATATACGTAACACAGGAAATTAACGATCTTCCGTCAAGAATCCTACCGTCAAAGTTGCGATCTAATACAAATAGAAAACGGTGGAAAGGAAGGTATTACCAGGTGAAGTGCATAGCTCAGGAAATTAACAATTTTGTACGAGGAATTGAATCATTAACGTCGCACAACCTGATACGAAGAGAAAATGAAGGAAAGGTATTATCGATCGAAATGCGTAGCAGGGAAAATTCGATTAATATTTCCGCGCGAAAAATCATCGAAATAACTCGATACAAACGAAAACTGACCTGACGTATACGTGACACGGAAAACCAATAATTTTGCGTTAAAAATCCTACAGAGTCGGAATTAGAATTTCTAACGAACGAAAACTAATCGAAGGAAAACAATTTCCAATGGGTAAATGAAAAAGCAATAAGAAAAAGGGAAAAAAGGGAGAAAAAGGAAGTACTGGGTTAGGTATTACCGCGGTGTCGACTGTTTGCGAGTTGTTAAGAAGGAAAAGAGGTGGCTGTAGGTTATGATGGCGGTGGGGAAAGTGTTAGGTCCCCGGGAGGAGAATAATTCGCGTGTTACGCCGGAATAGAAAGTTAGGCCGTTTTATTTATGATCCAACGAGCACTCTACTTCTCTGGTATCAAGCGCGTCGATATTAAATAAACGGGCATGATAGAAATAGAAAGCACATTTCCCGTGGGCACTAGTCAGTAGAGACACTTTGTTGTCGCAAATTTACTAGCCATCTCTCTCGCCACTCCGTGTCTTTGTGCTTCCTTCCTCCTCCTCCTCCTCCACCTTCTATTCCCCTATTTTGCTTTTCCACCGAATTTCATTCCGCCAACCTGCGTTTCCTCGCCTTTATCCGTGTTAGCTGCAGCTTCGCGTACAATTTTTTCAACGATTGCCGGAAAAATTTCGTTCGTTCGTTTCCTTTGTGCGTTTTTATCCTGGCCGCGAGTGCGTGTTCCTTTTGCGCCAGCTCGGGCTTTTCCTTTCGACGTAATGCTTCGTAACAGATTTCATTAAAATTCCGATCGAAAGGATTAATGCCTGAAGAATAGAACCTTCGGATTATGTATCCGTATCGATCGTTATGCAAATCATTGTAACAAGGATCTAAACGACAATTCGACGATATGAAAATTAACAGACGAGTATCGATGATTACACGAGTTTTTCTAAAAACGATACGAGCTTTTATAACATTCCAATTTTTGAAAAATAAATAGAGCGCTGCAAGTTTAATAACGCGTAAATTAGGCTTGTTTAAGCATCTATTGAACAAGTGCACTCGAGAAAGTGAAACCAACAAACTGCTCGATTTAAATTTAATCTATAATTATACAAATAATCGTATCGATAAATATTTCGACAATTTAATCGCTAATTATTCGAATTTTTAAATACGCACTTGTAATATCCATTATATGTTCATCGTTGAGAAATGTAGGTTAAAAATTATTTTAGTATAATTATCTAGATCGTTAAAATATTTCTATTTATTTACAATTACAGAGGACTCGATTTTAAGTTGTAAATAACTTGTTAATAATTCATCTCTCGTCGGATTCATCGTATAATCGCCCATAAATAAACGAACTCGAAAATTACAATTCTTTTTAAACTTTGCGCGCTGATTAGGAATCTCAAGAAATGTTATAAACCGTTTTTCCCAATTCATCTATATATATATATATCTTTAAAATTACGGTAAGTTTGAAAAAATGCACAAAGTGAAAATTTGTCCTCGTTACTACCACAGATCTATTTTAATTCTTCTTATTATAGAAAACCTAGTCAACTTGTCGTATTTTTCGATTTTTTTTAGAACTATGTACCTTTTGCAAAAAAGAAAGGAAAGAAATATTATTCGAACTGATATAATTATTACGCGATATTGCACAATTTTATCCACTAAATATCCTTGCTAATAAGTAATAGCCATAATCGGTCCTATTTAATAAACAGCAATATCCAACACGAAGGTGATATTAAAAGCTTTCACGGTAAACAATATTAAACCTTGTCATCGATAATCGATAAATTTATTTAAGAGTTGATAAAATTGCAAATTTTGTTTTTAGAAAACAATCGATAGGTGCTGCAAGCTGAAAGCTTCGATGGAACGAAATTATCTCGCTTGTTTCAGCGTGCAATTTAAACCCAGCGTAATTGACTCTAGTTTTCAAGAATTGGAAAGGTAACGATATTATCGATTCGATTACGAAATATACATGTCGTATACTAACCACGGAATAACTCTTCCAGCGTTTAAAATGCTAGAGTATTTTACTCTGACACAACGCGACTAAGACACAAAGGTTATTATTACCGAGTCTCTTCGCGAGAATTTCTCCAGCATTAATTTAACGTGATTAATTTCTCATAGAGTGATTTCTTTGGGAAAGTATGTTATTGCCAATATATCAGGATAATTAATTGAAGCGAAATATAGTGGAATGTCATAATTGCAAGCACTATAAATTTCAGCCAGCCTGGATTATACAGTGTATTAATGCCCGTTAATTGTCTATTTTAATTGCTGACATTCGGATATTCGCAGTGGAAACATTTTGAATTATTGAACATTCCAATTTCGAAAGTACTTTGAATGATTTATAAAAAAATAATCATTTTCTTATTCCAACGATAATTTCATATGTTGTTAAATATTTATAAACAACGTACTACGATGGTATTAATTTTTCATTGAATTTTAAACACCGATCTTGCAACGGCCGTTACGATATGCTATATTTACCGTATTTTGCTATTTATTTATTTACATTTTATCCAGGAGCTTTTATTTCGAGAAAATTTTATTTCGTGGTTAAAATTTTACGATAATTTCGCTGCTTATTAACGATTTATAGAATTTGTCTCGATTTTATATGCAACTTTATTTCCGTGTTTCGACGAAAAAAATACCTACTCCTTTTCGTTGAACGGAACGTAAAATGAAGAAAATGGAATAATGCAATTCCGTTAACTCGCTAACAAACTGTGCGATCTGAGTAATTATTCGCTAATGTTACGGCACACTGTTCACCGTTCCAAAGGCTCGGCATTTGTTCAACGCGAGCATACCAATGAGCTTTCGTGCGAATAAGAGAAAGTCCTTATTATCAGCCTGTTTCCTTACGCTATTAGTGGCTAGTTTCGCAACTTCGATTTAATTTCAATAACAGGACGCATTCTTGCCGGATTCCCTGCAATTTACCGCATACCCTATCAACTTGGCTGCTTGCGCGCCTGAGTTAGACTTTCACAGGAGTGATACTAAAAATAGGATCACACTGGTTCTCTAACTTTGGCTAAATGAAATTTCAAATCCAGTGAAATCCCTGTTATGCGAACACTCGCCCTGTCAACGCTTCGTTATCTCGACCTTCTATTCCATCCGTCTATTCTATCGTATATACAAACGTACAAAGTTTTTATCCTCTCTGTAAATTTGCATAGCACGATTTATGGTAAGAGTAATTATAATCGTTACCATCGATAATCCCGAAGTGTTATTCTCAGGTATAACAGATTGGCGATTAGACCAGAGCGATTGGTAGTTGAGAAAAAAATCATTGTCACCAATGACGGTTGGTTCGAACGGAGGGGAGGAAAAGGCTGGAATTATCGAACGGTTAACGTTGGAAATAAGCAAAGTAAGGACGAGGATGATGGAAGATGAAAAATGACGAAAAAGATGAAGAACGAGAGGAAACGGCAGCTGGTTAATTAGAGTAGAGCGAGTGTGATTAGGCGAAGGACGTTGATTAGAATCTCGCTTGGAGGAACGCTGGTGGGACACGGAACAGACGTAGATTACTGGCAAATTTGCCGGTAACTCGAAGCGTATGGATGATTAAAATTTATGGACGTTATCTCCGAGGACTTTCTTCGTCTGCTGCTCGCTGCTGGACGATCCGGCGAAAAAGGTTGACAGACGGTTCGCGCGTTTATCTCCAAGCGTTCGTCATTCCCGGTGATGCCCGATACCCCGCCTTGTAATTAACGCGTGAAACGATTAGACCCACGGAAATATACCATTCAAATTTACGGTAATCGATGTTGCGAGATCTTCTATCAAGGCCACCGGGATTATACGCTGTTTTCTTCTTCCTGCGTTGGTACCTTCCTAGATACCATTCGTTTATTCCGCTATGCAATCCATCCGAATCTCATCGGGGCTTGCAAGAATTTTTCTAGACGATAACGCGTCGATGCGTTATATCGGGCGGTCTTTTCTGGCCACAAAGGTGTTGAAATGGAAAATATTTAACCGCTATTCCATTGGACGATATTCAAATCTGTTTATTTGTCGGAAATTGAAATACGAATATAAATTGATTTATAAAAAATAAAAGCAAGTAGTAGGACATTTACACGCTGTCGATCATAAATTGCTTGCAATACCTCGCGTTTCGGTCTTAAATAGTTCATGTTTATAATTACGCGCGTATAACTTAGGAATATAAAGTACTCCGTAACACCGAATGGGTCGAATAGAAAGGCAGTTTACTAATTAAGCATAGCGTAATATTTTCTTATTACGTTACGCGGTCGTATCGAACATATGACTTGTTCGTTTTATAACCTGAAAGCTAGGAGCTTTCCAAAAGGAATGAACTTTTTCTCTTTCTTACAATAAGCAGACACCAGTTCCCGTTTCGTTTTATTGCTAGAATGGTGTATAGCGGCAAGCTCGTCGCATAAATCCTGTTAAATCGTTATAAACAACTGACAGTTTCGCCAAAAACAATCTCCGACCGAAACAAGAAGCGACTCGCCTCGAAAATCACAATTTTTAACCAATTTCTTTCTCTATAGTTTCATCGCGTGTCGAAACCAACGGAATAATTACTTTGAAAAAAGTAAAAAAATTAATCCGAAATATTTTCTCAAGGCACGACCATAAATCGGTAAAACCTCGTTGTAAAGTGGAAAAATAAGTAATGAGTTTGCTGAAGAGGAAACGGTGATCTGAAGGACGTTTGCTTGGTTAAAAACAGGAAGGGTCCCTGGACCGAAGACGGTGCTTTTCTCGAGTCGACGTGTATGCAAGCGTTGGGCAGCTCAGGGACAGCGGTCGCCTGTTTCCGTAGGCCCTTTCTTTGTTGCAAAGAGGGTCGCGGGGCGTCGCGTACCTGGGACCGGTCGAAGCGATAAATAGAAAGTTTTCCAACGAAAGTAACCGGCGACAGGACGCGTTAGAAAATTCTCAGGTATCGAAATTGTAGCGCTTGGGTCCGAGGGAGCGTACGGAGCGTTGGAAATGTGCGTGGAACGGTGGAGGGCCGGGTTTACGGGCGTTAAAACTGGAAGAAAATTTGGAAAGCGGGAATGTCTGGTAGGAAGGTGGTCGGTGCTCGAGGGGAAAAGAGTTCTTGAAAGTTGTAATAGCATTAGGTTGGTCCCCGGCGGTGCGCCGCGCGGACTAATGGCGAGCATTATTCACGGGAATACCGCGTAACTGTATTCTCACGGTGCAGTGACTTGAATACCGCTATAACAGGCGGTCCGGGACGGTGGTCGAAATAAAGAAGCTCGGTGTGCACCTCGGTGAGTCGGCGTCGCGACTCGGCATTCTAACCCAACCACCGCAATAACAGAAGCTCCCGAGCCGAGTTTATGCTTATTGTTCATTTGTCCCGGCGACGTTCGACCTATATAATTTATCGGCTGGACGGCGCTAGCGTCGCCAGCGCCATCTTCTTCGGCGCAACAGCTTCTAAATCGTTCCCGGGGAATTATCGCTCGACCAGCGTCGACGTCCTCCCGTCCTCCTGCTAATTGACTCGTTAGTTACGCGAAGTGGCAGAAATTCGCGTTTTTCACTTGGGTCTGGTTGGAAGGAGGAACAGAGACGAGGAGGATCGCGGGACTTTCGAAGGTTTTTGCGGGGAATCCCGTGGCAGGATTTACTCGAGCCAGTTCTTGCCGATAGCTCCGAGTTCGTTTGCCGGTAAGATGTTGCCATCGCGATGGAATTATAGCTTAGAGGAAAGGTCTCGCGAGGTTCGGGAATAGGCTGTTATTTTCTCAGAGGCTCGCGCTGAAATGTCAGGCGTTTGGATAATCGGAACTCGCGAGGATCCTGGGTGTACCTCTTTTCCTCTAATTAACCACGCAAAATTTCCCTATTTCGAATAAATTTCCACTTGACAATTGCAACTTGTACATAGTTGCAAGGAGTTGCTAGACGATAGCAAGACGGATTGCAGGAATTATTCGATACTTTTAAAATTAATATCGAAGCGAGGCGAGATTAAAAAATTATCGCGTTACGTTCCTTAGAATAATTAGTTTAACGACTATATCGCGTTTGATAATCACGCGATACCGCAATAACATCGTTTTGGTCGATAATAAGAGTTTCCGAAAAATATATAGGATCGATACACCGACGTAAAGGACCTTCGATCATCCACTTTTTTAATCGTCGTCTAAAAAGCGACTCGTTTGCATATCGATGAACGAATTATCTTTAAAAAGGGAAAATTCGTTTAATGTCTATATCCACTTGTGCATTCGTTTCGATACCTCGGCATTTATTTCTTACCTATCTAAACCATTTTGTACGTCCAAATGCATAGCTAATATTCGTAATGCGATAATTATAGTATAATCTTTGAAGCGTAGAGTGCTAAGCCAGTAATATATACAATGAAACATCGATTAACCAACTGGAGGATTCAAGGCAGACCGGTTACATAGGAACTTAAATCGAAGCGAGAAAATCGATACCTCTGTAGAAATTACGTTGACGCTCTTTATTGGATTATTTTGTCGCGTTAATCGTATATCGGAAAGTATTATGTTACACGGTTTCAATTTACGTTAAATTTTAAACGCGTCTTTTTTATTCCCAAGCAAAAGAGCGTTATATAATACCACCACGACCAGGTAATTCGCGCCCAGTTATACCAATTCTTGGTACAATGGATAATGGAGTACTGGGATAATAGAGGCTTGGACAATTGAGAAATGCAATCGAATTGGAAGGAGAAGGAAAGAAATTTCTATATCCACGATAGCTGAATGCCCTTTTCTCACCCATCGCATTTCCGATTCCATAAGTCCCAGGTGGGTAAAATTTTCGAAATTAACGAAAGAAAGGGAAGAGAAGAGAAGAGAAGAGAAGAGACAGAGAGAGGGGAGAAAAGAAAACTGGATGGAGCATAAAGGTTGACTGGAAGGAGGAAGGATCGGGCCGAAGAAGACGGAGAAAGTGGGACGATGAAAGTGCGACCAAACGACCGGACTGACACTGGCTCTCTGCGGAACGGTGTGGCCGGCGTCGAATCATGGCTTTTTCATCGGCGCCGCGTCGGAAATGCAGCATCTACTTGTTGCTCGGGTGTTCCCTCGAGTCAGGTGTCGCCTACGAATCGCCACCGATACCATCACTCTCCAACCGTCCGTCCGTCCATCCATCCGACTCGTTTAATTATCAACCAAGAAAATTCCCCAGACGTTTCCTCGGACCAGAGGAAACCGCGTTACGATCCTCGAGACCACCATTTCGGAAGCCTCGAAGATGGCTCGCTTCTCGGCACACTTTCCTTTCGTTTCCTTTGTCCCTGTCTCTCGTGGAAACTGAGCTTACCGTGAAACTCGAGCGACTTTCTGACCGTTAATCTATTTCTAGATATACCAGGGTCCTTTTAAGCTGAAATCTTTGTTACTCGATACAAAGAGCAAGTGGTCATCTTCCTTTAACAATTTCAAGCTCTCGATAGTAGGAGAAATATTTCAATACCCTCTGGAAAAGGTTGAAAAAAATACGTACTACGAAAGACTCCTCGTAAATGCTTTAACGACGAAACGACACAGCGACATATTCGAAGCGTGCGTTGAGAAAAAAATTAACGAAACGTTTTCCAAGTGGCCCATCATTGTAGTCAGACATGTAGATAAATAAGAAGAATAAATCGTGAAAGGACAAGCCAGAAGCGCAAAGAGAATTTTACTCGAGAGCCACGAGCGAATAGCAGGTCCCGGTGATTCAAAGAGGAGATTGCCGAAGAAGTCTCGCTTTGTCCTACAGAGATAACGTCTCTACGAGCAATTTGTAGTAAAATAGATATTCACTTTGGCAGCACTGCCACAAACGCTTAACAGTTATATTTATCGGTAGTTTTAGCACAAGGTGGACAGAAGCTGTCGTTAATGGATAGAAAGTCAAGCGCTCTCGACTCTCTGATTTATACCTTCAACAGCAACGCTTGCTTCGAGTCTTATTCTCCAACTGCGGACAGCTCTTACTCCATCTTCTCTACTGCAATGTCATCGTATTTTAGATAGCACAAAGTACAGGATGTATCGAAGTAACTTGACATTGCTCGGCGAGGAACAAGTTGGGAAAAAATCATTCCAAAGATTAATGCCGTTAGTAGACATTGTCGCGTTGTTGCAATAAGAAGAACGGGTATGGAAATAAGCAATGTGACGTAATATCGTATTACGAAGCGATTCGTCCAACTATTTTCCTTTAGCGGATTATTTGTTCGATGAAAAAATCGAGCGATCGTATCCGTTGCAGCGATTAGAGGGGCAATTTCGAAAAAGTGACTCACGGAGATTGGCTAGATCGGTGAATAAGTAACACGAGACGCAACAGGATCTGAAAGTGAACCATTCGGTTTCCATCTTTCGCTCGAACATTGCAAAAGCGCATCGACGTTGGTTTCTCGTGTCTACGTGAAATTTCACCGCAAGACGTCGAAAGATTTTTGGAACACGACCGCAACTGTTCGTATAATCGGATACAGCGAGATTGCATATCCTCTCTATCCCTTACGGTTGGCTGAACGAATGTTGCCACGAAAATACCTACACGAGACAAACTTTTGGGATGTTGTATTGAAAATTTGAAAAATTAAAACGATTCGCTTCAAAAATGATTTAAAAAGTTTCACAATTTTAGTATTACCCACAATAGGATAATTGTTTTCCTCGAAACCTAACGACGAATGAATTTAGAAGCAGGATTATGGCCATAAACCGAGGTTCGACGTTTAGGTAAGAAGAAGAGGGAAAAAGGAATGAAATTCTAAGAAGCAAACTTGAAGAACTGGAAGAGCGAAGCAACGCCCAAATCTACTCAACTTTCACGCGTTGATCCCAAGGATTTTACATCATTCGTGTAACCACGTTCGAAATGGGCCCCGAAAGCCGTGTTTACGTTACAAAATAGATGCCCTGGAGAAAGTTGGTGGAGCCGAACTGAAAGGAACCGTAACTCGATATCGTTTGGTTGTATCAGAAAAGCAAGAAGTCAGCTCTGCGAGGTGGAATAACTTGACCGTGTCTGGTGAACATGGTCGGCCGTAACTAAAAATCGGTTAATTACAGGCGGATGATTGGAAAGGAAGGATTTGGTGGGAGCGAGGAAGGTCGTAACGCGATCGTGTTGCCTTCCGGAAGCGGATACGACGTCGGGGCGTATGGGGCGTATTATGGGGATCGGAAAGAGGCCGCGCCGGCCTTTTTCTCCTTTGCTTTTTACCTTTTGCTCGTTTAACCACTGCAGGGAACCGAACCGGAGAACTTTCACTTCGGTGAGGTCATCCTCGGTCCTTAAATATTCCTTAGCATGACGCTTCACTTTCATACACGGCGACACGCACGAAAACTTCGTTTAGAGGCAAATCGAGAGTGCGTTTATTCATCGGCGAAGGTCTCCCGGAACGGAAAGAGTAAAAATTTTTCCGTACACTTACTTTGCCACGATTACTCCGGTCGTTCCAGAGTTGAGAAACAGTAGATCGAGCTCGATCGAAAGAGAAAATGTTTCTGGGTTGGGTATCGAGATCCGAGTGTGGCCATTTTTCTTCGAGATCGATGTACAGTCGATGAGTAATAATTGACGATGGATATCGAGAAAATATATTCGAGTTTAGCTCTTTTTTACGGGCAACGAGGTCGCTAGTTTGCCAAAGGTGTTAATAACGTTTCAAATTTCTAAATTTCTAGTAAGAATATATATCGCGTAACGGGACAAATTAATTATCGGTTCAAATTAATCGTTATCTATGTCATTTGTTTAATTTTAAGTAAAGTTTAGATCAGCGCGTAACGAAAAATTTTCAAACTACGTACTAAAATAATTTTCGCTCTGAAAAATCGTAGCATCGATATATTTAATTCGGGAAGAAGGTGTATCAAATTAACCATCACCGTACTAAAAACGGGCAGACACGTAGTAAACATAATATGTAAACTAGTAAATGAGATTCGTGTCCTCTTTAACTCGATTGGAGGAAGAAAAGGCTCCTGAAATTTTAACTCGTCTGCATTCATAAAACCGCGAAATATATACTCGTGCGTGAATATAATGTTACAAGGCACGCATAACCACTCTAAGATCCGCTCAAGGCAGTCTGATGAAAAGATTTCAAGGCTTTACACTGCCAATCATCGAAGGCGTCGCTTTTTAATCCCCTTTTCCGTTTAAAACATCGCCGCGAAACCAAATATTTTTCCTTCCTGCAATTTCTTATTTACTTTAAATTAAAAACTTTAATAATTAATCCTGTACGTAGAAACGAAGAATGTTGTGTTCAATTTTACGAACTGGTAGTACCCATTGTCCGAGCCAAGTACGAAATGTAGGAAAGGATCGCATTATAAAGCAACGAAATTTATAATTATCAAGATTCGACTCAACTGAGTCGATATAAGTCTAAATATTAGTTTAATTGGGTCTTTAACGATAAAGTTAACAACGAATTAATTTAATTTCACGATTTAATTACTATATCGTAAGATCTTCTTCTTCGAAGCATATTTGCAAATAACAATTAATTATGAACGTTGCGATTTATTCGGGTTGCAGCATTTTACATTTCATGCGGAATTAAACGTGTAAAATTGATTATACGCGATAGAAGTGAATTAAATGGTAAAAGAAGCTTAATGGAAGCTCTGTAAAAGAAGTATCGCGTGAATTACCGGAGAACGCTGCGCGTCTATGTTAGAGACATGAATGCCGATAGAAGAAGGAACCTTCCTAGTGGTTGCTAGTCGCTAGACGCGTAACACATTTCCATTCCATATACGGATAATTACTGCTCAGTTACAATTTCCACGTACAACGGCAAATTCGATTTTAATATTATTTTAATGTTGCTCTGACACCGCTCATATTTTTCTTTAATGCCGCCGATGTAATTAAAAGAGACATTATCCATCATATTTAAAAGCGACGCCGTTATCTTCGTTAAATTAGAATTTTGTAACATTCCCATTGCAGTAACTGTAAATATTTCTTGTCAGCGTGTTAAGGAATAAAATAGCAAATTTTCTAGCGTTTCCTTTTTAATATTTTCGACTCGTTCCAGCGTTTTTTATTTCGTAAAATAATTAGTTACAATTTATACCAACGACAAGAGTCTTCCGTTCTTCGCGAGATGCAGATTTATTTCTAATTGTGTATTATTAACGAATAAGTAATGCAAAATTTTTCGCATAACAAAACGGAATGTTTTGTACGATAAATCTACTATTACACAAATTTTGATGAAAGAAACATCTTAATTGTAATTTTAAACTATAGATATTATTTAATTGCACGTAATACAAACTGACGAGGTAATTAATTAAAAAGAAAGGAAAAAGTAATTAAAAAGTTGCCAAATCGTATTCGTACTTGCAAATATAACAAAGGTGGAAAAAAATATGCGACCCTCTGTGTAAAAGAAATCTTGTTTTTGCGACACGACAAAGGATTAAAAATTTTGTAAAATATATGTTCGTTAAGCTTCTTTTCGATCGTCAATTAGTATCGCGGAAATACCGCTACTTTTTATATAAGGTGTGCAATATGTGCTGTTAACTGTTCTTTTATTCTTCATGGATCATCGTTTCGGAGAAATTATATAAAAGCTGGTCTTCTGCCTAATTAATAATACCGTAAATTACTAAAACGCGAGAAGAAGAGTGCCACGTAAAGTTTCTAGAAACTGTTGAAACCATAATTTTCAAAGGAAGAATAAATTCCTTCGTTTCCCATATTTCATCGGTACTTGTTTCATACTACCTATGTTGACGTTTAGACACGGTAACTATTAAGCGGAGAAAAAAAAATCTGTTCTTATGGTTTTACAAGCCACTGAACTATTTCTAAAATAAGGTATCTCGACGTATTTTAACGCCGTTTACAACGTCGCCAATTATTATTTGAATATTTTCTTTCCGACATAAATTACAAAACGATTGTATACGCAAAACGACACCCGACGATGTGCATATTGCAACGCGGTATTTTTCCTGTATTATAATTTGATATCTTTTGTTTCCATTCGTTAAATAAATAACAATATTTCCGTGTTTCACTGAATTTCCGATATAATATACATGTAATAAAAATTCGCACCGTATAAATTTCATAATACTCGATACGAATAATAAATTCTGCTACTGATTTATGAGCTAGCCGATACGTTGTGATCGAATAAAAATTACGTTAAACTCGCCGAAATGGTTTTTCTTATTTATGGTACCAACTGGTACCAATGTCGTAACGCGTACTATACATCGATACCGTATTATCTATATATCACGGAGATATCAGAGATGCTGCAAGAGAGATTTTTACGTTAAAAACCAATGCCAATTAGTGCCAGTAATTCCGAGAGCTCAAAGTCCAAAAACAGTAAGGATTGCAATGCAACGCGAGAGACGAAGAGAAAATCAGCGATATCGAGAATTTTCTCGATAAAAACGAACGCGCGATTCTTTTCTGCGTGTGTTTAAAACATTCCCTTTTCCCGCTGAATTTATAACGTAATTTAAAATTTCCTTCCATCCGTCCAATTATCCGAACGAATTTCTGCGGCAAGTAATCGGGAGAATGAGCGTGTTGGAGAGGAAGGAAGAAAGATATTTGAAGGGAAGGAGGGTAAAAATGTGGCGGAGAAGGTAGGAGGAGACCCAGGAGGATAACTCGTATTTCGAGCAAGCCTGCGACCAAGCAGCCGAGCGATTATCGGTGAAGGTTCGATGCGAGTTCTTGTTTCGTGTCTGGCGACCCGATTATGTGGCCGGCTGTTTTAAACGTTAATTCGTCTGGCGAGTAGCCTGCTCGCTGCCCGTTTTATTTTCTCGCACGGCCACGTTCGTTCAGCATTTTTCCGCTCGAATTCCTCGGGCTGGAAGAAGCAAGCGGCCGCCTTCGTCCGCGAAAGAAAACCGTTGCAACCTGTGGCAGAAAAAGCTTGGAAAAGTCGTTCCCGGAACACATTCCACGATTATCGATGAACACACGCGTTCACCGGGTTCCAGCCACGCATTCTTACGCTCTAACCAACGAGCACTCGTTCCTTCAGGATACACACAATGGATCGTTGTTCCACCGTCGAGATTTCTACGGAGTTTCTCGAATGCTTCAGATTTCCTTCGGACAATCGAGGCAGATGGTTACCGGGATAGAGTTTGACGAGTCGCGTATCGAATTAGAAGGAATCTCGAAACTCCAAAGCACGGAGATTATCTTTATCTTCGTTCTCTTCTTCTTCGGAGCGAAAGAAAAAGGAATCCATCGACTCGAAAGCTTTGTACTCGAAGGTTTCCTTGTTTCAGGAGAAACTAGCATTTTCAAAGTATTTCCGGATGCTATTTTTCGTCATAACACGTAATAACACGAATTCAATTTATACTTTAGTTAAATGGCGACCAAGCGTCGTGTCTTGGACAAGAACGGTTAAATTAAACGAACAGTATTACAAGTTGTCGGCGATAATTTAATATTTAAGCTGTAATTTAACGATTCTAATTGCCGTTAAACGTTGAAACGCGTAGTTATTAATTTCCGAGTTTGAAACAGGACTGGAATATTTATTTGGTAAATATTTGTCCGTGAGCAATTAAACGCGTAGATTTAAACTCGATCCGTGTTATAACGCGCCAATTTGGATGTGAAAAATGGCAGATGACAGGAAACTCTGGACGTTACACGGGACGTAACACGGGACGTTACACGGGACGACATGAAAATTACGAGAAACAACAGGCTAAGCGAAGTGAACAGTAAAAAGAGCCGTAGTAAAATACATTGCTCGTAGAGTTGTTAGGTAGTGAAATATTGCCACGTACTTAAACTTTACATCGCATAGCAAGAAAGCGAAAAACTTGCAAGAGAGAGGTTTTGCTTTACGTCTTTCCCGCGTTAGCGTGAAAGCAGCATTTTGGCTCGAATTACAGGCATAGTTTCCATTGTTAATTCAATTTTCTAAGTGGCCATAAAATGATTAAAAATGAAATTTCACTGGAATGAAAGAGGATTAGCAGAGTACGCGATACGCGGTGAGATCTAATCGAGACACGTCGATGTACGCGTCTCTTTCTAACTTCAACTTCGCGACGCGGAACTACCGCGAACAATAGACAACGAGCGAATGGCAATTATCCTCGTGGAAGAAAAAGGGGTTGAAGTAACGCGTACGGGAAGAAGGGAGGAAAGAGAAAAATGGCCGGAGCGAAGAGAAGAGAAGAGAAGAGAAAGACGTAGGGAACAATGGGAGAAGGTAGGCAAGCGTGCGAAACGAACGCGCATCCGCGTTTTCCAAGCGAATTGCAAGCGAATTGCAAGCGAAATGAACTGCCTAATGCGTTTGACTCTCTGCTGCGTGTTTTCTTTCCACGACGAGCACCGTTGCGAACGCGGACACAGCGTAAAATCGACAAAGAGAGTAGCTATTCTACCGAGGCATCTATACAGGCGCATTGGCCTATCTATTAGCGCGACGCCGGTCGTCGGGACGTGTAAATTTCTTTCGGTTGCCGCCGGTTTCCCCGGTTTATCCCTCGATCTCCGTGCATTCTTCGGCCACTCTTCCAGTCGTGCATCTTCCTGCGATCCTGTCGCCACTGTTATCGGTTATCGGCTAACCGGCTTCCTTCATTCGCGTTACCTTCCGGCTCGGTCTCACCGAACAGTCGGTTCAAACAATTCTAGGCGCAGGTCTTTCACCGACGCGACTTTCTATTTAACTACGTTTACAAACGTCCTGGCCTACGTTTCGGTTAACGAGTCTCTTTCCAACGAAATTAATCTCGCGAGAACTCTGCTATATAAACATTGGCAGCGCTCTATTTTATCTATAGTTACGTAGCAGAGCACAAATTCTTAATTTATACAACTTTGACACGTTTCTTCTTCCATTGTGCGAGTGCCGTTGCTCTATTGTTGCCTACGTAATCACCGTTATTTTTTACAGTAATCGTTTCATTTTACAGCCATCGACATTGTTACAAGCATCCCTTTAAAATACCATTTCGCAAATAAACCTTTCTCTCTTCCACCTGCCTTCCTGCAATATTCATCTCCTCCCTTCTATTCCTTTCCTATAATTACGCCTTCCATTATCTTCCTCCGGCCATTACTTATTAAATCTCCTTTTATCGTCTAACTCGAGGAAACGATAGACGATCCAGGTACAACTCTACATGCCGTTAAACGGTAATTATCTATGAACGGTTCCAGCCCCGCGCTAATTACCATTATTTCTTCCTTTTTCATTCCAAACTCGGGCAATCGAACAGCTGTAGCTTCTAATAATCCATAACGCGAGAAAACCACGGTTGAAACGCGTTCAATGTCGTTAAGCGCGTTTGAAACGTCCGAGCAAAGGAGAATTACGCTACCACACAGTCGATAACTGTACATCAAATCGAAATTTAAGTCACGACTTAAATTCCCTTCGCCAATGCCATGTCCCTGCTCCTCCTGGCCGAGCGAATTATCCTCGAATTTCCACGGCGACGCGGAAAGGAAAAGCGAAGGAAAAGGACGGCGATAAAGAGGAGAAGACGGAGAAAAAGCGATAAAACAAACGACGAGTCGAGTAAATCGGCTGAATGATTTAAGCAACTTTCACCCGTACCCTTCACCACTCTAAATCACCGCATAGACTCGTTTATAGGCGAAACCAACATTGCTAACCGGTACTCGTCCTCGAGCTTGGAAAATCCGTATTTAAATCTGTAAATCATAGACGGGGTTCGACCACGGGCTCGAGCATTCGAATTAATTTCCCGCACGCGATGCCGATTTTTCTGTCCCTCTCTCTCTCTCTCTCTTTTTCGTGGCATCCACCTCGAAGAGAAAGGAATCGCTGGCAACAGGCAGAATCTGTTCTATCCGAGGCAAGGAGGAATGTCGCGTAGGTGCGATACGCGTATGTCTACGCGTGTCTACGCGTAGATGAATAGCTCGTAGGCTAAATAAACCGAGCTCGATTCAAACACTGACAGAGTGCGAACTCTCTCGGCTAGGAAATTCTTTTTCCATTCTTCTTCGATGCAATGGCGGTTGCTCGAATGGACGTTACGTTATGAGGTGTGGTTTGCGGCGTGATTGTTCTTTCAGAGAAGCCACGTTCAGATCTCGAGATCCGTGGAATTAGTCGTTTGAACGAGGCGATGAAATGAAACGAGGTTTGGAGTTTAAAGCGTAATTGTAAGTAGGACTGGTTGGTCCGATGAGAAGGTGAAGCGGAGATCGTACCGTGGAATTTTTATTCTCCAGCAAATGAAAGTTTCGAGATCTTTTTGGTATTTTGGTAATCGATAGAAACCGAAACAGTCGAAAATTAGGTATTTATATAGAAAGGTGAAATGAAATTCAAATCGCGAATTCTTGAAAAGAGCCGAGTACATGTTTTTGTTTTGGAAACAGCTATTACATGGCGATACTTAATTTGTAGCTATGAGTCGATATAACGGGAAATGAAATGTTTAGCGAGTAAAATAGAAAATATGTCGTCGGTATGGAGAACCACTGAGCGATTTCGCCTACAGACTTTCGAAGACGATTGTCTTAAAAGCAAAGCACACGGGAGAAAAATTTGATTTCGTAACTTGCATTTGCTGTTGGGTAAGAAATAATCTCCTTTTCAGATATATTGCTAATTTCATACAACCTAAATGCTCCTTCAAGACAGAACATTTCAAATTTTAATTCGCGCTCTCGAGTTTCTTGTAAACGTATTACTTGCAATTAATTACAAAACTAAACGCGATAATAAAAAATTAAACGAGACAATAAACGAGTATAACCAAGTATGATTCGTGTATATTCTTTTTTAAAATATACTTTAATTAAATTATACCTAGCTTCGCAGCGTTAATACGACCTATCGTTGTTAAATCGATGATAAAGTGTTAAAAATTGAATATATCCACATATCGTTAATGTATTCGATGTTTGAATTTGTATAAAATATTTTCCAATTATTACAAAGTATAAGAAACAAAAATTCGATTCGATGAACTCGATAATAGTTAGGTCTAAACATTTCTTCGCAAAACATTAACGTAAACATCAACGACAAGTTTGTCACAGCTTTCAACATGGAATGACAATTCATATTTATCATTTCGCAACATGCCGATATTCCGTGACACACATTATAATATGCTGTTTCAGGTCGCCGTATTCCACGGAACAACAGGTGAGAATCTCCATTATAAGTTGAAAGCTGTAACAAATTTATCGTCGATGCACATGGCATCGTCTCCTAGAATATGACTTAAGCGTACACTATCCTGTTTATTAAACTTGTCCTAAAACGCATAGCAAAGGCATTGAAATTTTCACCGCTACTTATTTCAACAAAAATTCAATTCTACATTCACTGTTTTCCAATTAATTTCTGTGTAAATAATTCTTTCGTATTCTCAATAATTTGTAACTTAATTCTATATAATGTAACATATGATAGCGTATATACGTATTCAAGTAACCTTAAGCATCCTTTTTACTCTTCTCTAAATCGAATAATATTCGATTATTTCATGTTAAAAACATCGAATAAGTATTTATTCGCTGAATTTATTCTTCTACATTCTGATTTCGCACTTGTTTGAAACGTGCATCGGAAGAAGTCTTCCCGACGCTTTCTCCGGGATATATTAGAAAGTATAGGCTACGAGACCGTGGCTGAAAAACCACAAATACGATTAAATACCATGAACCGCTGTTCAAACAGTTCTCGAAACTTGGGATCAACGCGATGTCCCGTCAACACCGATAAAATAAATGAACGTTACACGGATTATTGGATTCCAAGACGCTGGTAAAAACTAGCAATCTCTAAAACGAATGTTCTTAGCAAGGTATCGTGGCGGTTTTCTTAAAAAAAACGTTGGAATAAAAATAAAATTTCGCTTGATCGGAGTAAAAAACGATCGACCGAATAATATTAATTTGCATCGTTTGTATTCGTTGATATAAATGTCGATGCTAATAATAGGATAATTTGGGGAGAAGCGGAAGGAAGAGAAAAATGTCTTACCGACTCCATTCGAGAGGCACAGCGCCGCAGTAACGATGGCCAATCTGACAAACATTGCGCTACATTGGTCTACGATACGTGAAATGTCAAGGGAACCGCATTCGACTGGCCGATAGGTGGTTCGATATGCTCGAATCGAGCCACGGTAAACCGAAACACTTTGCCAGTTAGTCCCGTCGATGTCATCTATCGAACGATTTCTCGGTCGGTCCTGCCTATGCAAACACGCATCTGTCATTCGTGCAAATGTACGTTATTCTTTTCCTGGCGATCTGTCGCGTTCTTCATACCAGGTGTCGATTACTCGGTAGATAAGGCGATGCAGACTGTCGCAGATGGTACACATTCCTCGAATACCGACCAATGCCTCCTTTTTCAACGATCCTCCAGTCGATTTTCACACAGATCCTCGAGGAACTCCTTCCACCTGTACCTGTACCTGCACTCCACGTTGATACGATAAATCGAGGAAAATAACCTTAGGCTAATCGGAAAGATCGACTGGAAAGTCTGGAAAGCCCGTTGAATTTAGACGCGACGTATCTGTTGACCGGTCGGAACACGCAAAGCAGCCGTCGACTTTCTCTCGAGTCGGATAATTAACCGGCACAGGTTTTTAGAGCGACCACGAATCGCGGCGAAACACCAATTACCAATGCATCGAACGTGGCTGGTAAACCGTCACTGGCGTGAATTTCGAAAAACCGTTGGAATCTCTCGGCCTCGATCCACGCCGTGTTAGGTATCAACGTCAACTTCAAGCTCATCACGATCCTCGTTCACTTTACCCTAGACAACATTACGCTCCTGTCAATCCATTTTTCTATCACTTTTCACTGAGCCTGGACTTAGGAAACTGGCAGTTCGTTACTGGCAATGATCACTGAACCAAACTGCGGGGACGTGTACCGATTTCGCGCATTGTTAAATTAAAATTCATCGCGTTTAGAGCCTGTAGTGTTCGGAAGGACGATCGCGGAGCAAGCCACTGACTCTACGTGCGCCGCGACGCGATCTGTTCGCCAGTCCCATGGCAGCCATGCCGATCAAACTGAAAGAACTTTTACCATTGGCGTAGTCGCTACAAAATCCAGCACCGCTCCCTCGCTACCATCCACTTTGCCGAGCAACTTGGCGAAAGTTCCCTTAAATTTCTTACTCGTTTCATTTCTTTTCCAGCTTCCTTCTTACTTTTACCTTACAAGAATTTCCAATTAACACGTTACTCGCTTCGGAACATTTCGCGAGATTTTTGGAAATTAAATCGAATAAAGCGATAGATTGTTCAACTGCGAAATAATTCAGAGGTTAATAATTGATAAACTCCGTGGGAAATGAAATGAGTTATTTGATGTCGAACATTGTTTCCTCGGACATTTTATGTTACATGTGAGGCTACGCTTCTGACTTACTGTCAGTTCTACAAAATGTGAGAAAGCCTCATTGGTTAACTTGCCTTTAAATTCTAAGAACCACACGCTGTATGTATGTAACAACTACTTACATTTAAAAAGTCAAAATCGATTTAAAGCAAATAATTTAATTGAATGATTGATTTATTTTATTTGTCTCAAAAAAAAAAAAAAAAAAAAAAAAAAAAA